>CM055957.1:58297661-58304260 GCA_029490685.1 Schizonepeta tenuifolia | reverse complement strand
AGATGAGTTATTTAAAAAGTAGAAAGCCAAAACGAAACGGGCCAAATTGGCCTGACCTACTTATCCATCGGGCTTCGGGCTATATCAGCCCGCCCGCTCCTATGAATTTCCGTTGTATCTCTCTCTATACTCGTATTTTCCGGGTTTTTTTTCTCAAAAAACTATTTTCTGCTTTTCTCAGACAAAAGTCAGAATTCGCTCCTCTGAAGCAGAAGCCGTACTCCATCTAGCGCCGCCGCGGCCACGGCCACCGCCACCGCCAGCGCCAGCCGCCCATCTCCAAGCTATACTGTCTAGTAGCTACACCTTCGACGCGCCGCATTCGGAAAGTCCTGCCCTGACTTGAACACGTAATCGACTACTCACCTTCGTGCGTTTTGCCTGCAATTTTATAATTTTTTTTCTGTTTTCTCTTAACGATGGGTCGATTCTGGCCTCTGTTGCTCGTTTTAAAGATTGCTCTCTGCCTTTATTTGTGAGAATTCAATTATTCTAGACTCTGAAGCCGTTTCCAGAACTCTACTTAACACGCATAAATTTGTTTCTTTCATAAGTTTATGTTTGTTATTTATCTCTGTTGTAAGATAAAGCATTTGCTTATGACTTTCCCCAATTTAGCACGATTATAATATCCAAATGTAAGCGCATCAGCGAGGTTTGTTTTTCTCCTGTATCTTGTTGCTGCAATTGTACAACTCATTATTTTTAATCCTTGGGTTGATTTCGATATTTTTTAATGTGTTTAGGTATTTCTTCAGTAATGGGGAAGAAGAAAGCAAGAAAGGTGATGGAGAGTGATAGTGATATGGGATTGGACGAAGAAATGAACGGCGAAATTATACATGTTAGACCACTTCTTAGTTTGTCCGAACATCAAATTTATCAATGGAGGAATTTTTTTTTTTTTTTTTTTTTTTTTTTTTTTGCCTTTACTTATTTGAATATGGTATCTTTGTTTTACTCCTCATATATAGAGGGACAGCGGTGGATGACGGCGGAAGATGATTTTTCTTGATAAGGATCAAGATGACATGATTCATAATGATAGTGAGGAGGAAGATGAAGATGAGGACGAGGATGAGGAGGAAGGCTCGGAAGAGGACAACTAGGAAGGAGGGCGTAGTGATGAGGATGCTGAGAAAGGCGAGGAGCTAAAGGAGCTGGAGAAAGAATATAGAGAACTTCAAAACCAGGAGCAGTAAGTAATTGGACTGCAGCATTATGATGTTCCTCTCAATGTTCACTTCTGCTATCTCCCCTCTTCATGACTTGTTATAGTATTAAAACTAGTAGTAAATTTCAATGTCAGAATCTCTTTATAGGGTTGTGAAAGTGATTGTGTGCTAAGCAAATAGTATATTGCTTATGATGAACACACCCTGCTAACTTATCCCAATAACAAGTTTCGTCCATCATTGTTTTCTTCGTCCTAGCTCTTTAGACCATTTTAGAGGGATTTCTATCTCTTGCTAATTTACTCAGCATCATGAATCCAGAGACATTTGGAGGAATCTAAAGCGTCATAAGGAGGAGGACATTCAAAAAGGTCAAGCTGTAAAAAATCAAAGGGTATGATGTTACTTACTCATTACATTGTTCATTACATCTAATTCATTGTTTTAACCAATCTCTTATATAAAATTTTCTAATTTTTAAATGTGTATGATTATCTCCAGCGAATCACTAGTTTTTCTCAATATCAAATTTAGTTCTTTTAACAGTTTGTTTCAAAAGATACTTTTCTATCTGTTTAAAATTTTGTTGATACTTTCTTTTTGCGTTCTCTGTCTTTTATAACTTGCAAAATGAGAGATGTCTTTGCTTTTATATGTTTGTGTTTCTATTACTTTTGCCGCTCCCCTTCTGGGTTTCTTTTGTGGTTTGCTTGGTCATAATGTTGTTACTGAGATCTTATGTTGACATAATCCGTCTCCTCCTGTGATTAGGCGCTCTGGGACAAGACACTTGAGCCTCAGATTCTTACTGCCAGAAACCATTCTCGAGTTGCAATAGACTTCCAGAGGTTTCTGACTTCTGACCCTTTTTTAACAAATGTTTTTAACATAAAGCATGCACTATACATTATTCTGATGAAGAACTTCTCGTCTGCAGGAGCAGCTTAAGTCCTTATATTGTAATGCTGAATAACGATGTTAGTGAAGCATATTCAGATTTAATTGCTTCATCAAAGAAGACGTTGGATCTATAACTAGAGTTGCAGCAGGTGCACTTGTTGTGAGAGCATGTATCTATTTATAGCTTCATTTGATGCCAATAACCCAAGTAAATCATTTTTTGTGTTATAAGGGTGCCTAGCCCTTAAGGTTTTTGTTCAGTGCTTAACTGAAGTTTACTTTTTTAGGCTCTGATGGCTAATAATCCATCTATCACTCGATTTGAAGAAGGTATGCATATTACATTACAAGTCATTTCTTGGTTTAAAGCTCCTCATCCTGGCTCCTACAACTCAACTCCAAATCTCCTATACTTTCCCACCCAACTACTACAAATTAGGTGTGTGTGTGTTGTTTGGGGGGGGGGGGGGGTCGTGAAAAGGTTAAAAAATTGCCAAATCATTAAAGGAAAAGCTCTTGTCAGATTCAAGTTCATTTGCTGTCGAACTCGTCCCAATTTCGCTTTAATGAGGTTTTAAACCCCGATTAACTATTCTGAGTCCAATGTGCGGATTTCCTTGTGACTCTTAACGGTACAACATTTAACTTAGCAAATAAGGTGAAAACCCAATTAATGTTATGAATCGAGTCTAGAAAGGACAGAAATTTCAAAGTGCTCTTGAAGAGAAGAATTGAAGGATGAATATAGAAATGTTAAATATAATTTTTAATTTTCATCCGAAAATTGTTGAATGTATAATGTTCGTGTTTAATTTATTGAAATAAGTGAAATTTTTGTGTTATACACTCTACAAGTCTTTCGTTTCCTATTTAGCTAATTCTGCGAGAATTCGATAGCAATTAGATGTTCCAGGCAGCTCAAATGGGAATTTTGATGAAGAATGGTTGCCGATCTCACAAATACAATCAAGGTACTTCTACATCTAGCATGGTTTAGTCTGTCCAATGAATTAACCAATAGTTATGCTTCTTTTAGTTGGTTTCTTTGGGTTTTACACGTATAGTTCATTTCTTTGGGTTTACACGTATAGTTGGTTTCTTTGGGTTTCTATAGTCACTGTGTTGGTTTATTTTTTGTTCATGTTGCATCAATATGTATCTAGCTTAAATATTCATTAATTCTCTTATAGAAGCACTAAAATCTGTATCTGCGTATTAAAATTGAAATTGTGGTGAAACTACTAAAGGGTGTTTCTTGCACTTACTGTTTCTACAATGGAGCAAACTAAGCTTGCTTGACCCACTGCAAGGTAGGTTGGGACAACCTACAGTTACCCTGTGACCATTCTTATCTTTGCATTACACAAGTATTCTTTTTATGTATCGGAACACTTAGTATTGTGTTCTTGGCTTTGTTGGGACTACACAGATACTTGTACTGATATTAACCAAATCAACTATTCGCAGAATGATTTCTTTCAGAAATAAGTCAATTGACAAATGGCATAGGAAGACCCAGGTGACAACTGGTGCAGCTGCTATTAAGGACAAATTGCATGCCTTTAATCAGGTTTCTAATCATACCACTTAGATTTTCTCATTGCATGAGATCTGCAGCTATCGCTACTGACATATTGCTCCACTTCAGAGTATAAGTGACCAAGTGGCTGCTTACATGAGGGATCCAAGTAAAATGATTAAGGGGATGCAGCAGAATAGATCGGCTGTTGCCGTATTTGGAAATGTACGTTGAAGTTAACACTAATTTGGGTTTGGATCAATTGATGATTTTGTATATGTAATGGTGGTACTCTTTAGTTTGCCTGTGCTGTGTATTTAATCTGTCTGTCTTGGTCTTTTTCAGGTTCCATGCTATGTGGAAAATGTTAAGCAAGAGGTATTAATTTTACAATATTGCTTATCTTACAAGTTTAAAAAATTAATTGAACTTGAGAAGTGAGGATTTGTGATAACTGTGTAATGAAATTAGAGTTGTACCAGTTGGAGAACTTCTCGTTGTTCTCATTATTTTATGTCTTTTTTTTTTAAAGGAAACTAGCGCAAACGGTGATCCTGAACTTCTGGATGATTCGGAATTTTACCAGCAACTATTGAAGAGTTCTTCGAGTCAGTTGACCCATCATCATCTGGTAACACTTTTAGAGTTCATCTCATTAATTTATGTGTTAGTGTTATTGTATGCACATCTTATTACATGTTGCATCATTTGATATCATCAATTTCTTAGGTTTTATATCAGGCTTTTTTTCTTTTCAATACATTTGTTGATAATTTTCGATTTCCCAATTTCTAATTACTACACTTTCTAGGCTGTTTTTTTTTTTTTGCGTTGGGAATGTGAAATTAAATTAGATTTTAACTGTGCTCTATTATGTTATTATTGACAGAAGTGGCTTTCTACGCTCTAAAAAGATTGCAGACAAAGAAAAGAAAAATCGTCGATCGTCGTGCTTCAAAGAGTCGCAAGATCCGGTAAGTTTACCTCATTATTGGTAGGAAAGTATGTTTTGTTAGTTTCAGTCTTTCTGACTCTTGAAATAATTGTCCAGCTATCATGTTCATGAAAAGATCGTCAATTTCATGGCTCCTCGTCGGGCAGACTTCCCTCCTACGGCCTCAAAATTATTTGAGAACTTGTTTGGCCTTAAAACTCAGAAATCTGCCTGAGGAGCATAACCGGCTTATACCGAATGTGCAATGCTAAGTAATGCTGAAACTGCATGTCAGATTCTCCAAAGTATAGATAGATAAT
The DNA here is from genome assembly GCA_029490685.1 of Schizonepeta tenuifolia. NCBI lineage: Eukaryota > Viridiplantae > Streptophyta > Magnoliopsida > Lamiales > Lamiaceae > Schizonepeta > Schizonepeta tenuifolia. Next base: position 58,299,412 of record CM055957.1, on the reverse strand, counting down.
GGTGGATTTCAAATTATTTTCATCTAGCTACATTTGCAATTTTGACTAATATAAGAGAGTAGTTTGTTTAAGTTTATTTAGATACGTTCGTTTTTGTTGATCAAATCATTATGTTGTTGATTCAGTAATCATGTTTCGGAACTACTGTGATCTCCATCTCCCTCTGTAATGTTGCTCTAGAGCTTCAATTTTGTTTTAAATAGACATCTTATTTCACTTTCATATTTACTACTTCCAGTTATCGACTTTCATATATTCAATCTTTTTTTCTTGCACCGTAAAATTCATTCCCTTTGTTAAAGATTTTATTAAAAATTATGAAAACGTCTAAAGTCGTGCAATAAATTTCGAAACGACTAAGATAATAGCGTGTAACTTATCATACACAAGTAAATTTTTTCCAATAGTTTTTTTGATGAAACACTCGTCATCAGTGTTCTTTGAAATGTACTGTGTGAAAGTGTTTATTATAAAAAAGGGGTTTTAGCGAATGAATAATCACAAACTTCAGGGTCTTTTATAATTTTAACCTGAATTTTCAATTTAGAAAATTAAATTATGAACTTTTGAATTTTGCAATTTTATTCCGAATTCAACTTTGGCAAATTAAATCATGAACTTCTCAATTTTGCAATAAAGACCTAATCAAACTTTATTGACATAAAATAAAAAAAATATAACATAGTACAATATTATTTATATGTCTTTATTGATCATAAATAAATATGAATTAATTTGAAAGTATTAAAAATTAGATAAAACATACCATAATACATATTTATACTATTTCTTGAGATATTTACATTTTGAGATATTATACCATAATTTACATTATTCTGAGGTATTTTATTTATTCAATAAGTTCGAATATCAAAAGCCCGACTTATCAAGACTCAAGTTACGGTAGAAAATATAATGTCCTACAATTTCTAATCATAAGCTCAACTACAAAATTTCAAACCAATACAAATAAAGCTCAAAAAGAGTTCCAAATCAATACAAATAAAGCTAAAAAAACAAATTCCAAATGACAAATAGCATCATATGAAAGAGAAAAACGCATGAAACTAACCTAAAAACAGCTCAAGTAAACAAATAGTAGATAATTCAAAATGAGATTTTCCAATTAAATTTGGGGTAGAGAAAAATTATTACTTTCTTTGGGTCCATCGAATTGCACATGAAATTCCTACATTATTTGTTATATTTTCACGTTGTATATTATTCACCTAGGATTTCATTGAATAAATTAAAATTCTCAAAATAATGTAAATTATGGTATAAATACCTCAAAACGTAAATACCTCAAGAAAATAGTATAAATAGTATTATGGTATGTTTGTATCTTTTTTTTTTTTATATATCATAATGTAACACCCTAATCTAATTAAGTCGTTAAAATATTATTTAAAAAGAATATTTAATATTTTAAAGAATATTTATAGCGGAAGTATGAATATTTTTTTTCTTTATTGGATAATGAGTAACATTAAATTTTGATTAACGAAAGACAGTCATAATTGATTTAATAATAAATGACAAAGATGACATATTCAATAAGCTACGTAAAGATGACATATTAAACAAGTACGGAAAGAAATAAGGTAAATGCAAAATTAAGTATTCTAATGTCTTAGGAAATAAAATAAATTCTCAATTATTTAGACTCGTCATTCGACACATCCACGCCTCCAACTTCAATTACCTGAAAGTTTAAGTTGGGGATAAGATACATATACTTAGTGGTGGGC
>CM055957.1:57765161-58295161 GCA_029490685.1 Schizonepeta tenuifolia | reverse complement strand
CTCATGTTTCTTCAATTGTCTCGAGGCATATGCAATAACCTTTCCATTTTGCATCAATACACATCCAAAGCCTTGTAACGATGCATCGGTGTAGATGACAAAGTTTCCAGAACCATCGGGGATCAAAATCGGAGCAGTGGTTAACTTACGCTTCAACTCTTGAAAGCTTTGTTCACACCTTACAGTCCAAATAAACTTCATCTCCTTCTTTGTCAAGTTAGTCATTGGTCCCGCTATTTTTGAAAATTTCTCGATGAATCTTCGATAATAGCCTGCGAGTCAAGAAAAACTACACGATCCACCCAAAACTCACACTTCTTAAACTTCGCATATAATTTTTCCTTTCTCAAGGTCTTTAGGACAATTTTGAGGTGCTCCTTATGTTGCTCTTCATCCTTAGAGTAGATCAAAATGTCATCGATAAATACTAGACGAAACTTGTCCAAGTATGGGTGAAAACCCAATTCATCAAATCCATAAATACAGCCGGCGCGTTTGTCAAACCAAAAGGCATCACTATAAATTCATAATGACCATATCTCGTACGAAAAGCCGTCTTCGGTATATCACACTCTCTCACCTTCAATTGGTGATATCAAGACCTCAAATCGATCTTTGAGAATACACCAGCTCCTCTCAGCTGGTCGAACAAGTATTCTATCCTTGGCAGAGGGTATCGATTCTTGATCGTGAGACGATTCAATTCCCGATAATCAATGCACATACACATCGATCCATCCTTTTTCTTTACAAAAAGAACGGGCGCTCCCCATGGAGATACATTTGGTCGTATGTATCCTTGGTCCAAGAGCTTTTGTATTTGCACCTTGATCTCTTGCAATTCCTTTGGTGCATTCTATATGGTGCTTTTGACACCGGTGTCGTGCCTGGCATAAGGTCGATCGTGAACTCCACTTGCCTACTCGAAGGTAACCCCGACAACTCTTCGGGGAAGACATCTCCATAGTCTCGCACACAACTGGCACCTTTTCAGTCGATGATCCATCTTCTTCCACTCCAACTATATTGACAAAGTAACCTTGACATTTTCCCTTCTTTAACAACTTCATAGCCTTCAAAGCTGATATCACAATTGGAATTGGTGCTCGCCCAACTCTCGCCCCATAGAATGTGAACTTCTTTTCATTTGGTATCTCAAATGATACCTCTCTCTCTCTCGCGACACTTTATCGTCACATAGTTTCGACTTAGCCAATCCATACCAAGAATCACATTGAAATCTTGCATGTCTATGCAGTACAGGTCAGCTCCTAATTCTCTACTCCCGTTGTAGTTTTATACTTTCAAATTTTCATATTTATTTATGATCAAGACATATAAAATAATATTGTACTATTTGTTATATTTTTATTATTTTATGTCAATAAAGTTTGATTAGGTCTTAATTGCATAAATTGAAAAGTTCGTGATTTAATTTGCCAAAGTTGAAAGTTCGGGATAAAATTGGAAAAATTAAAAAGTTCGTGATTTAATTTGCCAAAATTGAAAGTTCGAGTTAAAATTGCAAAAGAACCTAAAGTTCGTGATTTTATCCGCCAAAAACCCTATAAAATTCAATATGAAAATAATGTCAAGCTTCTCATTTTCTCGTACTCTATAATAAATTACTGAAATTGTCATGTTACTGTTCGGCACGGAGATTAAAAATAGGGGTAAAAAATAAAAAGTGGATATGTCCCATTACTTTGAAAGGAGTTAAAAAGGTTAAAACTTTCCTTATTTTGAAGATAACAATATGAATGGAACACCTAAATAAGAAAAGAATGACAATATGAGTAAATCACGAAGTATATAATTGATTGATTTTCCATCAATTCTATAGATGCAAAGGAGTAATATTGCCCTATATGAATTTTGAGGTCACGAAACATTTATTCGATGTAATATCAACTTGCGATGACAATGCTTAATGAGTCACAGATTTTGGCTTAAAAGTTTGTACACAAGGAGAAATTGAATGAGGAAAACATCATCGTAGGCTGAATTGTCATGTATCAAAGTAATATAAATCAAAGAAATAAATATTCTAATGAAACTCTGCCTCTACCTGTTAACTATAAAATCATATATTCAGAGAAGGTAAATAACTAAAGATACAAACCACCCTATTAACACTCGGTAGCAGTAATGAATGTGGGAGTAGAGATTGCTCAAAATCAATGGTTACAAGATTGTGCTTTTCTTTTTTTTCTTTTTTTTTCTTTTTGTCTCAATACAATGGGTATAACATCAACCACAGCTTAGTCCCATTTCACCTAACAGCTTCAGGAGCAGAGTTGCAGTATGGTGTGTGCAAACACACCAGCTTGGTGCATGTTAGACACACACTAGCAAACACAACACCCACGACGATCCCAAAAACACTCTTCCGTTTATCTAACTTCACTGCTCTTCGTATCGTGCTCCAAAAGCATGGGAAAAGTCCTCCACAGGCAAATACTAGCACATGGTCCAACCCGCTGTAATCAATCCCAGCCAGTATCGCTCCAATGGCAGATAACGGCCCCACAAACCCGATAAGGGCAGCAGATAAAAGGGATGCATGCCAACTATCGGTTGCTCCAAAGATGCAGCTAGCCACAGCTGCACCACGAGGGAATCCGTGGAGGGACACGGGAAGGACCATGTGCCTCCCCAGCCCATAAGCTTTAGGTGCAGCCACACCTAATGCAAGCCCCTCGGCAAGAGCATGAAGGGCCACTGCTGCACAAGACAAGACTGACTGAAGTGTGAGAGCACTTACAGAAATGCAGGTGACAGAAGATAATGTGCTTGCTGAAGTCTTCCTGTGCAGTCGAGAATTTGTAAGGATGGATATAGGTACGTGTACGAATGCTGCTCCGACCACAAGAAGAAACAGGAGAGGAAGAAGTCCCATCTTAGAGGTCACAAGTAGTTGAAGGGGTCGCCAAGCACCAAGAACAAACGCAATGCCAGAGGCCACACCAGTAAGAAACGCATGCTGAAGCCGGAAAGCAAGAGCAAAAGCAACGAGAGCTATACCACCGAGCAAAGGACCTAGACCAAATAATAGAGAAACAAAGAAACCAGAAGCATCCTCTTGACTGCAAAAAAACAAAAAACGTTAAGATCACATAGATGGTGATTCTTAATTTTGCAGTTTTGTCCTTTCCCATGCAAAACAGAATTACAACACAGGTTTAGCTAGCAGAAAGAGGCCTCACCTGTAGTTGTGGCTGAAATGCTCAAACAGAGCACTGAGTCCCTCCATAAATGCCACAGAAAGTGTAGCTGCAGATGCAACTTGAGATGGGGAAGCCTCCTGCAAACAAGGAAGAGTTCAAAACAATCCACGTATTAGAGTATCTGAGGTTGGAAGAATGGAGAATTCAACAGACATATAAAAACAAGGATGGTTTATCTTTCATAAACATTATCATTGAGTTCTACTAAGTAGTACGTACCATCATATGAACCAAAGGAACATTCTAGTTCAAATCAAATTTACAAGCACATGGTCTAGCTTTAAATTGCACACCACTCACAGTAAATAAAAAAGGAACTAGTATGGACAGCAACACTGGACAAATGAGAACTCTCTCTTTGTTAGCCTCTACTTCGTGAGAAATATGTACTGATATTTATACCTTGAAACCATCAGGAAGGACCTCTGCCATAACCATCCAAATCATGCAACCAGCAGCAAATCCAGTAGCAAATGGCAAGAACTTGTTGAATGCATCAGCACATATAAATGAAGGAACTGCTACAAGAGGCTGCATTAACAAACTACATTATACTAATTTCCAACTTTAAATACGAAGATCTGCACATATTTCTACCGTACCTAAATTATCATACATTAATTAATTCTCAGCTGTTCCAACTGAAATAGTTATTGGCTATGGACAGATGCCTTCAATAAGTAAATCCTCTCTGTATATTTCTACAGTATGATGTTGTCTCTTGCCTCTATTTTGTATTGTGTCTACCAAGGTATGACTGAAAATTAACCCTAGTTTCCCACAATAAGAACTAATTACCTGTGGTAGTGAGGTAATCACGCTCCATAGCATGGCCTTCTGTGGAGAAACTCCTCTCGATGCAAGGACCATACTAACAGCCAGACCCTCAGGTATATTGTGCACAGCAATAGCCAGAGTCACCAATATCCCTTGTGATAAACCCTTAGATCCAGCAAAGGAAACTCCAACACCAGATCCCTCCCCAAACGAATGAAGAGTCATGATTCCAACTACAAGAATGATTTTATTAGCATCTGCTCCCTTTATGTCCAGCATGCTCATTTCACCGTATTGCTCAAGAAACTGAGTTAACAAATCAACATGAAAATTTTAGCATTCAAATAAGAAAGAGGACCTAGCAAAATAAACAAAGGAAAAAAAGGACGAGAGGGCGAGAAAACCAAAACTTAAATTGCAGAAAAATACCCAGCCAACCAAGCAACTACAGATCTAAACGAAACCAGCAATTACAAGACCAAAAAAATGATTAAAAAAGGCATAATGAATCTGAGCTTGGTCAACTAGACAACACTACATCTAAGGAATCAAAAGAGGCCCATCAGATAGTTAAGGTAGCTTTAACATGATAAATAGTTATAGCAATTTAAAGCTACAGGCGAAGAAGCAGAAACAATCGCCAATCAAAAAAACCAAAGAAATGTAGAAACAGTAAAACTAAGATTGAGCTAACCTCATGATCAACAACAAGAAAACCACATCCAGATCAGACGTATAAATTTTTTACAGTGAAAGAGAATCACCTTCTTGCAAAGCCAGATGAAAAGACCACCACCCAAAATACCCAACACGACCCAACTGCCACTTCCATGGCCCTGTCCTTCCTGTATAAGGTCAAAGCTTGCAGCAAGCATTACTCCTGCTGCCATTCCATTGCAAATTCCAGACCATTGAGAATCAAGCTCCATAAAAAAGAATGGGAGAGCTCCCAAACCAGTAGCTGCAGCCATTGCCAGCGTGAAAATTGCAACTGTTGACACTGAGACTCTACTATTTCCGTCCTGCCACTCACCCATTTCATCACCAATATGCTCAGTACCAGATCCATCTATCACACCACCTTCTGCATTCCTCCGTGGAGCAGTTATTATTCTTTGTGAAGTCTTTTCTTCTTCTTCAGCTGCTATACTATGACTAAATATGACAACAAAGAGAAATACCACTAGAAGCCAGTTCACTCTTAAACCCATTTTTTGTGCTTCAAAACTATAAAAGCACTCGATAACATATGCACGCAATAACAGCTAGTACTGGTGTGTCCTCTACCACGCCCAGTGAGCAGGACTCAAATAAGATTCTACAGTGAGCAGGACTCAAATAAGATTCTAGGCTGACAGAACTTTACAATTATAGCTTAGTATTGCCACTTACTCCTCTCCCGCGCATAGATGTTGGATTAAGTAATGCTGTCCCTGTTGCTGATGAAAATAAAAGATGAGCAAGGAACGATCTTCATAAACAAAGAGCAGAAGACATAAAAAGATGCAGCAATCATTATTCACAAACAAGATAAATGTGACAACATACATTATGCAGAATCCTTGGACATATTCCTTCCTAGTTTTCTAACGTACTGAATTCACAGAGGGGCATCTTGAAGACTTGAACAACAAAAAATGCAAGAAGAGTAAACATTGCAGGAAAAAAATCATTCTGAAAATCAGGAAAGAAAGCCAAACAGATGGAAGTTAATCCCTGCTTAATGAGGAGATCATCTAAGCATTTTAAAACTAGCCCTTATCATCTCAGTCAAGTTTATGCTTATAACAATTAAACTATAGCTGGCGGCAGGGGCGGAGCCAGAACCACTGGCTGGCAGCATTCAGAACCGATTTCCTTTTAAATCAGAAATATTGGTTAGAATAACAACATAAATAAAAGATGAGCCAATCTTGATCCCTCCAATATTTCAGAAGTTGAAACTTTGACTGGAACACATCTTCCCAGTTTCAGTAAGATCAAGAATAACAAAACCCCAAAGCCCTACACAAATTCAGACAAAACACAAAAAATTCAGCCAGACCCTGCCTCCACCCCTTGTCCAGACAAAAAGCAAAAACAAAAAAACACTTCGCAGAAAATTCTGAAATCAATTACAAAGCAAAAGATTTTCTGACTCGATCATCACGAAACGAACCGAAAACCGAAAAGCAACCCAAATACATATAATTACCGTGAAATGCTAAAACCCCAAGAAAATCACATGTCTGCACATATGGGAAGGAACAAAAATCTTGAATTTCATATGATGTAGGGAAAACAACAATCTAGGCCACATTTGGCACCAATTTTGAGGTGTCTCAAAATATAAAGGGAAAGTGTGAAGAAAGAAAGAAACTTGACCCACCTTTGGCCAACTTGTTCCTCCTTTCCAAATTTTGATCCGTACAGCCGATCAATGGATGATGATGATGGTAATAGATGGCTAATGCAGTTGAAAATGAATCCAAAATTGAAGCACTATCTCACCACCACCATCATATTTGTAATTCAAAATCTGATGTTTGTTTATGAAAGCCAAAACCGGGGACCGTCCATTGTTTGTGCGTTTATTGTAAATTATGGGATTTTCCTACTTCAAAGAAACAAGATTTGGGGGTTTTGTTTCCTACCCTTTTGTAATAAAAATGTTGACTTTATTGAAGAAAAGAAGAAGAAAAATGGCGGTGCCAAATTTTGTTGTTTAGGGTTTTTACTTGGGATATTCGTTTGTAGATACACAGACACAGTCAATTTTGTAACGACCTCTTTTTATGGAAATAAATTCATTTGTGGATTGTGGTAACAATGTTATAGCTAATAATTTATTTTCCTTTTATTTTGTTTCAAATAGAGTAAGCTATAAATAACACGACCTTTATACGCATTCACAATGTAAGATTTGAGATTGAAAATTAAAGCCCTAAATAGGTCTTGATGGTTGAATTCAATTTGATGATGAGTGAGAGTATTGTGCGTTTGTTATAGGAATGAACAAAATATCATTTGAATTATTTTTCTAAAATTTTTTATGTGTGGCATTATTGCATTTTAGCACTCGTGTTAATACGAAATTTTATCAAATTATATTTTGTATGCAACCATTTTAATGTCATGTAAAATAATGCTAGGAAGTCAGTGCTACCGTATGCTAATTTTTTAAAATCGGTTTATTTTTTAATACACTATTTACCAAGCTATCCAAATTCTTGAGCTTCCCTTCGAAGGTGTTAGGGTTGGAATGGCTTATATCAACCAAGTAACCTAATATTACAAAAAGTTAGGGAAGCTGACTTTACAATATTGTGGTTATTAATTATATCCATCAGTCATTATAAAATTAATTAATGCACAAGACAACTAAGAGAATTATGAGTTTGGAAAATAGTTGTGAAGTAGAAAAATTCAACGAAAATATTTGAGAATGTTATATTCGAATAAATAATTATTGAGAGCTTTAGAGATATGTGACTTCTTTTTTTCAGTCGTCTAAACAAATTGGCCAAAATGCAAGTTATTTTTCCCTTGAAAATAAAATAGAAGTCGTTTAATAAGGGATTGATTACGTCATACGATACTACTAAGCTAACTATGGATATTATATTTAAATTGCTTATATTGGAAATTCATGTCTCGTTTACAATCACACCACCATTGCTGTTGACTAAGTCATCCCACCTAACCTAATAAGTAATAATACAAACTATATCTTCCTTTTTTTGAGAGCCACAAACTATCGCTTCCTAAGAACATCTACAACGGGTTGAGGGAAGATCGACAACCCCTCGATCGACCTCGTCGGGGTCGATTCCCGTTGTGAGTGATGTTGAGCCTTGAGGTCGATGGAGGGAGTCGTAGGCAGTGTCGAGGGATATACACCCCTCTCGACTCACTTCGACATTCATTTGGGGATACGAGGCGTGTCCCCATTCGTCCCCATACGAGGTGTGTCCCCATTCGTCCCCATTTATTTTTTATTTTTTTAATTATTTCTATAAAAGTTTCCAACGGTTATTTTCCCAAATTCCCTATAAATACCACATTCACCTTCACCTCATTTTACACCTCAAGTCTACTTCAATCATGTTCTATTCTCTCTCAATTTCCACTTTAATTTTTGCATAAAAATAAAATACTATGAGTTTTAGGGGTTCGTTTTTCAATTTGGATGAGGACAGGGAGCAACGTCAAAGAAATATCGAGTTGGGTTGACAAGTCATTCAGCTTTACCAAGAAGTATACGGTGATGATGAGGAGGACGACGAGCCGCAGACGAGGATGTACGTGCTCCAGAATTGTGAGGAGGCCGAACAACGCCTCAGACACGATATTTTGCCGACAATTCTATATGGGGTGAAGATGTCTTTCGCCGGCGGTTTCGAATGAGCAAGAGGATATTCTTGAGAATAGCTGAAACTTTGAAAGCTCGGGAGCCTTTTTTTCAACAACTCCCAATGCAACCAGAAGAATGGGGTTTCACCTATGGTGGAAGTGCACCATTGCTCTGAGGCAACTCGCCAACGGTGGAAGTGCCGATTAATACGACGAATATCTGCACGTTGGAGGGACAACAAACACAGCATGTCTCAAGAATTTTTGTCGGGCCAACAGATCTGCTTTCGGTGACGTCTATTTGAGGAGGCCAAACGCCACTGACATCGCCAAGCTCACAGAATTGCACGAGAGAATGCACGGCTTTCCCATTATGCTTGGAAGCATCAACTGTATGCAATGGGCATGGAAGAATTGTCCAACAAAATGGAGAGAAATGTACATAACCCAACGAAAGGGTTATCCAACGCTCATCCTTGAAGTTGTCGTCTCCCAAGATTTGTGAATTTGACATGCTTTTTTCGGTGTCACCGACTCCAACAACATCTAAATGTGCTCAATCAGTCCTCCGTTTTCAACGCGTCTTCAATGGGAGAGCGCCATCAGTCGTCTTCAAAGCAAATGGCCGCGAGCACCACATGAGCTACTATCTTGCCAACGACATCTATCCGAAGTGGGCCTCTTTCGTGAAGACGCCCCCAGCGCCAATAGATCCGAAGAGATGCCGATTTGCTCGGATGCAAGAAGATGCTCGTAAGAACGTTGAAAGGGCTTTCGGTGTCCTTCAAGCTCGTTGGGCACTGCTAAAGGATCCTGCTCGCTTGTGGTTTCGAGAACATTAATGTGACATCATGTAAGCTTGCATCATTTTGCATAACATGATCATTGAAGATGAAGAACCTAAAACAACTCAATTAAGTGCTGAATCGAGCGCACGGGGCAATCACTACGTGAACACGGCAATAATACATCAAGGCGGAACATCTACATTCAACACATATATTGAGAGACAAGCTCACCTTCAGGATGCGCGTGCCCACGACCGTCTTACGGACGATATGATTGAAGAAATTTTCTATCAAATTTTCTACATAAGTCTATCCAATTATTGGGACCCCACCATAGTGGATGCTCTAAGCATACAAGTTTGCATAATTTTGTAGTATTCTATTTTCAACTTTAGTAAAAGAGAAAATATATTGATTTAAGTGAATAATTGCACTTGTATTTAAAAACGGCCTAATAGGATAACTACACTCAAAAGAATATGCGAGCACTTGCTTTGTGTATCTTGGTGACGAGCCCATATTTTGTGCTCTTGTCGTGTGTGTTTTAGGTCTAGATCGATTCTATTTTAGTGTCTTTTGTGTCTATTTTGTGTTTGGGAGGACACTTGAGTTGGCAGGGAAATGAAAGGCAGGTATTGGGCAAGTCTGGAGTTAAAACATGCAAAAAGAAAAGGAACTGGCAATACGAGGCAATGACCATAGTAGCCGTACTCGTGGCTCAAGCTACCGAGGGCATAAGTCCAAATCAAGATGAAGAGCTGCTCCACTTTCAGTGGTATGGTCAATCTAGATGTTTGCATGTTTCATTCCAAAAGGCAAGGTGCAGACTACCGTGGGCAAGAGATGGCAGAAAGATTGAGGAAGGCAGAGTGCAGAGCTTGGGCAACGGTGTTGGCGTGTGCAGATTGCAGCTGATAGAGTCCTACAAGGAAACAAATTCCTTGCGATACAAGATTACGATCAGAGTTTCCTTCTACAGCTACAATACTATCTTTGCGATAAGGAAGGAGATCTTTCCAACCTTATCCGCCGAGCTTTACATGGAAGCAACCGACCCATTTTCTAGAAGGCCCGTTTGTGGGTTCGCCCTAGTCATTGTACTCTATATATACATGCATGCATGCGAGGCGCAGAGACACTTTTTTACCGCGTTTTACTTTCGAAACACTTTTACTTTCTGCAGTTTATGATCTTAGATACAATTTACGTTTATGCTTAAGTCCCAATAAGGCGAACATCTATTGATTATCGTTATCAATTCAAATATGTTTTTCTATATCTCTTTTGCTTTCATTATTTACTTTATGTCTAGCTAAGCCTTTAAATCCAGGTTTAGGATAGATGATGTGATGTATAACTTGTAAATCTCGTGAGGTCTAAGTGTTCTTGATAGTTGTATAAGTGTGTTCCCGACGCATTGGGCAACGATTCCAAAGAAGTTCGGTGGTCACAGGTAACTCGGAAGGCCAACGAGCCCTGGGCACATACGGATTCCTACATCGCAGGAGGGTTATCAAGTGCACGTCGTAATTGCCTTACGTTCCTTGAGAGCGGCAAGAGCGGTTTGTAGTCTTAGCCTAGACCTGCAAAGATGTGTCAATGCTAGAGAAAGCCGGAAGAGAGGTCCTCGTATCTCACCCGTTGCCGGAGTGGGCCCATCTAGAACCAAATGCTGCTTGACCAACATGCACCTTATAAAGGTGGAATGCCTGGGGACTTTTGGGCAAGCAAGAGGATTGGCTAGGGTATGCCTGTCAAGACCTAAACGTAAGGATGAAGTTGGCCGGACTATGTAGCGTACGTGGCGACGTGACAATGGGGACCCTCCATAGTTTTAGCCTATAACCACTGACATACATGTGCAACAAATATCTTTGAACCGATGATCGAGATGAAGTTATACTCATTGATTCGAAACCTAAATCTGAATTGTTTTTATTATTGATCTTATTGCTTGTCAAGTTACAGTTATTTACTTTCAGCAGTTTGCCAAAGGTGATAGTGATAGTTGCCCAAGGCCATAGTAGAGAGATACTCAACACAACCTTTTTGTGACCCAACCAGAGATTATCACGAGAAACTCCCTCTAGGATCGACCCTGTACTTGCCAACTAGCTGTTCCTAGGGGTAGGCATAAGAGTGAAATACAAATTGTATTTTGTCGCAGCTTAAACAACGACTGTGTCAAAATTGGCGCCGTTGCCGGGGAGTTGATTACAGTGGTAATTTATGTTTTGTTATTTTCTTTAATCTGATTTTATGCAAGAAACTAACCTCACAGTAAAAGAAACGTGGTACGACGATAACATCAACCTGACCTTGAGGAGGATTCGAGCAGAGAAGAGGAGGACGGAAGAAACATTGGAAGGAATTCCAGAGGAATTCTTTGACGAGGAAGAACTATCCTTGTCAAGCGAAGCAGAAGCAGAAGAAGAAGAAGAAGAAGAAGAAGAAGAAGAAGAAGAAGAAGAAGAAGAAGAAGAAGAAGAAGATAATCGAAGCGAAGCGTCAATGCAGAACCCAGTGGAGGAAGAGTAAACCTTAAGGGAGATGGTGTTCCCTAACACCATGAACTTGAGGCCTTCAGGCATAACTTTGCCTACACCCACGCGTGCATGGGAGCTGAAGTCCCATTTTATACAGATCCTGCCCAAGTTCAGTGATCACCCAAGCGAAGATCCACAAAGACACTTGCAAGATTTCGAGATGGCCTGTGGAACCATCCATACTGTTGGAAATCTGAGCGAATATGTAAGGCTCATTGCCTTCCCATTCTCTTTGCAAGACAACGCAAGGGAGTGACTTTATTCATTGCCCACAGGATGTGTTACCACTTGGCAAGAGCTGCAACAGAAATTCTTGGAGAAATACTTTCCAGCCACCCGAATTCAGAAGATGAGGAAGATGATTACAAGCATTAAGATGGGCATTGGAGAGGATTTTTACTCGTACTTCCACAGATTCAAGCAGATGATAGCAAAGTGCCCACACCATCAAATTGCGGATCATGACTTGATCCAATGTTTTGTGGCTGGACTAAGAACGAGTGAAAGGGCACTGGTCAACGCAGCTTGTGGAGGGTCAGTTATGAGAAAGCAGTCAAGTGTCATGTTTAAGATGATTGCTGAGATGGCAGAAGATCTAAGGGATGACGGGGGAGAATTGCCCAAGTTATCAACAACTGCAGCCAAAGCACCACCGACTTCAACTGGAATGGAGGATAAGCTTGACCAGATGTTCAACAAGATGGATGCCCTTGTAACCGTTTTATCAGGCAATAATAAAAAAGGCGGTGAGAGCTTGTGGAATTTGTATGGCGATCACGCATGCAACGGATCAATGCCCAAGCTTGGAAGAAGAGGTCAATGCAATTGGATACAACAATAATAACCAAGGAAGGCCATATGATCCGAACTCGCAATTCTATAACCCAGGATGGAGGAACCATGAAAACCTAAGGTATGGAAACAACAACTACCAAGGGTTTGGGCAACAACAACAGGCACAACCACAACAACAACAACAGTATCCTCCTAGAGATCAGAATAAGCCAAGCTTAACGGACCAAGTGACTTCCTTGGCCAATGATAACATCAGAGTGCAGTAGGAGCTTGAGAAGTTCAGAATGGAGACGAGGGGAGCCATTCAAAGCATGACCAACCAACTGACTAATTTGGTCAATGCTATGACCAGATTTGAGAAGAGGCAAGGAGAGTTACCGGCCCAACCTCAAATGCCCTCTAAGGCTCAAGTCAATGCATTCACACTAAGAGAAGGAAAGACATTGCCCGATCGAGATCAGATGCCTGGTGCCGATGCTGTGTTGCCCAAGGAAAAGGAAAGAGAAGTAAAGGGCAAAGATAAGGAAGTAGATGAGGAGAAGGAAGAGGAAGTTGATGTTCCAAAATCTGTTTATGTCAAGCCTAACCCTGTTGTTCGTGCTCCTTTTCCTACCAGGTTGAGAAGAAACAAGAAGGATGAAGAGTTGTCTGAGATGTTCAAGATTTTTCAAAAAGTGGAAATCAACCTGCCCCTCCTCGTAGCACTTTGCAACATGCCCAAGTGTGCCAGATTTCTGAAGGAGCTTTGCTCAAAGAAGGTGAAAAGTGCGGACGAAGCTAAAGTTCTCTTGGGAGAAAGTGTTTCAGCAGTTCTGAAGCGAGACTTGCCCAAGAAGTGCGGAGATCCAGGGATGTTTGCCATTCCCTGCGTAATAGGAGATATGAAGATTGAGCGTGCCATGCTTGACCTAGGTGCATCAATCAACGTGATGCCATTGGCCATGTACGATGAAGATGTTATGGGACCACTCAAGTCTACCAGAGTGGTTATTCAATTGGCGGATAGATCTAATGTGTACCCTGAGGGCATACTTGAAGATGTGCTTGTCAAGGTGCAGGACTTAATTTTCCCAGCAGATTTCTATGTCCTCGACATGGGCAAGATAGGAGCAAAAGCACCAGTTATGCTATTGGGGAGACCATTCATGAAGACCGCCAAGACTAGAATTGATTGCAACTCAGGGCAGCTAACATGTGAATTTGATGGGGAATCAGTTACTTTCAGTCTATATAAGGCAATGGAACATCCCCAAGACACGGAGATGGTCGAGTATATTGACCATGTTGATCAAGCTGTAGAAGAGGCGGCCCACTTTTAGGAAGTCAAGATCCCTTGGACGCGGTCATCCAAGGAGGAGTTGAAGAGAGCTCGGATAATTCTTTCCAGGTTAGTCGAGCTTTGGAGTACTTAGGAGCGGAAGGAGTAGATGGACCCCGACTGTCACCATATGCCTTGCCCAAGATCAGAGATGAAGACAGATTGGTGTCTTCACTTGTTCGAGCACCTAAGTTGGAACTCAAATCTCTCCCCGCTCATTTAAAGTAAATCTTTTTGGGAGAAAATGACACATTGCCAGTGATTATAAGTTCAGAGTTGAACAAGAAATAAGAAGATGGAGTTCGAGATGTCCTTATGCGCTACAAAGATGCAATTGGTTGGACCCTTGCCGACATCAAAGGCATTAGTCCATCTCTTTGCACTCACCATATCTTGATGGAAGATGATGCTAAACCCACTAGAGATCCACAAAGGAAGTTAAACCCAGCCATGAAGGAAGTGGTTATGAAGGAGTTGCTCAAGCTGCTAGACTTGGGCATTATCTACTCAGTTCCAGATAGCAAGTGGGTGAGTCCGGTACACATGGTGCCCAAGAAATCAGGAATTCAAGTAATCAAGAATGAGAAGAACGAGCTTGTGCCTACAAGGCTCCAAACTGGTTGGCGAATGCGTATTGACTACAGAAAGCTTAACAAGGCGACGAGGAAGGATCACTTTCCTTTACCGTTCATTGACGAGATGCTGGAAAGGTTGGCAGGGAACAAGTACTTTTGCTTCTTGGATGGATACTCTGGATATATGCAGATATGGGTTGCCCAAGAGGACCAGGACAAGACAACTTTTACTTGCCCATTCGGGACGTTTGCGTATCGCCGCATGCCGTTTGGTTTATGCAACGCCCCGGGCACGTTCCAAAGGTGCATAATGAGTATATTTTCAGACTTATTGGAAAATTGCATCGAGGTTTTCATGGATGATTTCACCGTCTATGGGAAGTCATTTGAGGCTTGTCTTGGGCATTTAGAGTTGGTTTTGAGCAGATGCATGGAAAAGAGCTTGGTGTTGAACTATGAAAAGTGTCACTTTATGGTACGAGAAGGCATCGTGCTTGGGCACGTGATTTCAGAAAGAGGGATACAGGTTGACAAGGCGAAGATTGATGTCATCTCCAAGCTGCCTTATCCAACCAACGTCAAGCAATTGAGAGGATTTTTGGGACATGCCGGATTCTATAGAAGATTCGTGAAGGATTTTACTAAGATTGCCCAACCAATGACGAGATTGCTCCAGAATGAAGTAGAGTGGGATTTCAATGCAGACTGTCAGAGGGCGTTTGACGTGTTGAAAGAATGCTTGGTCACGGCACCTGTGATACAGCCCCCTGATTGGGGTATGCCATTCAAGTTGATGTGCGATGCAAGTGGGTATGCCGTGGGAGCAGTGCTTGGTCAAATGAGAGGTAAAGAAAGCCATGTTATTTATTATGCCTCTAAAACTCTTAATGCAGCTCAAATCAATTATACCACCACAGAGAAAGAGCTTTTGGCGGTTGTGTTTGCCTTTGAAAAATTCAGGTCTTATTTACTCGGAGGCAAGATAATTGTTTACACTGACCATGCAGCGCTGAGATACTTGATGAATAAAAAGGAGTCGAAGCCAAGGCTTATACGTTGGATTTTGCTTTTGCAAGAGTTTGATGTGGAGATCAAAGATAAAAGTGGAGCTCAGAATTTGGTGGCAGATCACTTGAGCAGGATAGTCAGAGAAGAAGATTCCGTGCCCATTACGGAAACTTTCCCTGATGAACATCTATACATGACGGAAGCTCAATTTTCATGGAGAACCTTGGTACGCTGACATTGCCAACTTTAAAAGTACAGGAGAAGTTCCAAATGATCTTTCATACTATCAAAGGCAGAAAATTCTCAAGGAGAGTCAACACTATGTTTGGGATGATCCTTACTTATGGAAGAAGTGTGCTGACCAAGGATTAAGGAGGTGCGTGCCCGATTGGGAAACCAAGAGTATCTTGAAGCATTGCCACAACAGGGAGTGTGGAGGTCACTTTGGGCACCGAAGAACGGCAAGGAAGATTTTTGATTGTGGATTCTTTTGGCCCACGATTCTAAGAGATGCTTACGAATGGTGCAAGAATTGTTTCAAGTGTCAATAAGAAGGAAATGCAACTAGGAGGGATGAGATGCCCATGACTCCAATCATTCCGGTGGAGATCTTTGACATGTGGGGAATGGACTTTATGGGACCTTTGCCCAACTCAAGTGGGAATCAGTATATCATCTTGGTAGTTGATTACGTATCGAAGTGGGTAGAGGCGAAGGCTACACCAACGGATGATGCCCGATTGGTTGCTACTTTTCTTAAGGGGAATATTTTCAATCGATATGGGGTTCCAAGGGCGATTATAAGTGATCAAGGGACGCATTTCTGCAATGCTACCATTGACAACTTGTTCAAAAAATACGGAGTCCATCATCGAGTTACCACTGCCTATCATCCGCAAGCCAATGGGCAAGCAGAGCTGACAAATAGGATCATCAAGAACATATTAAGGATGGTAGTTGGGCAAAATGGGAAGGTTTGGAGTTTGCACTTGGACGATGCACTTTGGGCGTACCGTACAACTTTCAAGACACCGTTGGGCATGTCACCATACCGGTTGGTGTTTGGGAAACCATGTCACTTGCCTGTGGAGTTAGAGTATAAATCATATTGGACAGTGAGAAAGTTCAATTACGATTGGAATGATACTGCTAAGGAAAGGAAGTTGCAGTTGCAAGAGTT
The DNA here is from genome assembly GCA_029490685.1 of Schizonepeta tenuifolia. Taxonomy (NCBI): domain Eukaryota; kingdom Viridiplantae; phylum Streptophyta; class Magnoliopsida; order Lamiales; family Lamiaceae; genus Schizonepeta; species Schizonepeta tenuifolia. The sequence goes on along the minus strand of CM055957.1, from coordinate 58,278,615 downwards.
AGAGGAGATTCGAATCGAGGCTTATGACAATGCTACTTTGTACAAGACAAGGCTAAAGAAGGCTCATGACCAGTTGATCAAGGCAAAGAAGTTTGAGCCTGGGCAAGCAGTTCTGCTGTATCAGTCAAGGTTCAAGTTTATGAAGGGCAAGCTGAAAACGAAATGGACTGGACCATATGAAGTGGTGACCTAATTTCTTAATGGATCTGTGGAGATTATTGCCCAAAGAGCTCTAAATATTTTAGGGTCAATGGTCAGAGGTTGAAGCTTTTCTATGGAGACAAAAAGGATAAAGAGGTGGACAAGGAGGAAGTCCATGTGATGATGCCTGTCTAGGAGCAAGCAAAACTGCGTCGTGCCCACGACGTAAACTAAGGCGCTGGCTAGGAGGCAACCTAGTGAGTTTTTATTTTCAGTTTTTCCCTTTGCGTATTTTCTTTTCAGTAATTTATTTTATTTTTTATTTTCTAATCATAGGATAGGAGTTTTTGTTTTGGAAGTGCGTTTTGTATCCATGTGTGTAGGGCAGGTATACAGAGAAGTTAGGCAAGCGAAGAGTTCGTGTTGGTCAAGGAGAGACTGAGCCCGGTGAATGCAAGGCGAGCAAAACAGAGTGATATGGCTGACGTCAGCACGTCCCATCCGTTGGCAGTTACTGCAACTGCCAACTCACACGCCTATACCCTATTTTCTAGCCTACTACTATCTCTCTCTCTCTCTCACACAATTTTCATTCATCTTCTAAATTCAAATTGGAACTCTTCGATTTCCTCTCCCTCTCTACTTTTGCAGAAACAAAACCCTCACCACTCTCATAATGAAGAACACCCGCAGCAGCAAGGCTTCCAAATCAGCAAAAAACCCCAAGTCACCCAAAGCTACTTCAAACACTACCACTCCCACCAAAGCTTCTCGAAAGCCTCCAAGCAAGCCATCACCGATGTCTGGGTCGTCGCACATGGAGGAAGAAGATGATGTCGCACGGATGCTCACGGACATGCCTGCTCCGTCACTCAACGAAGAAGAAACTGCCGCGTCAGAGGCGGATGCATCGTTTGGCAAGGCGCTGGAGCAGGAAGAGATTGTGCTTGTCGGAGACAGCGAAGAGGATGCGGCTATGGAAGAACAACATGATTCAGAGGCTACAGAGGAGGAACATCAAGTGAAAAAGGAGTCGGAGAAGCCCTCAACCAAGAAGGCTAAGGGGGTAGGATCTGTTGCCCAGGGCAAGGAGGTGGCAACTGCGCCACCCAAGCGGCGCATCTCAGTGTCGGGCAGAGCCTCGAACCGCGGAGTAGGGAAGATGCCGAAGAGGGGAATCATTGTCCCCAAGTTGGTAGATCGAAGCGCATTGGAGGAGTTGGGGGTTTGGGAAGAAGTATTGGGGTATTTCACGGCAATTGGATGGGAAAAGTTCTTAGAGTGACAAGAGAAAGTGTACTCGGAGTTAGTGTATGAGTTTTATCAGTGTTTGCAGGTGAGGAGTCCTACGGTGGGGAATCACAACACTAAGTGCATGCAGTTTAGGTTCATTGGGCAAAGCGAGGAGTTATCCGTGAATGATTTGAACCAGGCATTGGGCATGGAGGATTTTCGCTCGATCAGGAGTGAGGAGTACAAGGGAGCATTGAGGTATATTCCTCAATTTGACGCTGATGAGTGGGCAAGGAAATGGGCGGAGTTCAGTGATGATCCCTTCTTCAAAGCTGGCACGGCAAATGGGCATATGATGAAGGATGATACCTTGAGGGTGTGTCACCGGATCTTGGCCTGCAACTTCTTCGGGAAGAAGGATAGCAGCAATTCAGTCACGCGTCAGGAGATCTTCATATTGTCAAGCATGGTGCATAAGCAGAGGCTCAACTTTGGGGCCTTTGTTGTGCACCATCTCAAAGATATAGTGAACTCCCGAAATCAGAGATTTTCCCTTGCCCACCTGGTGACTCGTTATGCCAAGGAGATGCACGGATTTGACGAAGCCAATACGTAGCTACAGCCAATGCAAGAGGAGAGCCTGGACCTCGCTTGCTTGACTGCTATGGGCGTATGTGGAAGAGATGATGAAGGAACGCTGGTGTTTGTGATTCCACCCGACGAGTCTGCCCAAGTTGCTGATACTACACCTCAATCAGTTGGAGGTGGAGTGCCCAGTACCCCGGCGATGCTTGCCCAAGACTCAGCAGCGGTGATGGAGCGTTTGACCAAGCTGGAGGAGAGCAATGCCAGACTGGAGCAACTTGGATTGGAGAACAAGCAAGCCCTTGCCGATATCATGAGTGCCTTGAAGATGGATCCGATCAGGTCAGGTCCTACCCCTGCCCAGTAATTTTTTCCTCCCAGTTTTAGTAGTTTTGGTTTTCTTTATTTTCGTGTTTTATTTTGTATTTTGTTTTGAGTCTAAATGTTTTTAAAAGTTTTGTTTAGAGTCTGAGTTTGTGTGATCTACCTTGATTTTCACTAGCTTTGCCATAGGAAAAGTGTGTGGGTAAGAGGGGTAGAGCGTCTGTATTTTGTGAGTTTTTGTTTAGAGTCAGTGTGTGCCTTTCACTCACTTTGCCCAAGCAAAGTGTGTGGGTGGAAGGAACGTCTTTTGTGTGCGTTTTAGAGGTCAAGCATGTTCAGGATGATTGGATAACGTTTGAGCATGGTTTGATTCTGAGTTATATGAGGAGAGCATATGTATATTCTATGTCCAAGCATGATCGTATGTAGATAGGGATGACGAACGAACTTGTGAGCATGTCGTTGTGAGGATTTGAGCTTTACACTGCATGATTATGACCAAGCAGTTTCTTTCTTGTGTGATTTATGATGTGCTTATTTGAATGCTACCTACAACTTGCATGTCTACTCCTCGAGACTTCATTGACTTAGGCTAGAAGAACTTAGATGAATTAGGCATGTTCTTTCTTTTGTGAGCCCAACGAAGCCAAAAAGTCTGCCCAACTGAATTTCCCTTGTTAAACCCCTTTTGAGCTTTTATAATTTCTTTGATCAGAAATATGCAGCCTATACACTATATCCTACCCGGTCAATAAGGATTTAGGTGCATAAGATGAAGGAAAAAAATCAGTTGAGCCTTTGAGAAAAATGTAGGGGCTAGTGAATAAAGGACTTAGAAAAAGAAAAAGAAAATAAAAAATATATATAAAAAAAAAAAAGAGAAAGAAAAAAAAGAAGAAGTCCTAAATAAGTTGTGCTAAGGCCCGTAAGAAGAAAAGGCAAAGGAAAAGAAGCTAAGGTTGGCCGCTCCGCTTGGCCAACCTAAGTCCGAATGACCCAAGCCTAGTTCCAAATACTTCCTACCCTTGCCAAAGCCAAGTTACAACCAAATAAAAGACCTAATGATAAGTGCTTCAAACCTAGTCTAGGAGGTGGAGAGAGTAGCAGGCAGGCAAGCCTATGATGTGGTTAAGAATGGCATATCTTGAGCGTAAACATTACCCCATTCACAAGAATGAGAGTGTTGGTGAGGAACATCCTTGAAAATGCTCACTTGTTCATTTTGGACCTATTTGATGATTTGCTTGGACGAGATTATTTTCTTGATTATGCTCTATCATATCTCTTTATTCTTTGATGTGCTAACCTCTATTTGTGTTTGAGTCTAGTTTGTGAGTCTTTTCTGTTTTTTCTTTTGTTTGGGCAAGCCATACACCATGCCTGAGGACAGGCATGACTTTAAGTGTGTGGGTATGACGAGCCCATATTTTGTGCTCTTGTCGTGTGTGTTTTAGGTCTAGATCGAGTCTGTTTTAGTGTCTTTTGTGTCTGTTTTGTGTCTGGGAGGACACTTGAGTTGACAGGGCAAGGAAAGGCAGGTATTGGGCAAGTCTGGAGTTAAAACATGCAAAAAGAGAAGGAACTGGCGATATGAGGCAATGACCATAGTAGCCATGCTCGTAGCTCAAGCTACCGAGGGCATAAGTCCAAATCAAGATGAAGAGCTGCTCCACTTTCAGTGGTATGGTCAATCTAGACGTTTGCATGTTTCATTCCAGAAGGCAAGGTGCAGACTACCGTGGGCAAGAGATGGCAGAAAGATTGAGGAAGGCAGAGTGCAGAGCTTGGGCAACGGTGCTGGCGTGTGCAGATTGCAGCTGATAGAGTCCTACAAGGAAACAAATTCCTTGCGATACAAGATTACGATCAGAGTTTCCTTCTACAGCTACAATACTATCTTAGCGATAAGGAAGGAGATCTTTCCAACCTTATCCGCCGAGCTTTACATGGAAGCAGCCGGCCCATTTTCTAGAAGGCCCGTTTGTGGGTTCGCCCTAGTCATTGTACTCTATATATACATGCATGCATGCGAGGCGCAGAGACACTTTTTTACCGCATTTTACTTTCGAAACACTTTTACTTTCTGCAGTTTATGATCTTAGATACAATTTACGTTTATGCTTAAGTCCCAATAGGGCGAAGACCTATTGATTATCGTTATCAATTCAAGTATGTTTTTCTATATCTCTTTTGCTTTCATTATTTACTTTATGTCTAGCTAAGCCTTTAAATCCAGGTTTAGGATAGATGATGTGATGTATAACTTGTAAATCTCGTGAGGTCTAAGTGTTCTCGATAGTTGTATAAGTGTGTTCCCGACGCATTGGGTAACGATTCCAAAGAAGTTCGGTGGTCACAGGTAACTCGGAAGGCCAATGAGCCCTGGGCACATACGGATTCCTACATCGCAGGAGGGTTATCAAGTGCACGTCGTAATTGCCTTACGTTCCTTGAGAGTGGCAAGAGCGGTTTGTAGTCTTGGCCTAGACCTGCAAAGATGTGTCAATGCTGGCAAAAGCCGGAAGAGAGGTCCTCGTATCTCACCCGTTGCCGGAGTGGGCCCATCTAGAACCAAATGCTGCTTGACCAACATGCGCCTTATAAAGGTGGAATGCCTGGGGACTTTTGGGCAAGCAAGAGGAATTGCTAGGGTATGTCTGTCAAGACCTAAACGTAAGGATGGAGTTGGGCGGACTATGTAGTGTATGTGGCGACGTGACAATGGGGACCCTGCATAGTTTTAGCCTATAACCACTGACATACATGTGCAACAAATATCTTTGAACCGATGATCGAGATGAAGTTATACTCATTGATTTGAAACCTAAATCTGGATTGCTTTTATTACTGATCTTTTTGCTTGTCAAGTTACAGTTATTTACTTTCAGCAGTTTGCCAAAGGTGATAGTGATAGTTGCCCAAAGCCATAGTAGAGAGATACTCAACATAACCTTTTTGTGACCCAACCAGAGATTATCACGAGCAACTCCCTGTGGGATCGACCCTGTACTTGCCAACTAGCTGTTCCTAGGGGTAGGCATAGGAGTGAAATACAAATTATATTTTGTCGCAGCTTAAAGGACGACTGCGTCACTTGGTCTTCCTAACTATCTACTCGTTTTTTCCGCGTGTCCAACCAAGCTGAAGAGGCGAAGGGAGGGAGGAAGAAGCCCTCACCCTAGTGACGAAAACCAAACCCAGATTCTATCTATGTTCCGGAGGCTTGATGTGTTGTTGGGGTCTGCCCGTAGCTGTGATGCCCAAGGGAAGTCAGTCCTATCGCAGTTTCCGTTCTCAAGATCTGGAGTGCGGGACCTATACTTCAGGGCCTTGAAAGTGTTTATTTCTCTAAAAAAAATAGAACGCAAATACTAGAATAATATATATATATATATATATATAGGAAGAGGGATCATATGAGAATGCTATCTTAGGTGAGAAATGAGAATAAATTTGGACCCTTAATTTTTGTTGGTCAATGGCTCAGATTTAACCATGCATTATGTTGTCATAATTTATGCATTACAATGTTTATGCATTAGGTTTCTGCAGTATATGCATTACATTTCTGCAATATATGCATTACCGATGTGATTAAAATGCATTAAAATGTACCATTCTCACGTTCTCATATAAAATCCATTCTCACCAAATCCTTACCCTCTATATATATATATATATATATATATATATATATATTTCATTATAACAAAGTTTTTTCCAGCCACCACAATAATTCTCTATCATAGGTGGAATTTTAAGGATTTTTCATTTTTAGTTATCTAAAATTCTTATTTTCTTAGTTTAAATTTGGTAATATCTCAATTATTTATTAGTAGTTCATGCATATGACATCACATCTTTGGCGGTTACATCTTCGGGGGTTACAAAAATTCTAATTTCTTCATTATTTAAATCGATATAATTGCAATAAATTAATTGTAATTGGGAGAAATTAAGCATCTACAATTATCAATTGTAGCATATTCACTTTTCTTTTCTTTTTTCTTTTTTCTTTTTTGATGTCGTGGGAACCCGCAGCCGCTACCTTCGGTGCGCACTAGGTAAACTCTCGTCCCTTGTGCAGTAGCCTGCAAACCACGCAGGGCAGGTAAACCACACTTTTTCAAGTACAAGTGTGACAGGCTCGACCTATAGATGAGTGTCATGGGGTTCGAGCTTGAGACCTTTCGGTCTCAGGCTCCTACTTTTACCACTAGATCATCCCCAAGGGGACAACATATTCACTTTTCTAATCACTATATAAGCATGTCAATGCAATTGTTATTTTGTACTCACAACCCAATTCCATAGCATAAAAAATACAATCAAATTGACAAATCGTTATGCTTGATCATTTTCTTTTCACAATCACAATTCCAATGGCTCCTTTTTATTCAAGCATAAGGGATCCCTCCAATTTTGAAGAAAACATGTTATTTGGTACTATTATTTATTTTTAATATGTTTTATGCTTTGTAAAATAAGCTATCTTTATTTTATATATATTTTATATAAATAAACTGTGTATATATTAATTTATAATTTTGAAGATTTCATTGGCAAAGTAGATTATGCTGTCGAACTACAAATGAAGAATGTATTTGAACGTGATTCAATAATGGTGGATGTGCATCTCAAAAATATTGAACACATGCATTCTTGAACTAACAAAGTACTTAACTTATAAAATTACTAAAATTTGTAGTTATATATTATAATGTGTATACACTTTAATTTTTCATAAGCTATTATTATTTGTTTTAGTGGTCTTCTCATTAAATGTGCAATTTGTGGCGATGACATTCACACGATTATTAAAGATTGGCGTGAAACATTCAAACGTCCACTTATTATGGTGCTTCAAATATGTCGTGCTAAATTGTATAACGGTACGTATGCTTCAAACCTAGAATCCAAAACACTATTTTTTTTCTTGCATATATTCTTGCTCATAAGTTTGTAACCAAAAATAGGGTGACACAATCATAAATATATATGTACTTTTTTAAAAAAGAAATACATGTACTTTATTTTTGTTTGCTTATTTGAAGACTTTATGCATGTTCACACAATTTGAGACGAATGCAAATAATCTTTGATATGTTAAATTGTTTCACTTATTTTGTATGAGTTAGGCCCTTAAACTTTGAAACTTATCCCAAGTTTTCCTCTTCCATTAAGAGTGTTACAAATAGACTGTTGGCAGTTATTTTGACATAAATATACTAATTTTATTTTACACACATTTGGATCATTTCACACACTACTACACATTTTTTATGGACATACAGATTAACAAAATTTTCCTCCCAATTGAACAAATACACAACTTACAAACTGAACCTTTAGCAGACACTAGGGGAAGCATCGAAGAAGAATCTTAGTAAATATAGTTTCGCTGCTAAGAGAATATAGTTAAATCAAATTACTTTCAAGGTTAGGGTTACAAGTGAGTCAAGCCGGCACAAAAAAATACTCGACATTTGTTTTAGTCCAGCTTGATTAAGAACTCATCAATACTAGGCTCACAAGCCTTATTGAGCTAGAAGATAATTAGATTATTGCTCTCAATTAGATATAATAATATAATATTGGCATTTGTATGGAAAGATCAATGTGCTATTATACACAATGTATTATTTTAAATTTTTAAAAGAACAATGTATTATCGTTACCATGCGTGCAATTGTAGATGCAAAAATGCATATTCCATGATACGTTGTTGGTGACACGGGCAACATCATCATCAACTGCTAGCACAATCGTCTCTCTTAAACCCTCCTCAAATCAACAAGCACTTCTCCCGAAAGTATTAGTTACACCTAAGATAAAGATCTCGAGAAATGGTAGAGAAGTATAGCCTCGACCTCCACAAAGTTGCCTCACTGATGCCCGACTGCCTCCACCTCTTCTTGCTAGGATCATGTATAGAACATGGTATCAGGATTATATAGATTTTATTTTCGTGTATGTATGAATTTATGTGTGGTAAGAAGGACATATAAAATTAACCAAATAAATATTTTATTCAATTTGTCATACCATTTCTTCCAAAAAGATTCAACCTTGAAATGTACATGACTGGCTCTGAGTGATTGCTTCCAACGAATATCAAAACTTGTATGAATTGAGGTTCTTCAACTGTTGTATTTTACACCATAGTTACAAAATTTGTTTGAGTTCCATAATTATAGGTAATTTTTATTTTAAATTTTGACAGGGAAATGTAATTTTTTCAAGTACATCATATACTCACTATCTATTATTTGTAAAAAGTGTATATTTAGTAGCAATATAAAATGAAATGAATTTAACTAACATTTAAAGCTAATGTGACAGCTGATTGTATTATATACCCACACACAAGAATTTGGATAATATTGCACCATCTCCATAATGATTATAGCAATCAGTTGCTCCTTCAGTTCTTTCACTATAAATAATAAGATTGTTATATACACGTGTTACATTACAAAATTTATTTCAGTTCCATATCTTATTAATTCATGACCTGATTTCGAGCCAATTTTGAGTTCCATAATTCTTAGAATTGATTATCCCAAAAGTTTGCGATCAATTACGGAATCTATCAATTTGAGGGATTCTTTTTAGGGAAACTAATCAAATTGAGGGATTTGTCAATCAAGTAATAACTAAAGACATTTGTCAAATTTATAGCCAAACTTAAGTCGCTGAAGACATCAAATATGCAATTACTAATAATAGTTTCAGCCTTTTTTTTGTTCTTTTTTTTAACAACATATAGTATTAGTTACTTTTTTTCTGAAATTGACCTATATAATCCATTCAAATGGTAACTGAATATACTATGTTTATCTCTGAGTATGTTGAGTAATAGAAACTTCAGAATATTTTTATTTATCATATTTTTTTATATTGAATTTACACTCTCATTCCTCAATTGTTCATGTAATTAACTCTCATTCCAAATTCATTACTTCGGGGTCACAACTGCAATTGAGCCTTTATTTTGGACTATCTCTAAATTAATAAAAAGTAAAATGTAGGCATGATTTGTTTGATGTGCATTTGAATTAATAATTTAGTTAGGCTCCTCGAAAAAATGTTAATTAAGACTTCATTTAGTTAAATATGTTTACACTATATTCCCGATAAATTTATTTGGCTCAAATGAATGTCCAAAATTATGCTTGTGCTTTAATGCACGGGTGTACGTATGATAAATTTGACTTTTTCATTTTTTATTTTGTGGGAACCTGCAACTGCTACTTTCAGTGCACACTGGATAAATCATCGTCCATGTGTAATAGTCTGCAAACTATGCAGGCAGGTAAACCACACTTTTGAAGTACATGTGTGGCAGGCTTGACTTATAGAAGACATTTCAGTGTCAGGCGCTCATTTTTTACTATTAGGTCATCCCTAATAAGACTATGATGAATTTGATTAATTCAAGATAAAGTTATTGAAGACTAACCACAGATAATTATTGTCGAAAAAAAAGAGCTAAAAGTTGTAGGTATGAAATTATTATTATTATTATTATTATTATTATTATTATTATTATTATTATTACTATTTATGTAATGATGGCTTAAATGAGACTGTTAATCAATCACTTATACTTACTTATAAAAATTTAAATGATTTTTCGATAACTAATGAGTATTACTACATGAGTTGGATGAACGAGTGATGAAATTCCATTTTAGTGGATGAGACTACGAGGACTGTTATGCGGCTGAAGTGTAAAAGCATGAGTGAGGGCCGTGTTTCCTCAACAGTATGAGAATTGCAGCGCCACGTGAGGTTGAGTTGTTAGTGTGGAAGGTGATGGTGGTGGATTTTGACATTTTTGGATTTAGAGAGCTATTTTGAAATAGATTAACTATTAAAGATGTGATAGACTAAAATACTAAGTTGATGGATTTAAAAATGTTTATTTTAGTATATGAGCAGTTCGATTTCTTTTTAATAAATTGTATTGCATGAGTAAGAGATAGAGATTGTGAATTCCACTGTCCATGAACTGCGATAAATAGTAACTTTTATTCTTCTTAATGTTTTGTTACTGGAAATGATAATGTAAATATAAGACAAGCGTGTGAATAATTTATAAGTGAATTAAAATACAAATATGTTCAAAATATAAGATGTGTTGGCTTTTAATACTTGGACTAAGAAAGAGTACTATATTAGATATGAGACATATTTAAAATCTTTTCTATTTACTTTTATTGTCTATTCCTAATGATTTAAGTCACATCTTATCGCACATAACATGTCTTCTCATTGTGTATTTAACTGTTATGAAGAACAAAATATCAATGGCTTGAGATAAGAGGCAAACACTAAGGTAAAACATAAGTTTCAAACAAAAAATTGGTATGAATTCATTATAGCTATATTTATATCCTATAAATTGTCAGTTATTGTAGATTTACCAAAATAGTAACTACTTTTATTTTAATATAGTATTTTGATATTGGTTATGTAATACCCCAGATATTTTCTTCCGACGAGAAATAAAAATTTTCTAATTAATTAAGGCTTTGCACGCCTAAGTTAAGGATTTTCAATTCTAAGACTAATGGTAAAATCCGTTTCTGAAAATAAATTCCAGAAGTCGGTTGAACGACTACTGTATTAGGGTTTTCGCGTCCGATAAAATTTTCGCCTGAAAATTCAAATCGAGAAACCGTCTCATTTTACATTCACTCTTTTTGCGAGACGAGTAAGTTAGTAAAAATCCGTTTTTATTATTTTTCCGAACAAAATTTGGACTGTGATGTCCCAACTTTTTCTCGGATTTTGAAAAACGAATTAGATTTTCCGAGTATGTGATTTATTTCTAATCTAACGGACGAATTACATTTCGTCGAATACGTAACCATCTAAGAAATTATTTCTCGACTTTTATAACGTCGTTTGAGACCCGGAAACGAGATATTTCCGTCAAATATTTTGCAACCAAACGCACCTTAGTGAGTCACCTTGTGAGTCATCCTACTTTATGAGTTAATATCTAAACATTAGTCATCCTCCCCCCCTCACTTGTCAAAACCGCCCTCCCCTCCCCCCCCCCCCCCCCTATTTCTCTCTCAATTCTCTCTCAAAATCCTCCATTGTTGCTTCAAGTTCTTCAAGGATTTTCTTCATCAAACTTGCTCATCACCCATCAAAATTCAAATCTAATCACATATTCTTCAAGGTAATCATCATAACTATCATTCTATCCATTTAGAATTTTAATTATCCTGCTTTGTGCCATGACCGAAATTTATGGTGTTGCAGTAGGATGTTTTAAGTTTTAATTCTTGTTATTTAATGTATAGAAATGAATTGTTATGGTTGAAATCAAGTAGAAATCCTTTTTCCCCTAATATTGTTGTGGACCGAAAATTGATACAAAATGGAAGATGAAGATTTAGTTAAAATTAGATGATGGATTGATGAATTAATATTTTATTGGATTAGTAGATGGTGGAAATCGAAAAGGAAATCAATTCCCCTAATTTTTTTATGAGGACCGAAATTAGGGGTTAGGGTTTGAGATTTTTGGAGTTCTAATTAAATGAAATTAGAAGTGTTAGATATTGTTTTAATTAGTATTTGATGGTTTGATGATTAAATTGAGAAGTAGGATATCAAGAAGATAAGAAATGAAGTTGATAGTGATATGTTTAAGTGTAGTAGTGGATAAGGTTATATAAATTGTGAAATATGAATTAGAACTTGAAGATGTTTTAAGCTTGAAATTGAAATGAAATGGTTTTGTACTTGATTAGTTGAAAGTTGAGGTTTTATACGCTGAGTTTTAATCGAGGAAGGAGAAAGTATTCATGAGAAATGATTTCGTGTATAGACTGCCTTGAGACAGTAATTTCGTGAGTATATAAGTGGTTTAACATAAGTCGAACCTAGGAAGTCGTGCGTCGAGTTATCGAGCACTAGGGTTAATCGCGGACTGTTTTGCGACGTTTTACGGAAACTGTCATAACTCTTAGCTCGCTTAACGAAATTGAGATCCGTAAATTGGAGAGTAAATTAGACATCCGTGGATTTCTTTTGGTATAGGGCACATCCCCTGTTTCGAAGTACCCTGTTCTGTATGAACTTACTGACCTGTGCAGAAATTTCCAAAACTCATTTTCTTAAGTTGAATCCTCTTTAACTTTGTTCCTTGTGAACTTCTAAGTCGTTATAAGTTATCGACATCCAATTATCTACTGACCTAAGTGTCGAGTAATGAGCCAAGTCAGTTTGTAAATGAGAATTGATTGAGTCTCGTTTATTAGTTAATCAAAAGAAAGTAGTAAAGTGCAAAGGCCTAAAAGACTAAAACCGATTTCGAATTCCTGTTTCCTTATCGTTGCGATCAAGTTTTAAAGTTTGTTTATTTGCGATAAAAGGAGGAAGTCGGAGTTGAAGACAGGATGGAAGACAGAAGGTTAAAGTTTGTTCTGTAAACGATTGAGATGGGCTTTTCTATCAAAATAAAATGAGCGTTGCTCGAAAGTGTTTACAACTGCTTTAATAAGTGTGTATTAAAGTAACTATCAGTGCATGGTGAATTGTTTTATGTGAATTTCTATTGTGCCTCTCTGAGTTAGCCCACAGAGTGCTATCCAGAGTATTGGATTCTGAGTTAGCCCACAGAGTGCTATCCAGAGATTCCAACTAAACGATCAGATTCTGAGATAGCCCACAGAGTGCTATCCAGAGGAACAGATTCTGAGTTAGCCCACAGAGTACTATCCAGACGATCGGATTCTAAGTTAACCTGCAGTGTGTTATCCAGAATTAAGTGTACAACAGTATAAGTCTTACGAGTGTTTATGAAAAGATGCCTGATTAATCTATACTAAGTATGATATGTTTTCGGCAATGTGCCCACTAAGTGCTTTATGTACTTAGCCCTGCATGTTTGTTTTTAAATGTTCAGGTTGAGTGACGAAGGCGGAGGAGGTTGAGTAAAGGTCGTTTATAAGAAAGAAGAATTGTGTTATCATTTTACGTTTTTCCGCTGCAAAATAACTCTCTTATTGATGTTAATCTTTTCGGTTTAAGTTGTTCATACTTTAAACCTAGTCTTCTCTGATCACAACTTTGTCGAGCGATCGTTCGAGATTGACTCTCTTTTGTCTAATAAGAATCATTTCATAGTATTTTTATCTCGGTTATAGATGTTAATTTATTCACTTATTCAGTAATTCTCCTTTCTTCCCTGCCTCTTTAATCCAACCCCTAGTCACACCCCGGCTTTGCCGTCTCTCGGAATTTGGGGCTGTGACAGGTTATCCAAGCTATGCGTGTGAGTAGCAACGCACAAATGTGGTTCGAAGAAAGAGCGCAACGTATCAAATCATCAACCCTGAAATTCTACTGTTGATTAAAGGGCAAAATCAAACTACCTCAATTGAAAAGTCTACCTCAATTATTGAACCAACCTTTCGGAGAACATGCACAACAAGAGTAAAAAGTTTATAGTGGATATTCGTGCTTACAAGAGTAAAAAGTCTACCTCATTTACTTCCATGGCTGGAAAAATTAATTATTCTATTAATCAAGGTGCCGATTTTTATATATTTTGTGTGAGTGGTCAAAATCTTCATCACATCGGGTGATATGTTGTCACTTGAAGGGTCATCCCTAAAATTCTCACAACTCTATATTTTTGAATCAAATGAAGAAGTAAAACATCGAAAAAATATTGTAAGGTAAATCTATAGTTAAACTTTCACGAGAATATTACATATATTACCTAATATAAAAAATATATTACTATCGTATTATTGTTTAATCAAATAGATATTTTATTTAACATTTCTCGATATTACACAAATTTAAATATATAACAATTACATTTGTTTGTTTAAACTCTTTATTTTTGCAGTAAATAGAAATCGAGTGATGTTGAAAAAATCATAGAATTTGCAGAGTGGACACTTAAGGATCATCCCAAATCATAGAGCATCCTGAAGAAATTCATCAGCTTGTTCGTCAGTAATATTCTCCAGGAACTCGGTGGCGGTGTGGTTGATTGGTATGATGTACCGGAGGACATCGGACACGTCGATGGAGATGGAGACACGATGTATCGTCCTTGCCGGAACATCTCTTTGTCGGCACGACACCACCGTGGAAACTCCCTCTGAAATGTCAAGGGGGCGAACGAGATTGACGTAGAATTCTCCGACTTGGCGCCTGAGCAAGTGGGAGGGGTAGAGCTTGGCCCATTCCAGAAGTCCGTTCTCACGGAGAGTGTTGGCGAGAGGGGCTAGGACCGGCGACTCTAGATCCTCGTCGGAGAGGATCTGCTCGAAGTGAATCTTCGATACTAACATATCGAATGACTCTTCATACGTGGTAGGCACGAGGGAAGGTCCGGATGATGCCATTCTCTTGCTTTTGGGTGCCATTAAATCACTGCAAAGGTAATATATATATAGGAGAGGAAAGGAATCTATTTGCAGAAACGGGTTAGGCAGAAAAACTGGAAGACGATGAATAGTTATAATTGATAAGCACGAATGAGAAAAGTAGGAGATATCTTCCTGATTTTTCGCCTTATATAGGTCTTTGACTCGGATGAGATCAACGGCTGGGGTTAAATGGCGCGAATCCATCAACGGCTGGGATTACGCGACTGTTGACTATCTTTGACTTGTCGTTTTGATCCGAGTTCCAACCAGCACGTGAGAAGATGTACAGTTTCATGTCAGCCCAGTCGCACTATAAAGTAGGCTATAGATGCTCAGTCGTACTTTACATTTAATGCGACATGTTGGCTATTTTTAATGTAACTGACTAGCTCAGGAATGTTTGAATTTATTTCAAACATTCTCATTTAAGAACATAACACCTTCAATCATAAATGATACCTGTCAGCTGATGTCTGAATCAGCTGTGTTCATTAGTCGAGTTCCTCAGTTGCCGCATACCATCAGCTGACTCGAGTTCGTCTGTTCAGCTGACGTCTGACGTCTTCAGTTGGCAATCAGTATTTGAGATT
Source organism: Schizonepeta tenuifolia (assembly GCA_029490685.1). Lineage (NCBI taxonomy): Eukaryota > Viridiplantae > Streptophyta > Magnoliopsida > Lamiales > Lamiaceae > Schizonepeta > Schizonepeta tenuifolia. The sequence continues at coordinate 58,263,332 of CM055957.1, read as the reverse complement.
CCCCCTTCAGCTGAGCTTCCCCCTCCATCTGAGCTTCCCCCTCAGATAGATATCCGATTCTTCTGCTCGGATGACTCTTCATCTCGGATGACTCTTCATCTCGGATGACTCTTCTGCTCGGATGAGTTTTTAGCTTGGATCCAAGAGTCCTAGAAGATCACATAGCATCTTGAACGGGGCTTCAGGAAGAGGTTTGGTGAATATGTCAGCTCTCTGAATCTCAGTTGGGATCTTCTCCATGGACACATCCTTCTTCTCAATATGATCTCGGATGAAATGATGACGAATATCGATATGCTTAGTCCGAGAGTGGTGAACAGGGTTCAGAGAGATAGCTATAGCACTCGAGCTATCACAATGAATGGGAACCTGTCCAGTTGAGACTTCATAATCTCTCAGCTGTTGTTTTAGCCACAATACTTGCATGCAACAGCTTCCGGCAGCCATATACTCTGACTCGGTTGTCGAAGTAGCAACACACGCTTGTTTCTTGGAGAACCATGAAACCAGTTTGCTTCCCATTAACTGACAGTGTCCAGACGTAGACTTCCTATCCAACCGATCTCCTGCTAGGTCGGCATCTGAGTATCCAGTCAGCTGGATATTGTCATCAGTTGGGTACCACAACCCAACATTGACACTTCCCTTCAGATACTTAATGATGTTCTTTCATGCCAACATGTGTGCTTCTCTTGGTTGGACTTGAAAACGAGCACACACTCCAACTACGAATGAAATGTCTGGTCGGCTGGCAGTTAGGTAGAGCAGCGAACCGATGATCCCTCTATACTGGCTGGCATCAATGAGCTTTCCCTCAGCTCCTGGTTCGATCTTCCAGTTCGTGTTCATAGGGATCTTGGTTGTCTTACTTGTCTGCAATCCGAACTTCGTGATGAGCTCCCTTGTATATTTGGACTGGTTGATGAAAATCCCTTCAGGTGACTGCTTCACTTGTAATCCAAGGAAATAATTCATCTCGCCCATCATTGACATCTCGAACTTCTCCTTCATAAGATCGGAGAATTTCTTGCACAGCTCCTCCGACTTGGAGCCGAAAATGATGTCATCGACATAAATTTGCACAACAAGTATATCTTCTCCAACTTTGATGGTGAACAGAGTTTTATCAACTGAACCTCGTTTGAACCCCGAGTCCAGAAGAAATCCACATAGAGTGTCATACCATGCCCTTGGCGCTTGCTTTAGACCATAGATAGTTTTCTTCAGCTTGTACACTCTTCCATCTCCAGTCTCAAAACTAGGAGGCTGTTCAACATATACATCTTCTTTGATATTTCCATTGAGGAATGCACACTTCACATCCATCTGATATACTTTGAACTTGTGATGTGCGACATAAGCTAGAAAGATCCGGATGGCTTCCAGCCTTGCAACTGGTGCAAAGGAATCTTCAAAGTCAGTTCCTTCTTGTTGGCAGTATCCTTGAGCTACCAACCTTGCTTTATTCCTCACAATGAATCCAATGGCGTCTCTCTTGTTTTTGAAAATCCACTTCAATCCAATCACCTTGACACCATTTGGTCTTTCTACCAACTCCCATACACAGTTGCGTAGAAACTCATTCAATTCTTCTTGCATAGCTGTTGTCCAGTGGACACAGTTGAGAGCTTCCCCAACATTCTTCGGTTCTGGAACATCAGCTACAAAGCAAGAAATCATGGCAACATCTTCGGTTCTGGAACATCAGCTACAAAGCAAGAAATCATGGCAACTCCTCTAGAACTGCCAATTCCTTAGCATATTGGGCATAAGTGTTGGAATCTTCCTCGGTTGATTCTGGATTTGCAAGTCTGCTCCGTGTGCGCACACCCTCGGTTGGATCTCCGATGATGTCGTTGGTGGAATGAACTTCATACCATCTTCGGTTGCGTCTTCCTTCTTCTTCCAGCTGTGGCTGTTCAGAAATCTGAGTTGGAGTCTTCAGAGCTGGTGATTGATCAGCTGTTGAGTCTGGATCCTCAACATTAACAATAGTTTGAACTGAGCTCGGTTGGGCATCGGATGCTGATGCAGTTGGAGGGGCATCAGCTGAAGTTCCCCCTTGGGACGAGCTGAGGTCTTCGCATTCATCTTCAGAGGAGTATGGATCCTCATCCTCAGTTGCCCATATTAGAGGTTCAGCTCGGTTCTTTTCCCGAAGTGCTTGCGATCTGGTGAGAACTGGTAGAACAGCTGGATCCGCGTGTTGTTCCTTTACCTGTTCCCTGCACTCAAAGGTAGATTCATCAAAACTAACATGAGGTGTTATTTCCACAACACGAGAGCTGTTGTTGAAAACTCTATATGCCTTGATCCGAGCTGCATATCCAAGAAATATGCCCTTCGAAGCTTTGGCATCAAAAGTTTTCAACTGAGTCATCCCATTGTTGTGAATATAACACTTAGATCCAAAAACACGAAAATAAGAAATATCTGGCTTTCTGCGTCTCCACAGCTCGTAGGGTATCTTTCCCAACCGCTTGGTGAGAAGAGATCGATTCTGAGTGTAGCATGCTGTGTTGATCGCTTCAGCCCAAAATCTCTTTGGCAGTGCTGAGCTTGCTAACATGGATGTGGCTGCATCCTTCAGAGTTCTATTTCTTCGCTCAGCTACGCCATTCTGTTGTGGAGTACGCGCGGCTGATGTCTGATGGGTTATGCCATTCTTTTCGCAATACTCAATAATGGTTTCATTTAGAAACTCTGTTCCACGATCTGATCGGATAGATATGATCTTCATCTCTTGTTGGTTCGATATCCGATCCATCAGCTTGGGCAGCTCATCTCGGGTTTCACTCTTGTGGCGCATGAAGATGGTCCACGTATATCTTGAGTAGTCATCAGTTACAACCAATGTATATTCGTTTCCATTAATACTTTTTGGTGTAACTGGCCCGAAGAGATCCATGTGGATCAGCTGCAACACTCGGTCGGTTGAGGGAGTTGACTTCAACCGGAAGGAGGTTCTAGCGAGCTTTCCCAGCTGGCATGCACTGCAGATGTGTGTTGTTGAAAACACTCGGTTAGGTATGCCTCTTGCATGTTCTTGTCTGGCGAGTCGGTTTATCGTCTTGAAGTTCAGATGGTTGAGCCTTTTGTGCCACAGCCAGCTCACATCCGAACTGCTCTTTGATAACAGGCAAGTGTCAGAGAGGCTGTTGTTCCAGTCAGCGTAGTATACATTCCCTGTTTGAGATCGATTTCCCAACAATATCACCTGCTTTGATCCGACATCTTTAACTCTGCAACCCTGTGCATCAAACTTGACAGATAAACCATTATCACAGAATTGGCTAATGGAGAGCAGGTTATGCTTCAATCCATCAACATAAGAGACATTAGAAATTGAAACATGATTGGTTTCAAGGCTACCGTAACCTCTGGTATAACCTTTTGAGTTATCACCAAAAGTAACTGATGGACCTTCTTTCTCCACGAAACTTCCAAGCAAATCCTTCAGATTTGTCATGTGTTTTGAGCATCCACTATCCATCACCCACATTGTTGTAGACGCCTTCTTCTTCCTCAGCTGTTTCTCCTGTACCTGCAAAGAGAAACTCGCTTAGGTCCCCAATTTCAGTTGGGTCCTGGAGGGTTAGAACCAGTTCCCGCTGGAACTGTGCGTCGCTTTTCCCTGTAAACTCGGATGGATTTATCATTCCAAATTACTTTTCCTTCATCATCAACTATAACAACACCTCGGTTATCCTTAGGCTTGTTGTTAGTAGTGATGTTCTGTTTCTTGGGAGGAGTTGGATTTCTCCTATATTGAGCTTTAGGAGGTGAGGCTTTCCCCCTATTTTGATGGCGATTCTTATCCTGTTGAGTTTGTATGTGAGGTCGGACGCCCTGTTGGAATCTTTGTGGCTGATTATGATTCCAACTTCCTGAGGGTTGTTTGTAGCTGTTCATGCCCTGTTGATGATTAATATTATGACATGAATATCTCCAGTTGTTTGACCAGTTCCTCATTGGTTGACTATGTTGGAACCTTTGGTCGAACTGATGTTGGAACCGCTGTTGATTCAGATGATTGAATCCTTGCTTGTTCATAGGTCGGTTCCATTCCTTCTGACGTTGACTTTGAGGTTGATGCAGAGGTCGGTTCTGGTTCTGAGATCGGTTGCAGTTGTGCTTTCGACGCCTCTGATTCCTCTTCTGACTTTTGGAACATTCCCCCTCGGTTGAAACCTCAACCGATGGAATATTCTGTCCTACATCAGCTACTCATTTTCCCTTCTCAGTTGTAATTTCATTGGTCGTTTGAACTTGTTGAGAGGTGGAAGTTGAATTAGCTTCTGGAGACTTAGCTGTGTCTGGCTCTACAGCTGTAACTTCTAATGGTTTGATGAAAGTTGCTGATGGAATCCCAGTATCCTTGACAACATCATAACCGAGTCCTGACACGTCATCCATCTGTCTGCTGTAACTTAAAAGGTTTTCGATGATCTTGGATGACTGATACAGCTTGATTAGATTGTCCTTCTCAGTTTGCAACTCCTTGATGAGTACAACTATCTGCTCGGTTTGTCCATCTGACTTCTTTATCAGCTGTTTGATCTGAGCATCTTGATTTTTCAACTGATCTTGCTGTTCTTTGTTTTGCTTTGTCAACTCCTCATCAGCTGGAGCCTTAGCCTCGATCAGTTGACTCTTGATATTCTCAATCTCCTAAGTTTGGCTTGTGATCTGATCCTCTTTTTCGGTTAAGGAATCTTCAAGCTTGGCGAACTGAGCTTGAAGACTCTTAAACTCAACCGACTGCTGATGCAGTTCCTCACTGAGTTCTTGAAAATCATTCCAGGAGGGTTCCAATTCATCGCTCAGAGATTCCTGCAGGTTAGAAGTATTGGAAGAATTTAAGCGAGCAGGATTAGATTGTACCTCAATATCATCTTGGTCAGTTCCAAGTGCCATGAGGCATTGATCCGGACTGATGACTTTGTTGGTAGAGGTCAGTTCGTCCTCATCTTCAGTGTCTGTGAAGATGTCCATATCGTCAGCTGCCTCTTCTGCTACCATGGCCTTGTTCTTTGCAGTTTGCTTGGCCCTCAGTGCTTCTCTTTTCTTCTTTGAGAGGTCTGGGCAGTCAGCTTTGAAGTGTCCTTCCTTGCCGCATTCGAAGCAACCATTGGTGACTGGCTTCGAACTGTCTCGAGTTCGGTTTGATTTATAGAAACGTTTATATTTGCCGAACCGAGTATCCATATCGGCTAACTTCTTTGGCAACGCTGCAATGTTCTATTGCAGTTCCTCTCTGCTCGGCTCCTTTGCAGTCGTGTCAGCCGATCTGGTTGGCCTTGACGATCTCGACTTTGAGTAGTCAGCTCGGAGGGCAACTGACTTTGATGCTGAGCCGACATCCTCAATTCTATTTGTCTGACTTGAGGGCTGCGACCTCCTTCTGTTGACCTTATACTCATTTCCTTTCAAGATTGAGAACAATCTTTCAGTTCTCATTTCACCAAGGTCAGCTCGGCTCTCGTGGATATTTGTGAAAGTATCCCACTCAGCCGGTAGAGCTTGCAACACAGTGAGGTTTATTTCTCTTAGAGTGTATTTTCCTTTCCGGATGGACTGGATTCTTCTGATGATGTCCATAAACCGGAGCTCTAGCTGATCGATAGTCTCATCAGGTCGCAGACTGAAATTGTCGAAATCTTGACATGCATGCGAGAACTTGTTTTCCTTCGTCTCGTCGCTTCCTTCACTTAGCGAGGCCAGGATGTCCCACATCTCTTTTGCAGTCTCACACTCCTCTATCCAGGGCAGATAATCTTGTCCAACCGTGGACATTATTGTGCTCTGAGCCCAGATATCCAGCTGGCTCACCTTGGCCTCCTCCGGAGTGTAGTCTTCTGGCTGTTTCTCCACATACTCCACTACTGCATCTCCATCATTGAGATTTGTGGGAGTGCGAAGTATTCTGTCTCGTATGACGATTGGTCCAGAAGTGAGAACTTGTTGCATCCTATGATGCTTTGACAGAAGGATCTTCTTCATTCGAGTTCTCCATGATGTATAATTGACTACAGAGAACATGACTACGATCTTGTCCTTGACGTCCATCTACACAAACAAAAACAGGACAAGAATGCGAGCAAGAATGCACTAGCGTGAAAAGATCTGTTCAGTTGACCACTGAAGAAAATTCTCGAATTCACACCTCGTGAAACAGAGTCAGCAGTCTTTTGAACCACTGCTCTGATACCACTTGATGGTCCCGAAACGAGTTACTGGTGTATGGGGTGGGGGGAATACACCAGTTAGAATTTAAAAACTTAAACCTGAAAAATCACTTCAACTGAGTGAAAGAGGACTCAGTTGGAATCTCACAGCTGAGTAAGCGACCTCAGCTGGAAGAGTGAGGCTGTGCGGAAAGTGGTGGAAAATTATACTCGTTAAAAACAACTCACGCAAAACAGCTCGGTTGAAAATGTGCAAAAGAGGTTTGTATGTCAGTTAGATTGATCAGATAAAAATGCAGATGCAACTGAATAAAAACAAACACGGGCACACAGGATTTAACGTGGTTCGGAGATAACCCTCCTACGTCCACGGGGAGATGTGAATCCTCACACCTCAGTCCAAGTTCTTCTGGACAGAACCACTCAGCTTACGCGGGCTGAGCAATCGTTAAGGATAAGTTTGCAGGTACTTATCGACCTTACAGTTTAGTTTCCGGGCACTAAACAGCCTATGTCAAGTTTGCGAGTACTTGACGACCTGACTACTCAATTACAGGAAGAGTAAGGTCCTAGCACACTTTTTAGGGTGTGAGATATGGTGGGATTTCCAACTACAGCTCGATCACGAATGAGAGATGGATCTAAGGGTTGAACGAATAAACACTCAAACTAAGATCTAAGACAGATTTTCACTCTATGAACCCTCAGCTACTAATGTTCTATCACTCTTGAACTCTCAGCTGCTGATGTTCTTAGAATAGGAGTTTAGCAGATTTTTCTTTCGCTTGTGATTGAACTTTTCTCTCTTGCTTCAGTCTGTCTCGTGTGTCTTATCTCTCGAATGAGAGAATGCCTCTATTTATAGGCGGAGAGAATCAACTAGCCGTTGGAGGAGCAGTTGATCTCTGATCGGTTGATAGCGATGGCTTGTCTCTCATCTCTGCAGACTTTCCCGATATGGCATCTGTGCTCTTCTGCTTTCCATCTGAGACAGCCTTGTGTTGGGCCACATGGGGTACTGACTGAACGGTCAACCCTCATGTGACTTCCTTTTGAAATTCAAATCATAACCTTTCTGACAGTCAACTTCGGTTTGTCGGTTGAAAGTCTTGATCTTCATCTGAGTGGTCTTCAGCTGATATTCTGAACTGTTGAACTCTCAGCTGACTTCGAACTTCAAGCAGTTGATCTTCTTGTTCGAGTTCTACAACTGAGGTTCTGAAACTGAACACTCAGTTGTCTTCCTTGTATTTACTCAGTTGGGTTTGAACCCTCAGATGACTTTCCTTTTCATCTGATGTTCTCTTCCTTTCAACTGTTTCTCATCTGATGAACGCTCAGTTGGTTTCCTTCACAACTGATGTTCTGAAGACTTCCCCTTGTTTCCATCTGATCATATGAACTCTCAGTTGTCCTTCTTCACAACTGACGTTCTGTTTGAGTGACGCCTTGTTGCCTTCTTCAGCTGGAGACCTGTAAAGATAAAATCTTAACTTTGCTCAAACAGCGAGCCTAAATTCTAACATTAGGTTCTGGCAACATCTACTCGGTTGGGGTCAGTCGGTTTTGGAATTCATCAAAACTTATACTAATAAATTTCCCAACAATTGTTATGAATAATATATTTATATATGGACATTACTTGTTGTATTGGTTAGGATTTTCTATTCCATATCTAATGTTATTATATATATATCCTATTATCCCTACCTTGTACTTACACACTTGAGAATAATAATAATACTATTTCTTCTAGCACTGTCTCTCTTCTCTTTCTCTATATTTCATGTGTTCTTATTTCTACTTACATTATAATATGTTATCAGCACGAGTCTCTAGCTAATTGAGTGGAAATTGAGAGTAAGCCATAGGGAAGAATCGTATCTTTCCTTACAAGGTAATCTTCATGAAAACCCCTATATATTATTTTTGACGTTAATGGAGAAGTAGAGAATCTGCCATTTTTGCACAAATTCATGTTTCATTGTGTTTTTATTATTTTTTTCTTGAATTACGGCGTAGTATTTTTGTAGTCATACGACATAAATTATGTGTATCTGCCCCTAATTATAGATATTGCCCAAAATCGCATTAATTTGTATATGCCCCTAATTGTTGAATTACGGCGTCATATTTCTATGTTTTGATCGGCTCAACCTTCTAAATTATGTGATTGATAACTTGTTTTCAGCTTTTTCTAATCGGCAATTGAGGAATTAGGGCAATAGTTATTTGTTTATTCTAAATTCTATTCAAGCTGCTCCGGCGAAGAACAATAATGTTGCTCGCTACATTGGGTTTGATGGGCCCATACTCTTTGTAATGTGCCAAAACAGAAATTAATAGAGTATAAATTAGGGATAATATATTGTTGTTAATAAAATCATGCCTGCTGAGAGAATGAGAGTGATAATTAATTGATCAATTGGTTGAATTCATGCTATTCATATATGATTTTCTTTTTCAACAATTATTGTAGTTTGAATATGTCTGACCTCAACAAAAGAGAATTCACCGAGCTTGCTCTTGACGGTGGTAAATATTTGACTTGGACTTTGGATGTTGAAATATACCTTGCTTCATGTGATCTGAGTGAAACTATTGTTTCACAATCCTCAAGTAGCTCCGCCCAAAAGGCGAAAGCATTGATTTTCCTTCGTCATCACTTGAATAAGGACCTAAAGAATGAGTACCTTACTGAAAAGGACCCTGGTGTCTTATGGCAATCCCTGAAGGATCGCTTTGACCAACAAAAGACAATCATTCTCCCTCAAGCTCAATATGATTGGCTCAATTTACGTTTTCAAGACTTTAAGTCTGTAATTGAGTATAATTCTGCATTGCACCGTATTGTGTCACAACTGAAACTATGTAAGCAGGCTGTTAAAGAGGCGGATTTGATAGAAAAGACTCTCTCAACTTTTCATGCTAATAACCTTGTACTCCAGCAGCAGTACAGGGCCAAGAATTATACTAAGCATTCTCAGCTTATTTCTGCTTTACTGGTAGCAGAAAAACATAACCAACTACTAATGAAAAATCACAATGCCAGGCCAGTTGGTAGTACACAAGCAGTGCCTGAAGCACATGCTACCACTTATAAAGGTGGTCGAGGGAGAGGTCGAGGAAATTCAAGTTGGTCTCAACGTGGTGGACGAGGTTGGTCACATCGAGGGGGTCGAGGTCGTGGATACAATAATGTTGCTAAATTCAAAAGCTATGGAAAAGGTTTTCAAACGACACCCCCTTCACAAAATGATGGTCCATCTCAACAATCTAAAGAATAACAACAAACCAAAACAAAGCAACAAACTTGTCATAGATGTGGATGCGAGGGTCATTGGACCCGCACATGTCGCACTCCGAAGCATCTTGTGGAAGCATATCAAAGAATGCTTAAGGACAAAAAGGGCAAGGGAACTCAAGGTGAATCACATCATGCTAGTTTGCCTGAAGCAACTACGGCTTTTAATGACGATGATGACGATTTGATGCAACTTGATCTTGAAGATTATGGAGATCAAGAATAATTTTATCTTATTTTGTCAGACTATTTAGACATTTCTAGAATTTATGGTTATGTTTTTTTGATTATGCAAAATGGACATGACTCTAGTTTATTTTATTTTGTTGAAGTTTTTTAGGATGTTTTGAATCTTTGAATTACTTGATTTTTAATTTTGTTTATTTTTAAGTTATTTGCATATTTTTCTTTCTTTGCTTATAGAAACCACAAAATCTCAATATGCAACCCATGGAGAATGTGAGTACCTTGTGTTTAGTGAATAGTGCCACAACACATACTATTCTTACCGATAAGAAATATTTTCAAACACTTACTGAAAAAAGGGGGAGTGCAACTACAATTTCAAATGACAATATCCTTATTGTCGGCTCCAGAAGAGCTTCATTGATACTCCCCATGAGTACTGAATTAATCATAAATGATACACTTTTGTATCTACAATCTAAACATACCCTTCTTAGCTTTAAAGACATCCGATTAAATGGTTTTCACATTGAAACCAAAACTGAGAACAATAATGAGTTTCTAATCATAACTCAAGATGTTGGATGTCGAAAACGAATTATAGAAAAACTCCCTTCTTTCTCCTCAGGGTTTTACTACACTCACATTCGACTTAATAATCATGTTGCGCTAAGTATGAATTTTAAAGACCCAAAATCTTTTAAATTATGGCATGAGCGCATGGGTCATCCTGGGCAAAATATGATGCATCGGATTATTTATAATGCTGGGCATAATCTACAAACAAAAGATCTATCTTTATCAAATGAATTTGTTTGTAAAGCATGCGCAAAGGGTAAACTTATAGTACGACCTTCTCGTACTAAAGTTGGAATAGAATCTCCTACATTTCTTGAAATAATTCAAGGGGATATTTGTAGTCCAATTCACCCGACATCGGGATCATTTCGATACTTTATGGTTCTGAATGATGCTTCCACTCGATGGACTTATGTATGCTTGTTGTCTACTAGCAATAAAGCATTTGCAAAACTTATTGCCAAAATCATTGAGTTGAAAGCTCAATTTTCTGATAATATATTTATATATGGACATTACTTGTAGGATTGATTAGGGTTTTCTATTCCATATCTAATGTTATTATATATATATATCCTATTATCTCTACCTTGTACTTACACACTTGAGAATAATAATAATACTCTTTCTTCTCGCGCCGTCTCTATTCTCTTTCTGTATATTTCCTGTGTCTTATTTCTACTTACATTACAACATGTATTTCATTTACACGTATTTAATTATTTCATTGTTATTGTGTTCAATCCTCATATTTTCTTCAATTTAATACATCTATTATTTAAGTGTTTATTTTAAATGATCCATTTTTTACTACAAGTATCAACTAGCAACATACACATGAAAAATCATCAAGAAGTGTCAAAACAATAAGATGTTAATGTCAAGGCAATAATATTTAACAATAAAAACAATAAAATTTTAACGTAGAATCAATAATATATACCAATAAAAACAATAAGATGTTAAGTTTAAAACAAAAAGAATAACAATAAAAAGCAATAAGATGTTAATGTCAAAACAATAATATATAACAATAAAAACAATAAAATGATAATGTCAAAACAATAGTATTATAAAACAATAAAAACAAAGAAATAATAAATAATATGCATTAATAAATCAACTAACAAAAAACAAAATAATTCGAAAAAAACAACAAAATAATTTAACCAAAAATTAGGAACAAACACAATCTATAAAATCAATCACAATTAACGATGCACAATTTTCCGTCTAATTTATTGTATGTAATTATTTCTACGTAATTAACTTCTTAGAGAAGATTTATAATTTTATATAAAAAAATTCATTAAATTTATAAACACCCTTAACTGTTACCTAATTTTTTGCAAACGTGTGTTTAATAGGTCAAATTTTACCGTGATGTCCTTATAATTAATAATTAATTATCCACTTAACATCTCATATCAATTTTGGAATAATCTCCACCACACAAATATGTATGATCAAAGGTGTATATTTATTTTTAGTTAACACATAAAGATCCATTTCTATTATAACCATCCTATATATATATATATATATATATAATATATATATATATAGGGATGAGATCTAGTGAGAATAGCCTTTAAAGTGAGAAATAGGAATAAATCTGGACCACACATCTCAAAAAAGGGCGGGCGCGTGAGATACACTCGCGGGCGCGTGTCTTTCACGCGCGGCGCGTCTGGTTACACATTGTGTTGCATGTTCGATTTTTTTTTTCAGTTTTTTATTTTTTTGGGCGATTTTTTCTTAAAACACGGTGCATCTAGATACACCGTGTGGTGCATCTGGTTACACATTGTGGTGCATGTCTGATTTTTTTTTAAATTTTTTTTCAGTTTTTTTTTTAACATTATTTTTCTCGGCTCCGCCTTAAAGCATAGTGCATTTCCTTACACCTAGTAGTGCATCTGATCACTAGACGTAGTGGTGCATCTCATGAACCACAATGTAGTAGATGCACCACACTTTACAATGAGATGCACCACAACGTGAAACTAGATGCATCATATGTTGACATGAGATGCACCCAGCTTTATGGAAAAATCAAACCCTAAAAAAAATGAAATTAAAAAAAAAAAAAAACTGGAAATTTTTCATCCGGATGCACCACCCTTCTTAGCGAGATGCAACAGATGAGTGACTGAGATTGATTCTATTTTTTAGGATAATGGCCATTCTTATATGATCCTAATTCTATATATATATACCCAGATTGAGAATTTAGTTGACAATCAAATTAAGTCGTAGTAGCATTTATACTAGTACTAGAATATATACTAAAACTAAGGACGTGGAAAATTTAAGAGCCCCCCGTGTTACCAATGCAAAATCACTTTATGTGTCAAGACCCTAATTTGGATGCCGATGGCCGGTTTGATTAAGTCATTAAATTTATTTGAACGTAAATGCTACGTGTGATTCCGATTGCCAACTCAGGCCGCGCAAAGTGGTTGCGGGTATTGTTCTGTATATAGTTTATAGGAGTATATCATCAATATGAATGATATATTACTAGCGGGTAACTCATCGAAAATCGACGAGAAATTGCATTATGTTGTAAATTATAAGTATATAATCATAATAATATATATATGAGAGTAATGTTGTTTTTATTGTGGTCCTCTTAGTTGTTAGCAATTTTCATACACTCGTAATATATTCCTAAGATGTGTTGTTAATAGTATTCATTTTGATGGTCCCGATACGAGTTCTGGTGTATGGGGGGAGGAATACACCAGTTAAGAATTTTAAAATCAACCCCCTGATAAAAACCACAACTGAGTAAAAGGACTCAGCTGGAATCACAACTGAGTAAGAAAACTCAGCTGGAAGAGTGGTGCTGTGCGGAATGTGGTGGAAACAACAATAACTCGTATAAAATAACTCACGCTCAGATGCAAGGTTGGTCAATAACCAAAACAGTTGAAATGTAAAGATGCAGTTTTGAGTGCTGGTTAGTTGGTCAGTTGGAAATGCAAAATGTAACTGAACTGAAAGCACAAACACACAAAGGATTTACGTGGTTCGGAGAGAACTCCTACGTCCACGGGGAGTTGTGAGTCCACACAACTCAATCCAAATTCTTTAGGACTGCAACCACAAAGCTTGCGCGGGCTTTGCAACCGTTCAGATAAGTTTACGAGTACTTATCAACCTTACAGATAAGTTTACGGGTACTTATCAACCTATCTACTCAATTTCGGGTTGAGTAGGATCCTAACAACCTTTTTAAGGGATGTGTAAGAGGGTGGGTTTTTCCAACTACTAGCTCGAACAATGAAGTGAGCTAGGATCTAAGTTTGAATAAATGAAGACTCAAACTAAGATCTAAAACACCAAGACAGATTCTAACACTCTATGAACTCTCAACTAGTGATGTTCTTAGAGAATATTTTGCAGTTTAGCTTGTGTGCAGGATATCGTTTTTCTTTTGCTCTTTAGTCTCTTCTCGCACTTGTCTGTCTTCTAATGTGTGTGTTCTAACTTGATGAATGAATGAAGGCCTCTATTTATAGGCGGAGAGAATCAACTAGCCGTTGGATGAGCCGTTGATCTTTGTTCTGTGAAAGCGATGGCTTGTCTCTCATCTTTGCAGATTTTTCCGATTTGGCAACTGTGAACTTCTGCTTTCCTTCTGAGACAACCTTGTGTTGGGCCAAATGAGGTAATGACAGAACGTCAAACCTTCACGTGACTTCCTTTTTGAAATTCAAATTTCAACCCGTCTTTCAACCTTGTTTAGTCGGTTGAGAAGTTTTGGTCTTCATCCGAGTGGTCTTCAGCTGATGTTGCATCTGATTGCTATCTTCATCTGACCTTCTTTCTGAATAGGAACAGTTGAACCCTCAGCTGCTTTGAACTTCATGTTGTCGATCTATCTGATTGAGTCTTGCAATTGATGTTCCATCTGAACAGTTGGCTTGAATGCTCAGTTGTCTTTCTTCCATCTGATGTTCTACATCCGATCAGTTGGCTTGAACGCTCAGTTGTCTTTCTTACATATGATGTTCTATCTCTTGAACGCTCAGTTGTCTTTCTTACATCTGATGTTCTTTTACATCTTCCCCCTTGAACACTCAGTTGTCTTTCTTACATCTGATGTTCTATTCGAGTGAAGCCTTGTTGCCGTCTTCAGCTGGAGTCCTGCAAAGATAAAATCTCAACATTGCTCAAACAACGAGCCTAAATACTAACATTAGGTTATGGCAACATCTACTCAGTTGGGGTCAGTTGGTTTTGGAATCAATCAAAACTTTACTTAAATTTCCCAACACATTTGTAAGCTCGATTTTACTGCATTGCCTTCAACAAATATTTTAATTTTTATTTTGCAATATGTCAGGATGAATATTAAAAATTATTTAATATTATTTTAGAGTAATAATATTTCAATAATTGATCAAAAAGTGTATTTCTTTGATTTTATTCTACTTTTTACCTGCAAGAAACCAAACTATTTCACTTATTTTGTACACACTAAACGTAATTTAAAATATGAAAAATCATATATGATGTTAATTGTTGTATACGTCTTATTATCTCATCACAAATAATGATAGAACCTTTTGTGACTCTGCGGATGAACATCCTTCCAAGGCATCTAACATATAAGGCTAAATAGTTCGAGCTCAAGTCTAGCAGTTTCTGCATGTTTAAAAGGTCGAATTTGTGATCACCTTAGCTTATGAAATACTAATGTGATCTCACTTTAGCTTTATGTTTATAAATAATAAAGTGCAAGTTAACGATCAACTCATGTTGTTTTTGTGTACCTACGCCTCTTTTTTATATCCTTCATTCAGGAAGGTATTTCTTACACAGTCCTTGGTTTAAATATAACATCCCATCATCCATAAATAAAAGAATTCACACACTATAATCCATAAAATTGAAGTTTCAGAAATATTACATGTACTTTAAGGAAAAAGGAAATAAAGAAGAAAATCAATCAATTGATATTATCAATTTTTGAAGTTGACAACTATTCTAATTATATATCAGTAATTCATGATTAAGAATCAACAAATCCGAAACACATCATCACAAAAAAATTAGTAAATTAATTGAATTGAAGTAGTCATGATCATTACATTTTTTCACTGAAAATTATAAATTACTCTTAGTAGTCAATTGGCAATACATGCACCATGAACGTCCGAGCGATACCTTGAAGAGGAAAGCTACAACAACTATGCATGCCTTTGATTCTCACTACTGTGGGGACTCTGCCTTACAAAGATCTTGATGAATGGTATTATTTAATTTAACCTTCTTGAATTGCTTAATAATAAGCTGTGAACAATCAAAGACTTATATGATTTGTGTTACTCAAACAATAATCAATACACATACATTACAATGTCCGCTAAAATAGAAAATCAAACATAAAAGAAAACAAAGTCACAACAGTTCTGGGTGGGAACCAATCTATTGACCACGACTCTGATTTGTAAGTGCGTAATTAATGAAACTCGTTTACAATTTATATAAATGACCCAAAATTTAATAAAAAAATTATTATACAATTTATTAGATTATTTCAAAATTTACTTCATTTTTTATCAAATTAAATAAAAAATTATTAGACTATTTCAAAATTTAATTCGGTCAACCAATAAGTTAGCCAAATTATTTTGGAACCATCTATTCGGCCAACTAATAAATTGATTCTCTACAAAAAATAATTATTTATTCGGCTAACTAATAAATTGGCCAAATTAAATTAAACTATAAAAATATACTGTATTTATTTATTCAGCCAACTAATAAAGAAATTGGCCAAATAAAACTGATGGTGCAAAAGATGAGAAAATACACATTGATTCTATGTATTTATAGACTTTTCAATAGGTGAAGTTTCATTGAAAATGGGTGTGGGACACAAAATTTTAGTAAATATTTAAAATCTATTATTATATATTTAAAAATTCAAAAAGTTGAGAATTTAGATAAATAGCAATGGAGGAATTTGAAGAGTACCGTGTAGAATTTTCGCAAACTTAGAATCGTTTTCATAGTGTTTTGCTTAAGTAAAGATCATTGGATAATAATGTTGGTTGTCAAGACTTAAGACTGCAGATTATTATTACTTCATCTTTTAACTTGAAGATAGGGCTTTTTTTTAGTGCAATCGATGATTTAATTGTTTAATTGCAATGTTTATTTATTTAAACATAAAATATGAGACACAATAGATTTTAATTACAACAATTGCTATAAAAAAAACGGCTCTATAAATCCCTTGACTTAAGGAAATTTTCAGAAAGGAATAACTACCCAATACCCCTACACAATATAATGTATCGATTTTAATTAAAAGTACTACAATAAATATTAATCATGATCATAAAATATAGACGCACAAGATTTGTTCTTATTTCTTATTAGAATATAATAAAATATGATAGATATTGATTTTGAAGATGTGATCTTGTTAAGATTTTGTTTCCATGTTATGTATAATCTAGAATATAAATATGATTAATATTGATTTTAAATTCAGAAAATTTGAGAATTTAGATAAATGAGAATGGAGGAATTTGAGGGGTGCCACATAGAATTTTTTTTACGTGGAGTCATTTTCGTTTATATAATAATAAATTATTGAGTTTAAAACAGTAATATCTTATTTTTTCCTAAAATAAATTAAATCCAGTCTCGGTCGAATACAAATCCCTCAGTGCATGGAGAGTAGTGAAGCCCGAATTTTATAATTCTTTTCTTTCAATGGTTAAACTTTTAGTCTCAATTGTGAAATATATCCATTTTCACTTTTTCAAAATTAGTTATATTCACTTGTTGAAAAACAAATTAGTTATGTCCATCTTTGATATGAAGAGACCAATTTACTCTTGATGTTGTATTTTTTATATTATATCTCTTACACGTTGTGTAAGATTTGACTGCTTCTCAGTTTGAAAATTGTTAACCGAAAATGATTGTGATGTTAGGGCATAGAAGTTAGCAAAAGTGGTCAATAATTAGATAATTAGTGTTGCAATGATTAGTTGACTAGGGCATATCCAATTAATAAATTTCTCAAATATATGATATAAAGTGAATATTTTCGATACTATATGAAATAAAGGAGGAAAAATATATAATTTATACTAAAATAATTAAAAAATTATGATATATCAAATAAACAAAGATCCCACTCGGTGACATTAAGATCTCACTCGATATTTTTTCACATTCCACTCGAGTAGGATCTTCAAATATCTCGAGCGAGATATTTCTTTTTAAAAGTTTTGAGATTATTACGATTAAATGGTTATCAAATACTATTATTTGAATTAAATTAATTATATAATAATATTGAATACGTATGATATAATTAACTAATTAAAATAAAAATCAAAAAATATGTAAACTATACCAAAATAACCATAATTAATTAATATGCCAAATACATACAAATCCCGCTCGGATAAATTATAAATTTTCGAAGATCCCACTCGAGAGGGATATTCAAAAATCCGAGCAAGATATTGTGTTCTTGAAAGTTAAAAGACTATTAGGATTTTAGGGTCAAGTGATTAAATTAATTACTCAATTTATAATTAAATTAATTATATAATAATATTGAATAACTATTAAGTGATTAAAATTAAAACG
This sequence comes from Schizonepeta tenuifolia, assembly GCA_029490685.1. Taxonomy (NCBI): domain Eukaryota; kingdom Viridiplantae; phylum Streptophyta; class Magnoliopsida; order Lamiales; family Lamiaceae; genus Schizonepeta; species Schizonepeta tenuifolia. Next base: position 58,245,446 of record CM055957.1, on the reverse strand, counting down.
AAAATATATGTAAACTATATTAAAATAACCAAAAATTTATGAATTGTAAATTAAACACTAATCCGCTCGTGTTTTATAACAAAAAATGAGATCCCACTCGACATTATTGAAGATCCCACTCGAGTGGGATCTTCATTTTTGTTAAGTTTGTAAGAGCGGGATATATAATTATTTTGCAATTAATAACATTATTTATTTGTTTATATAGTTTACATATTTTTTGGTTTTCATTTTTTTTAATTCGTAGATTTTCATAATTTTTCTACAGTATGTGATAATAATTGTACTATACAATTGAGTATGATAGTACTCGACAGTGGTGGATGTGAAAATTCATCTGTAAATGTTCGCGTGAATGGTTGAAATTTCACCTTTGATGTAACAATTTTACTTTCACGTGAATTTGTATAATTTCACTCAAAATTGAATGAATGAATTTTATATAAGTGGTAGTAGAGATGAATGAGCAAACATCACATCCATCAAAAATATTTTGTAAAATATTAAAACCTCTTAAAAAATTATCAGTTAAAAAGAGAATTTCGCATTAGTCGAAGAAGTTTTCAGATTTGATCAACAAATCCAAAAAATGTGAGTTTCAATTGTATTTAAGATTCGTCCTTAATAGATCCCACTCGTGAATAGGCAGATCCCGCTCGGTTAGGAAGATCCCACTCGAGGTGGGATGTACAAATTATGCGAGCGGGATCTTTTATATTACATTTTTAATTGTCTTTATTTTCATACTTATAGTATTTATATTTCAAAATATGAAAGAATGGAAATATTTCAACATCAAATATGGTGGAGAATGGCACGATTGTGAGTATGTGGGCGGTTTAGAATCGATCACTCAAGTTCTTGTTGCCACTCCAGCTCTTATCAATTTGAAATACAACATTGATGTGTCGATGCGTCGAAATTCGATGAGCACTCAGTACGAAATATATTATTTATCACGTGCTCGAAGTGGACGCACTATGAAAATTGTCTTGACCACAGATCACAATTTGCTCAATTGTTCATAGAGTCCTTTCCAACCGTGTATCTCATCCATAGCCACATAGATGTGTATGTTCCATATTTCGAAGATCCTGGGGCGTCATCCTTTCAATACGACTAAGGGCAGCCATCATCCTTTCAATACGACCAAGGGCAACCGTCATCCTTTCAATACGACCAAGGGCACACATATTCTGATGAAATGGAGCGTATCCAACAATAAATAAATTCCCAGGATTTCTTTTCCAACTTATATCCTAGTGGGTATAATTATGAAGCGACGTCCACAAATCACGTACCTGTTGTTCCAGATTGTCATGTTCCAGACAACGAAGATGATGAACCACAATGCATTGTCGAGTTGGATTCAAACGATGAAGATGTTGACAGTGCTGATCTTGAAACTGATAGTGAAGCATCTGCAGATTGGACTGAGAAAGATTTACGCGATTTTACTATGGTGGAGCACAGTGCTTCAAATTCAAGTACGAATATGCTCCCCATGGAAAATTAGTGAACAAGTTCAAATCATCAACCAATTTCCAAAGCCACTGCGGAACAATTTTCTTCACGTCTCTCCCAAGTATTACCATGTAAGCTACTAAAACGTGAGCCACGCGGAGGTACAAATTAATACTTAGATCACCATTTCGATCGGTGATGGGCGCCCGCATGTTCTTAAATCGATCCAATAAGTCATTCCTAGTGATAGACATACCGTTACAAAACCGTTGATAAACCTCCACATTCCGTAAATCGTGGTCATCCGCCGGATTGAAGCTGGACTCGCCAAAGTTCAAACCAGTCACCAAGGCAAATTCTTCATATGAAAATCGGAGGTTTATGCCGTTGATATGGAACCACATCTCGTGAGGCTGAGAACCTGGATAGTTGATCTCACGTGACAGCACGTGATGCACAACCATCACGCATTTCTGTCCAGGGTCCCAATAGACAAAATGCCCAAAGCACCCATTTATAAATCTATCGACCAATTCTTGACCACCGACCTCATACAAAACCCTTCTAACATCTTCCAAAACACCAATCCTATAATACGTACTAATAGTCGAACCACCGTTAATAGAGTCGGGCCTCTTGTATGTAATCTATGCACAAAATCAAAATAACAATTAATTACAAATAAAATAGAAAATAATTCAAAAGATAATCCAAAAAAATACACATCTTTTTATTTAAAATAATCCACAAATAACAATTCATTACAAAAAAAATACGTGAAAAAATTCATGCGACAATAACTCGATATATAGAGCAATAAAAATGTACATGCAAATTACATGAAATATACGCATAATTTAAAAAATAAAGCGAATTTACAATTTTCTACACAAATGGAAACTATTTTTTTTAACCACGAAATTCTTCGACTAAAATACAAAATAATTATATATCGTTAACATTTAATTAATTTCAACCTAGAAAAACAAAGATCCCGCTCGGACATTGGGGTCCCACAGAAAATTCCGACCGAGCGGGATCTTCTTATTTCGAGCGGGATTTAATATTTTATTAATTTGACATAATTTACAAACCTAGAACACAAGCCATTAAATTTCTACACACAAAATCATAATTAATACCTTAACCAACAAATATTTCGACTGAAATTCAAAAGAACTACATTGTTAAGAAAATTCAACCTAAACTAATAAGATCCCGCTCGGGGAAACACAAAATCCCGACCGAGCGGGATCTATATTAAATCCGAGCGAAAAATTGTTATTTACGAGCGGGATCTACGAATATATTAATGTGAGATAGTTTATAAACCTAGATAACCTATTCCTAATTTTCTACACCCAAAAGCGAAACTAATATGTCAACTAATAAATTCTTCGATTAAAATTCTAAAACTAACATTAGTTTATTTATTTTTATTTACAAGGAGAAACTCGACTAAAATTTGTACAAGGAGAAAACTACGAATAAAATCAATATAAACAAATTACTAACCTCTCCGAACAATCGAACGTATGATACTCCCTAAACTCAAATGAAATTTTGTATTTTTTTTAGTTCATGAGGGCTCCCTAAACTCGAATGGAATTTTGTGTTTTTTTTTTTTTAGTTCATGAGGGCTGCGAGATTCAATATGTGGGCGGATTCAATGGTTATATAGAGGGGCGAGATCTAGGGTTTTGATCTCCCACCTCCCCTCTCTCACCTCCCCTAATGTAACGCTGCCCTCTCTCACCATGTAACGTTAAAAAAAATAAAAGAGGAGTCAAGGGTTCAATTCCTATCAATTAATGTCAGGCATTTTGTTTTGATGTACTATATACTATTCACATGCGGCTTGGTTTTTTTTTTATATGATAATTTTTTTGAAAATAATGGCTTATACTATTAAAAAATTCGTAACTTAATATATATATGATAAATTTCAAAAATATATATATATTGGTTTCAAATTTTCAAATCCTCACTCGTTTTCAAAAGATCTTTAGCACTTGCATTTATATAGTTTATTGAAGTTGGAAAGTGTATTTTTTATTACCAATATATTAAATTTAATCAAATTCAAAAAATGAATGGTTTATACAATTAAAAAATTGATACTTAATAGATATATGATAAATTTCAAAAAAAAATTATTTTGGTTTAAAATTTTTAAATCCCACCCGTTTACAAAAGATCCTGCTCGGATTTATGTGAATTATTATGAGATCCCGCTCGAGTGGGATCTATGTAACTCGAGTGGGATCTTTATCTATTAAATTTATATAATTTATTGGAGTTGGAAAATGTATTTTTTTATTACCAATATATTAAATTTAATCAAATTCAAAAAATGAATGGCTTATACAATTAAAAAATCGTAACTTAAGATATATATATATGATAAATTTCACAAAAAAGTATATTTGAGTTTGCGATTTTGAAATGCCACTCGTGTGTAAAATCCCGCTCGGAATTTATTTAAATATTATGAGATCCCGCTCGAATGGGATCTATATAACTCGAGCGGGATCTTTGATTATTGATTTTATATAATTGTTCTGAGATGGTAAATATATTTTTTTCCTACTATAATACTAATGAGCAATGAAATAAAAAATTAATGATCAAATTACATTAACTAATTAACGGAAAAAAAAACTAATAATAAAAATTACATTAACTAGCAGCATTAAGATTTCAGTTTAATAGGAATTTGTGGGCGGGATTAGGATTTTTAACTCTTCTCTCACCTACATGTCAAATCTATCCTAATTAATTCATAAAGTAGTCAACATAATCTATGTTTTTCCAATTTTCCATGCAACACATGGTCACTTCCCCATGTTTTCGCTGAACAAAGGAATTGAAGTGATGTTTTTTTGTCAACTTCTAATTATTCTAAGGGTATTTATGTAATATTGGACATAACTAATTTGTTTTCCAATAAGTGGATATAACAAATTTCAACATATAGTAAACAGATATAACTAATTTTTACTCAAACTTTTAACCTATATAGATATCCAACAATAAATTGAAGTTTGTAGATGTAGTATTCTAAACCTCTCGTATATGTTGAATACTGAGCTAAATTTTGCCTGCATTTCACTGCAACTATTATGAATGTTTAAGATTCAAAGTCTTTGAAGTTTTCCAACAGAAAGCAAGCTGTTCAAAAATGCATGCATATGTTTTTCCTGATTCACACAAATACCATGTTTCCGGAAACACTCTTTTCAAACCTCAGACACAAGAACAAAAGTAGCACAACAAAGGGACAACTTTTGAAAAACCATACATATATCCAAAGGCTTAGATTAGATCGCAATGCTGCCTAAATGTCTGGAACCAACGCCACACATCACAATAGACATACAAACTAAAAGTCCGAAATAAACCTTGAGGGCTGTGGAAAAACAAATGCGTAATCAAGAATGTGGTCTCCAAAAAATTACATGCTCAAACAAGAACTGTAGCAAATAAGATTTACCAGAAGCCATCCAGATCCAGAATTTATGTTTTCAAGTTATAACATAAGATATTTGCCGATCCACAAGGGCTCTATCGAGGAAACTAACCAAGTGAAATTATAAGATCAAGAAATAATTTGGAATTATTCACGTATATATAAACGTGCCACGCCACATCAACTAACTAACTTAAGGAGCTGCAGTTACCCTCATGCATATCTCTCTCTCTCTTCTCTGTAGCAGTTAGATTTCCTCTCCTTTGTATACAAGTATGTGTAAGCCCTACTGAATGAGATAAGTTCAGTTTACTATTTCTCACTCTATATGATACTTCTCTCGATGTCTAACAGGAATCATATAAAAAAGAAGAACATATCCAAAGAACTGACTAATATATGTGAAAGCAATAATTACATAGATTGTCAAGGTGTGACTGTGGCCAGTGAATATCATGGCCATGATACTAAAAAATAGTTCAACTCCACACTCCATCATTCATCTATGTATGTGTGTGTGTGTAAATAATCATAACTGTCAGTCAATTTGTGATAGAAAATATTTCTTACGTTAGTTTCTAGAACCACCAACCATAAGATATTGAAATCATGAAAAGCCAATTCAGAAAATAACAGACAATAAGGGAGATTGATTTCTGACTCTAACCGGCTTCTAAGCTTCAGTGATTTCTATTAACAAGTGCAACACTTTAGATGTACTGTGCTTTTTGTAGTGAAAAATACATGTCACCAGTTCTATGTGGAAGTGCAAGCACACCTGAATTAGTAACCAGCAAAGGTTGACAGGTCGGTATATCGATTTAACACTGGATTCATTGTCTGCAAACCTAAGAAAGAAACAATCTTTTAACAAATAAAACTGAGCGATATTATTGAAAATAGAATGTAGGCTTTTGAAAATAGGGTTATAAGTCTCCTAAAAAGGCGGGGGGGGAGGGGGGGGGGGGTTAGAAGTATTCTGAAGATGTATTTAAGAAGAATGCTTACGGACGATGTGAGAAGAAAGAACCAATATAATTAATTATATGAGGTTAAAGATAAAGTTCAGTTTTAAGAAACGTAATCAATCAAACAGATATTCAGCATCTAGTCATCAAAATAATACTTGAAGCAAAAAAGTTTTTCCCAACAGGAAGTTTAAATAATGGGCAAGGCCACACTCCAGACCACTTTCTAAGTTCTCATTTCACACATATCAATTATCTCCAGCTAACATTCTATCTGTTTTTCAGAATGAAATGAATGAAATTTACAGAGTCAATTCACTTAACAAAGTTCAAACCAAATACACACTCTGTGTATCGGCTGGAGACAAGAAGACATACAAATGAACCAAGAAATCCCCAAAATTCAGAGCGTAATGTTGAGGAATCTTAATTTTGTTCTTATGAAATTGACAACAAAATTTTTAGATAACTTGTGATATTATCCATCTCCCAATGAGGTAAAAAAAAAATCAAATAACACAATATCAACCTCTTAGCAATGCAGCTTGCATGGACACAAAAAGTTACTAATAAAGATGACAAAAATGAAAAGCATGATCGAAAACTTATGTCCGATTGGGTTCTCTCAGCAGTCAATATAGACTACTAAAAAAGCTGAAACAGTATGTTTTTTCAGAACCATAATCTATGTCTATTATTCGCAGGAGAGGCAGACAACATTCGGCTAATTATCTCTCGTTATGGTCAGGCTTTTGCCTTATGAATGCCTAGAGCATTCAAATCAACTTGGCTACCAAATATTTCAGCTGCCAAATAAGTGTTGAGGTAAAACTGTCACAAGGCATAAAACCTACAAGATCAAGAAACTTGAAATAGCTAGAAGCCAACCAAATAATGTAAGAGATAGTTTTCGAACATTCTGAACCACACCATCACGAAAATTCGTTCATTGAGAGTCAATTTTTCGCAGTTTATCCCCTTAGATTACACTAGGTTGCATCTCATCAACATAGCCAAACATAACACAAGAACACGAAATCCGACCAAAAAGAGCGAAACAAAGCAACGATAATTTCTCGGAAATGTAATTCATTTAGGCGAAAGCGAAAGCAAATATAACAAGTACATTATCTACATTGTGGGGTACACAAGTAAGAAAGTTGAGACACAAAATTATTACAAATGATACCATACCATACCATCATAACAAAATTGAAAAGGCAATGAATGAATCAGTCGAGGAACTCAAACTCATCTTCCCTCAAATGGGCAAGGAACTTGAGCGGCTTACCGTCGCGGCCGGGAATCTCTTCGGCCACGAACTCCACCTTGTAGGGCAGGTTGGCCGAAATCCTCTTCCCCTTATGAACTCCAACGTACTGCTTCAACAAGCCGACCCGGCCCGTGAGATCGATTTCGGGCACCTTAGGCACGTGGTAAACCTTGAGAGGCACCTTCACCCGAACCTTCAACCCTAGTATCGACTCAGCCTTCTTCACCTCCTCATCGTTGATGCTGCTGTCGTGATCGAGGGTTACAGAATTGTCGGTTGCAGCAGAATTGCAGGAACCCGAAGACGAGGGGCAGCTGTCGGCGATCGAAATGGGAGCGAACGATTGCTTCTTTAGGACAGAAAAGCGGATCCGGTTGAAACCCACATCGGAATTAGAGATCTTTGAGGTGGGGACGTTGAGAATTGAAGAGAACAAGGTGGCCATTGTAATTCAGAATTTTTGGGAAAAGATTTGTTTGTGTGGTGAGAGATTGATTTTATAGGTTTATGAAGTGAGCTGAGAATAATTACGTGGAGAAAAATCAAATTATTATCCAATTCATATGGTATTGGGTGTATTTGGGGGAAGAGAAGATTGATTTTTGCGGGTGCTCATTTGGGGTTTGACACGTCACCTTACTTGACCAGTTAAACTTAAACCCCCCGAGCGGTACGATTGATTGTAATTAGAGGTTAATTAAGGGAATTAAAGATAATAATCATATGCAAAGAATTAATTATTTCCGAGTTAATTTCTTCTTTATTTGGAACAAGAATTTATTTATTTATAACATACACCAACCATTAAAGAAAAAGACAATATGAGCGAGCGGCACCCGGGAGATTACTAATCATTATCTTAAATATAATTTATTTAATTAGCATTTATTATTATTATTTCAAAGTTTGACAATTTCATTTCAATTTTAAATTATAAATTATAAATTTTCTTTAAGATTAAGTGAATTAATTAAGTATTAAGTATTTGAATTAATAAAAAAAAAGGCAAATGGGGTCCCTCATGGTACACTTGGCAATTGGCATGGACAGATTTCGCTAGTTAATCCTCTTCCCTTCCCTTAACTATATAACCTGCCTGCTTGCTTATTTTTTTCGTTTCATTTATTTTCTCTTCGTATCGTATCTATTGATCGGATCGCTCCAATAATTGAAGCATTCATCATCTACACATTTACACAACAATCTTTTAATTCAATTCCAGCATTGGTGATGAACAATGGCGGCTATGGCAATAATGGATCTATTACGAAAAAATCCAACCTTTGGAGGCCAGACCTTTAATTCAAGAGGACTATTCTCGGGAAAATTAGCAGCCTCTTCCGCCACGGCGTATGCCTTTAGCCTCCCTTTCGCCTTCGGAGCTTTACTTAGGTAACTAACCTATCCTAACCTAACCGGTTTCATGATTTGTGGTTCACCTCATTTACACAATTCAATTTTGCCTGCATGTATTCTGAGTGGGAAATGGAATGGCTTTTATACATATTCATTCATAAAGATTACATTTTTATGCAATTTGATTGATTAATTATTCTCATTAGTTGTTGTTCATTCATGTCAAGCTTAGAATAACACTTGATCTTTTATATTGATATGTATATATATATAGTGTTTTAGATTTTAATCTCTAGCCATTGGAGTCATTCTTAAGCAATTTAGTTTATCTACATTAGGTTTTAAACTGTGAACATGAGTAAGAGGATTATGTTGAAGTGCCTATTCTTGCCAATATGCTTGAAACGAATCTGAATTTGCCATAAAATTGAAGTCTTTATGCGCCATATTGTTCTTGGGAACTCCTTTTGCTGTATGGAACTGATAAATTTGCAATATGGAAATGCTTACTGAACTAGGACACAACTCTTCTGATCTGATTTTGATTTACCTTTATGTATATGTTTCTTGATGGCTTGCAGCAATGGAGCGACGCAGTATGCTTATTGCGATGCTGGTGCAACATTCGGGGAAGATTACCTTTCCACTATCCGGACTGCATCTGGAAAAATCTTCCAAAGTGATGCACTGAAATACAGCTCCAAGCAGTATGATATTCAGATGAAGCCACTATTCTCAGCTCTTCATTGGAAAACTCTTGCACTGACTTCACTGAGGTCGTTTTCGATATTCTATCTTCCTCTTCTAGAACCCCACTTGCGCATGGAAGAGGATGATGATGATTTTCTAGAAGATGTAGAAGAAAGCAATATAGACTTGGTTGTTCCTTTCAAGAAATCAGTGAGACAAATAATACTTGAGGTGAGTTCCTTTCAAGAACATGAAATGAAAGCGCTTAATTTCATGGTTGAGGTAAGAAAGGGTTACGACAATATATTCTTGATAAGTTGGTTATCTTTCTAGCCGACATTGCCGTCTGGTCTTCGCTAAAATGTTTGTTAGTAATGTATGAATGCTTTGGCTGCTCTATGGTATGATTTTATCTGACTTTGTTACATCATTTTGCATTATACATTATAATCACATTTACTCGGAAGCATTGGCAAAGAACAAAACCTACTATTTTGGTTTTCAATTCGCTTGCTTAGTTTATAGTTTCAGTTATAAGTTCTCTTCAATTTGCACAGACAACGATAGTTACAACTAGACGCGTTCTTGAAAGAGTAACAGTTTATTACGGTTCACAACGCATGGCTTGGAAAATTCTGAAAGGTATATGTATATTCATTTGTTTCTTGTATTAGCCTAAAACTTTTATTTGCTGCTAGCTTGATTTTTTATAAACTCTGGCAGATGTCCCCAAGTCTGCCCTTCGGAAGGCGGGAAGAAAAATGCCGACTTTTACATACATATACTGTGTCAGCAGAACCACTTTTAGAGGTCATATAACACTTTATCCATGCTTACTTTCATTGTTGAGTTGTGTGTTGTTAATTCTCATCAATTCACCGCCTTTCCTCTTTTCTTTCCTCCGTTGTTGTCAATAGGGCATTTCCTCGGAGTTCTGGCATCATGGATTGTCCACGTCGGCATTGATATCTATCAGTTCATTTCTTCTGTTTCTAAAACAAAACGAACAAGCGTAGAAACAATTGATACATCAAAACAAGTAAGAATTCTCAGACGAAAGGTTTGTGGTGCGACTGTGGGGTGTTGTGCCTCTCTCGTCTTCGCATCAGTAGGGGCCGGAATCGGGGCAACTTTAACTCGTCCTTCGGTAGGACAATGGATTGGTAAGAGTTGATATCTGCTCTGCTGCCTTCACATTACAGATTTGAAACTGCAGATGGCAATCACTTGTTGCACTCTATGTATATTTTGTGCAGGAAGTGGCATTGGAGATGTTGCTGGACCTATTATCATAGCCTTTTGTTTTGAAAAGGCTCGTGGTGATTTCTAATGCCTCTTCCCAGATAAGGATGTAAATTTGTTCACAAAGATTATAAATTCATAATTTATAGGAAGATTTGTTACTGCAAGAAAATCTTGGACAGCATCATTCAGATTTTGGATTGGACTTGTAGAGTGCAAGCATTTTGCTTGGGGATAGTTAATTACTTTATACATTTTTTTTCGAGAAGGTTAACTACTTCATACATTTTTTCGAGAAGGTTAATTACTTTATACGTTAATTAAACATAATAATTATAGATGGGGGAAATTGAGTATGTATATCCACTTAAGATTTAAAATAAGGGCTTGTTCACTTAGAGTTAAAAGGAGGTATGATATTATTTTACTCCTTTATATCTTTTTTTGATTGCGATTTAAAAAAAATTCGGGCAGGAGGTATAAATTTTCGGACAACCTCTTTTACTTTGCCCGAAGTGAACAAGTAGGGATGACAATAATACACGCGTACCTGATTTCCCGCGGTACCCGCCCCTAATAGCGGGTATGAGAGTCAGTAATTCTGAAATGGGGCGGGGACGAGTATGAATTTCTATACCCGATAGGATTTGGGACGGGTACGGGAATATAGATATCTGCCCCGAATAATTTTTGTAGTTTTTTTTTTTTTAAATGACACTAATATTAATAAATAACAAAATATATTAATTGTATGAAAATTCAAATTTAATGAGAATCGAAAAATCACATTAATTAGAAAAATTAACACTATTTTCTCTCATTCTTTATATATAACTCAACTCTCTCTTTTTCTTCTATCAATTTCCAATGTGGAACAACTTATTTCTCTTAATTTCTTCTCGATCCCCTCTCACTATTTTTAATCCCACATCAAAAATGAGAGAAGAGATGAGTTGATTTATAAATAAGATTGGCTTCATGCTCTAACTTAATTTACTATTTTTTTTCCTTGATTTTTAAGAAATAATAACTTTTTAGTTCTAATAAAAGTTTTAAATTAGATAATATATACTTTAAACGGGTACCCAATGGATATCCTTCCCCTGCCGGATAATCCCCGATCCAAACACGTCTCGATTTAGACAGGTATGGGGATTAATTTTTTAAGTGGGTGTGGAATGAGAAAGCAATCCCCGACCCAAACCCGTCTCATTGCCAACAAGATATAAATATTATCATCCCCTTAAAAATATAAATAAGTATATTATCCCTCTAACTAAAAAAAAATATATATAAATTTACTTTCAGATGAACACACCCTAAAGCTACTGTATTTTGGCGCATTCTAAGCCCCAAGAAAATGTATGTATATTCCTTGGAAGACGTCAATACTATTCGAATTACCAACAAATAGCAGACTTGAAACAAATTTGAAAAAATTACTAAAAAGGTTTGCATCAATAGTTCATGTTTTTAACAAGATCATGTTGGTTTCTACCATTATAAGTTATCGGTCACATTGTATATAAATCTCCCACATTTTATCAATTTTTTATTTATATTCCTATTTTTTTAAATTAGATGAAAATTCCCCACCTTTTAAGTTTTTGCAATTCAATATCTGCGATCATTTTCCCTCAAATTTGCGCTAACATGAAATCCAAAAATGCTTACATGGCAAAGTCTGACGGAAAAACAAACGATATAGTTTTAAAAACACAAAACGTCGTCGTTTCATTAAATACAAATACTTATATGTATTTATATTTATTTATGCGTATTAGGGCACCGATTGAAGAACAATATAAGTCTTTTTAAAATTATGTTATTTGTTTTTCTGCCGAGCTTTCCCATGTAAGCATTTCTTGATTTCTTGTTAGCGTTAATTTGGTAGAAAATGGTCGAAGGTATCGAATTGCAAAAATTTTAAAGGTGAAGAATTTTCACTTAATTTTAAAAAGTGAGAATATAAACGAGAAATTGATAAAAGGTGAGGGATTTATATGTCATTTAGCCTAAGTTGTCAAGGGTACTTTTGTCATTCTCAACTAAGTTATGACCCTTCATTCTTTACAACATTCAAATAGTTGTTTGTTATCTTGTCCGACATCATTCCAACGGAGATCGATCAAAGTAAGAAGACAAACTCTCTTGGGTGAGACTTAGGGATGACAACGGGGCGGATTTGGATCGGAGATTGCTTTTCCATCTCCATAGTCACATAAAAAATTAATCCCCATACTCATCTTCATACCCATTTAAATCGGGACGGGTTCGGGTTAGAGATTATCCAGCAGGGGAAGGGTATCCATCGAGTACCGATTTAGAAGTATATATTATATCTAAAATTTAAAACCTTTATTAGAAATAAAAACTTATCCTTTCCTAAAGATCAAGAGAGAGAAAAAATGCCCCTTCCGTCCTCATTTCAAAGTCTCACTTACCCTTCAAAAAGTGTCATCAATTTAAAGTTTCATTCTGCTTTTTGGACATTACTATCCTCCCTTCTTTTTCTTATTTGCTACCATTTGCCACTAATTAAATATCCAAAATTTAAATAAATGTTAATTAATTCCCTAATTATTCATGCTAATTATTGTACCCAATTTAATTAAAAATCGCACCCAAACCTTAAAATTCCAACTGTTTCTATCTCTCTTATTCGACTTCATACTCTGTCATTTTAATTCCTCACAAGTCTTCTTTGATTTCTCTTTCATGTGTTCATCCAAACCCTAGATCTTCCCCTAATTCTACCGCCGACAACACCATTTTCCTCCATTGTTTGTGTTTGTCGTGCTGATTCCATCTCCCTTCTTCGATTGCTCTTGATCTCGTGCATTCAAACCCTAGATCTATCCTTAATTCTACTGCCGACATCTCTGAAATCCCGATACATCGCTCTCTTCGATGAAGAATTCCTCTGAAATGGAGTTGAGTTCCATATTCAATTCTGTGACGCCGGCGAAATCGAACGATTTTTCCGCCTTGATGCCGGAAAGCTCACTAATGGTGGTCGATTCTGAGATTCCACCATCTGGATTGGAGATCTTCGATACTGTAGTCGGTGTCTCTTCTTCAACTCCACCTTCTGATTTTTTGATTTTTCGGAGCCGGAAACGCCATCATCTTCGAGGGTCACTTTAGAAGAGATGGTCGATTATGAGATTCCTCATTCTGGATTGGAGAATTTTGATAGTGTAGTCAGTCTCTCTTCTTCGACTCCACCTTCTGAGGGTCCTGATTTCCCAGTGTCGGAAACCCCATCATCTTCAGGGGGCGCTTTAGAAGAGATGGTGGAGAAGATGTTGTCTACAGATCCCTACTACTTCATGTTCAATAAATGCGCAAAATTTTGAAAAAAAAAAAAAGAAAGGAGATGGAAGTTGCCTCAGTCCTCTGAATCAGGTGATGAAATTATGATTTATTTAATTTGGACGGCTGGTGATGCCATTGTTGATGTGATGAATTGTGATGAATTCTGAATCTATGAAATTGTGATGAATTCTGGGGGTCTGATGATGTTCCTTTGAATCTGTGAATTCTGTGAAATAATTGATGATGTTGCCTTGAATCTGTGAACTCCGTGAAATGAGGGATGTTACTTGAATTGAGAATTCTGTGAGTTGAGAATTGTGTGATTGAGAATCCCTATGATGATGTTGCTTGAATAGGAATTCTGTGCATTCGTGTGATTGAAACTGTGATGCATGAACAGATTGTTGCCTTGATCTTATGCTTTTCTTAATGATGCCACCACTAGAATCATCTAGTTTTGGAGGTTGATTTAGGAAGTTAAAGGGTTAAATAAAAGTCAATGATGCAAAAGGTATTGCTGAAACTTGTTGAGCAAATAAAACAGTAAATCAAAACAGCTTACATTTCAAACACCACAAAAGGATGGATCACAATGTTTGTCCCTGTAAACTTGAGCAAAAAACAGACCATATTCTCTTTGATTGTAGATGCACAGGTACTCTCAAAGCTTGCTGAGATAATACGGCCTGCCAAATCCTCCAGATTGTCCTCAAACAAACCTGAAATTTGTGTGCAGCTTCCTGTTTTATACCATAATGAAGTTTGTCATTGCTGAAATTTTGAAGTAACCACTATGCGATCAGATTTTTTCCTTCTTCGGATAGTTTAGGCCTTCTTTCCTATGTCTGTGACATTGTATTGAATATTCTGAATTTTTGTTGTATATGGTGGTTGAGAGCAGGTTTTGGGAGTGAAATGGTATATTTATTGTGCTTTTTGAGGCTTAAGTGTTGCTTAAAATTGCCTCCAACATTTTGATCACATCAATGTACATTTCCAACATTATTTTAATTGAATTTTAGCTTGTTTTCAGCTTTATTTTAGTGAATAAAATATGTTTTGGCTCCAAAATAAAATGTGTTTGCCTCCAAAAATAAATCAACAGGATTCTTCTTTGTATACAACATCAATTCTTTTTTTTTACAGCTTTACAAGAATTAAGGAATTAATTACCGAATTAATTCATCAAAAACAACATTACATTCCTCAATCGCAGATTTAATTCCACAAAAAAAAACGATTTACTTCCTCAATCGTGTTTTAATTCGTTTAAAACACGATTTACACGATTTAATTTACATATGTACAGTGTTGTCATCTTTAATTTAGGCGAACAATGTTGGCATATTTAATTTTGGCAAACAGTGTTGGTATATTAATTTAATTAATCACATTTAAATACATCCAAAAAACCTATGAAAAAAATAAATCAATTTCAATTAATAAAGGTGTAAAGGTGTTTCCTTAATGCAATAATTAGCAAAAGTAACTCAATATCATTAACACTACCATTTTCTCCCACTAACTTCACTTTTTCAGCTTTTCTTAATCTCCGTGCCAGCACCCAATTGGGACTTTAAAATAAGGACGAAGAGAGTAGTAGATTAAGTCAAAGAATGGAGACAATCTTATTTATAAGTCAACTCCTCTCTTCTCTCATATTCGATGTGAGATTAAAAATAGTGAGAAGGGATCGAGGAGGAATTAAGAAAAATAAGTTGTCCCACATTGAAAATGGATAGAAGAAAAAATAGAGAGTTGAATTATATAACGAATGAGATAAAGTAATGTTAATGTGTCTACTTAATGTGGTTTTTCGATTCTCAATGAACTGAATTTCCATACTAATTAATAAATTTTGTTATTTATTAATATTAGTATCATTTAAAAAAATTACACTACAAAAATTATCCGGGGCGGGTTCGGAGCGAATATCTATATCCCTGTCCCCGCCCCAAATACTATCGGGTATAGAAATTCATACCCGTTCCTGCTTCATTTCCGACATATTGACCCCCATGCTCGCCCCATTCGAGGCGGCTACCCGCGGGGACACGAGTCCGCGGGTATTATTATCATCCCTAGTGAGACCGGGTCGGATCCAGGTTAACCCGTAGACTTTCCGACTTTTTTTTTTTTTTTGATTTTTTTTATGGTCAGATGATATGCACCACAACTTGTAGTGAGATGCACCCATCGTGTAATGAGACGTTAAATATATTGAAATGCACCATTTTTAATATTTTTAATATTATTTTCACTATTTTAGCATTTTGAGATGCACCACATATGATGGTCCCGATACGAGTTACTGGTGTATGGGGGGGGGGGGGAATACACCAGTTAGGATTTTTCAACTTTTGAAAAACTTAACACTTGAAATCAACTTCAACTGAGTAAAAGGACTCAGTTGGGATCTCACAGCTGAGTAAGCAACCTCAGCTGGAAGAGTGGTGTTGTGCGGAATGTGGTGGAAAATGTACTTGTAAAATCAAACTCACGCTTTTATGCACGGTTGGTCAAAACCAAAACTGTTGTTGTGAAAGTATGCAGATTGTATGCGGTTAGCTTGTCAGTTAAGATATGATAATAAAGACTGAACACAAAAGAAAACACGACACACAAGATTTACGTGGTTCGGAGAGAACTCCTACGTCCACGGGGAGATGTGAGTCCACACACCTCAGTCCAAGTTCTTCTGGACAGAACCACTCAACTTACGCGGGCTGAGCAACCGTTACAGTTTAGTTTGCGGGCACTAAACAGCCTAAGTCAAGCTTGCGGGTACTTGACGACCTAACTACTCAATTACAGAAAGAGTAAGGTCCTAGCACACTTTTTAGGGTGTGAGAAAGGGTAGGATTTCCAACTACAACTCGATCACGAATGAGAGCTGGATCTAAGGCTTGAACGAATAAACACTAAACCTAAGATCAAAAAACAGTTTCGATCTCTAGGAACCCTCAGCTACTAATGTTCTCTCAAATTAGAACTCTCAGCTGCTGATGCTCTTAGATGATGATTTTGCAGATTTTCTTTTGATTTCTCTCGAGAAATCTCTTGAATTTTTCGTCGTCTATGTGTCTATCTGCATGTCTGTACTTCTCGAATGAGAGGATGCCTCTATTTATAGGCGGAGAGAATCAACTAGCCGTTGGAGGAGCAGTTGATCTCTGATCGGTTGAAAGCGATGGCTTGTCTCTCATCTCTGCAGACTTTCCCGATATGGCATCTGTGCTCTTCTGCTTTCCATCTGAGACAACCTTGTGTTGGGCCAGATGGGGTAATGACTGAACGGTCAAACCCTCATGTGACTTCCTTTTGAAATTCAAATCTTTGACAGTCAACTTCGGTTTGTCGGTTGAAAGTCTTGACCTTCATCTGAGTGATCTTCAGCTGATGTTCCGATCTGTCGAGTTCTCAGCTGACTTTGAACTTCAAAACAGTTGAACTCCTTGTTCAGATTCTATAACTGAGGTTCTGAAACTGAACCCTCAGTTGTCTTCCACTTCTTTACTCAGTTGGGTTTGAACCCTCAGATGATTTCTTTTTCATCTGATGTTCTCTTCCTTTCAACTGTTTCTCATCTGATGAACGCTCAGTTGGTTTCCTTCAACTGATGTTGTGAAGACTTCCCCTTGTTTACATCTGAACAAATGAACTCTCAGTTGTCTTTCTTCACAACTGTTGTTCTGTCTGAGTGACGCCTTGTTGCCATCTTCAGCTGGAGACCTGTAAAGATAAAATCTTAACTTTGCTCAAACAGCGAGCCTAAATTCTAACATTAGGTACTGACAACATCTACTCGGTTGGGGTCAGCCGGTTTTGGAATTCATCAAAACTTATACTAATAAATTTCCCAACAATTTCCCCCTTTTTGATGATGCCAAAACCACTTACAACTTGAAACCACTACTGATCTAAACCTCACTAACTTATCTAAAATCTCAGCTGAAATTCTAGACAGTCTATAAGATAAAACATCAAAGGGTTAGCACAATTATAACATGGTATTTAAAAGACTTTGTGATTCAGAGCTTGGACAATGAGGGATTGTTCATCAAGGTGAATCTTATAACTGAATAGTTTTCATTACAACTGATTGTTACAAAGGATAGACTCAAAAATCAAAAAATTACAACAGTTGCTAGAAAACTAACTGAGCTAGTATTGTAGCCCATACTTGCCAAAAATCCTTACAAAAATTTCCCTCTTAGCAGGTGACTCCTTAGAGATGTCCACTCCATGCTCCTTGCAGACCTGCCACGCCTCAGATGCAATCTTCTGACGGTTCGGGTTGCTGGAATCCGAGAGAAGAGGTGGCCGATAAGTAACCCTCTTAGGAACTGGAACAGTGTTCAAGTCCAGGTTGGCGTCAATCATGGCCCTCCTGAATTGACTGAACATGCCCGGGTCACCTGAGTGCAACTCAGTCAGCGCCTCTTTGAACGCTCTCCTTGGGTCGTCAGTTGCGTAAACCTTCCTGTAATAGAAGTCGTTCACGAACTCCTGCTTGAACATCTCCCAGTCCTCATTCCACTCGGTCGGCATCCACTTGTCAGTATGCCTGAACCGACTCTCAACCTTGGACTTTAGAGGCAACCTTTGTTGCTTCAACCGAGCTTCCGCCTTTGATTGGATTCTGTTGATGCGGCGTCGGCTGCGGGAGGCAACGTTGCGGTCCAGGTTCTGAGAAACCTTCTTCAGCTCAACCTCGAACTGGTTCACCCTCCTTGCCTGGCTGGCGGCAAACTTTCTGATCCAGCTTGGGTTCATGTAGTCCTTCTCCTCTACATCCATAGCCTTGGCCGCTGCAATGCACTCTTCGGTTGTTATCCCGTCGAGTTCAGAATCCAGCTCGGCTGCGATCTCGGCTATGGAGCTGTAGGAAACTCCAATCTTCTTTGCCTGCTCCAAGTCCTTAGACATTTCAGCTCCACCGACTTCGGTTGTCTTGGCAGCAGCATACTTCCTTCTCCTCAGCTGAGATTTGGATGGTTAAGCAGCTGGCACTCCTTCTTCTTGGGTCTCTTCTTCTTCCTGTGCTTCACCCTCCTTCTCCTTCTCTTCCCCCTTTTTGGCATCAGCAACAAGGCTTGCTACTGAACCGTCCAGAGAGTTGAGTTTGGCCTCGGTGGATTGAACACGGTTGAAGAGTTCATCGACCACACACTCCAGTTCGATCTTCTTCGCCAGTTCGGAGTCCTGGCGCTCTTGTTCTGCCTTCTTCAAAACAGAGAGGTTGTTGTTGACCTCTGTCTGAAATGCAACGAACTCAGCCCAACGCGACTCGAACCGGGACTCCCATTCAACATCCTGTGTCTATTGGGACTTGGCCAAATTTGAGTCAGCCAAGGACTTGAAGACATTCACTTCCGACTTCAAGCCCAACAGAGTGGATTTCAGTTCCGACACGTCCTGACTGGTGGAGGAGGAGAGATCATTCATCTTCATCTTCAGCTCGGCATTCTCCTCCATCAGTTGTTGATACTTCACTTCTTGAGCTGCCAACTCCCTCAGCTGGTCATCGTGTTGGTGCTGGAGGTTGGCGAGCAGCTCGGTCCTCAACTGGTTTACCCTCTCAGCCATTAGCTCGCAGATTTGTTCTGTTGAAGGAGCGAGCTGAGCAGCTGGAGAGGCTTGAGCAGACTGAGCTAGAGGCTCAGCTGTGACCATGGCTTGACGGTTTGCCAGGTACAGCTTCAGGTTCTCCTCCTCTTCTTTTGCGGCGGCGGCTGCTGCATCGACATCTTCAAGGAAGTCGGCTGATTTCACCAACATGCTGTCAAGGAAGTCGACACACTCCTTTTCAGCTGCCTCCCTTGTGTCCTTCCCTTCAGCCAGACTCTGGTCCAACTGTCTAGTGAGCAACGCGATCCGGTTGTTGTACGCTACCTCCAAGTTGGAATAGTTGAAGTAGGCTCGGATGCAGGACTCGTCAGATTTCAGCCTGTCCCAGCTCAGTACCCTGATCGTGTCTTCCTTGACATACCACTGGCTAAAGATCAGGTGGAACTGGTACAGTAGCTCGGTTCCCAGTGTGGCGAAGATGGGCATGTCGCGAGCCGCAGGGAATAGACCCAACAGCTTTTGAAAGCAGTAGGCCACCCTGCCTTCGTGCTCGTCAGCAACAGCCTGCAGGTCCTCCGCTTCGTTGATCGGGGAGGGGGTGAGATTGTATGGTTCGGGTTCAAGAGGTTCATCGATGTTGGCCAAAGAGTCGGTCACAACATCGGCATCGAGCTGAGAGCTCGGAATTTGGGATTCAGTTGGGGAAGAGGGTGGAATGGTTTCCTCAACATCGGCCGAAGGAGAGGTCACGATGTTGGCATCGAGCTGAGAGCTCGGAATTTCTGGCTCGGTTTGGGTAGAGAGAGCAAGAGGCTCTGGGGGCGGTACAGCATTTGCTCCAGCTGTGGGGGAGGTGGTTGCATCTTCGAGGTCCTCAGATGAGGAGGATGCATCCGACGTCTCCATGCCCTCAGCCTCATCAGCTCCGGGGCCTCGAGGTGCGATCTCGAATGATGCGGCCTCAGCTGAGCGGCTGGATTCGGAACGCTCCTCAGCAGGTGTGGACTCGACCTGCGCTCCCTCCTCGTCTGGAGCTTGTTCCTCAGCTGGAACCTCAACTGGCTCATCAGCTGACTCGTCAGCTGGAACATCAGTTGGCTCATCAGCTGACTCGTCAGCTGGAACATCAGTTGGTTCATCAGTCGACTCCGTCTCAACGTCAGCTCGGCGACGTGAGGCTTTGGATTTTGTGGGGCGAGCAGCAGCTTGTTCTCCCTCAGCTGTTGACTCAGCTGGCCTTCCCGACTCCCTCTTGTCCTTGGGAGTGTAGACACTCCTCAGCACCTCCTGTGCTTTCTTGGCTGTTGGAAATAGCAACAGCTTCTTCAGCGGCGTCTCCTCGCAGTCAGCCCAGACCATGTTGCGGTCCTTTGTTGCGAGGAGGATGAGGGCAGAGATTTTGCATCCGAAGTTGAGCGTGCCCTTCACACTCAGCAGCTTCTCTCCAGACTCAGTCATAGTCTCAGAGATCTTCGACTTCTCCATCATCAACTGGTTCAGAAAATATTGGAACCAGTTGATTTGGTGTTGGTGCTCCAGGGCCAACAGCTGTTTCAACTTGGGTCGGCTGATGTCGCCGAACGCGCCACTGTATCCGAACACGACCTTCGACACGGCGTCGAACAGCAGGCGGTGTTCAGGCTTCAGCTTAGTTCTTTGCATGTTGCTCCTCAACCGCTTTGGCTCGATCAGAGCATCCTGTAGAAATTCATCCGCCTGTTCGTCGGTAATATTCTCCAGGAACTCGGTGGCGGTGTGGTTGATTGGTATGATGTATCGGAGGACATCAGACACGTCAATGGAGAAGGAGACACGACGTATTGTCCTTTCCGGAACATCCCTTTGTCGGCAGGACACCGTCGTAGAAACTCCCTCTGAACCGTCAAGGGGGCGAAGAAGATTGACGTAGAATTCTCCGACTTGACGCCTGAGCAAGTGAGAGGGACAGAGCTTGGCCCATTCCAGAAGTCCGTTCTCACGGAGAGTATTGGCGAGAGGGGCTAGGACCGGCGACTCTAGATCCTCGTCGGAGAGGATCTGCTCGAAGTGAATCTTCGATACTAACATATCGAACGACTCTTCATACGTTGTAGGCACTAGGGAGGGTCCGGATGATGCCATTCTTTTGCTTTTGGGTGCCATTAAATCACTGCAAAGGCAATATATATAGGAGAGGAAAGAAATCTATTTGCAGAAAAGGGTTAGGCAGAAAAACTGGAAGACGATGAATAGTATGATTGATAAGCACGAATGAGGAAAGTAGGAGATATCTTCCTGATTTTTCGCCTTATATAGGTCTTTGACTTGGATGAGATCAACGGCTGGGGTTAAATGATGCGAATCCATCAACGGCTGGGATTACGCGACTGTTGACTATCTTTGACTCGACGTTTTGATCCGAGTTCCAACCAGCGCGTGAGAAGGTGTACAGTTTCATGTCAGCCCAGTCGCACTATAAAGTAGGCTATGGATGCTCAGCCGTACTTTACATTTAATGCGACATGATGGCTATTTTAATATAACTGACTAGCAGAGGAATGTTTGAATTTATTTCAAACATTCTCATTTAAGAATATAACACCTTCAGTCATAAATGATACCTGCCAGCTGATGTCTGAATCAGTTGTGTTCATTAGTCGAGTTCCTCAGTTGCCGCATACCATCAGCTGACTCGAGTTCGTCTGTTCAGCTGACGTTTGACGTCTTCAGTTGGCAATCAGTATCTGATATTCCCCTTTCAGCTGAGCTTCCCCCTTCATCTGAGCTTCCCCCTTAAGTCGATATCCGATTCTTCAGCTCGGATGAGTCCTTATCAGCTCGGATGACTCTTCTGCTCGGATGACTCTTCAGCTCGGATGAGTTTTTAGCTCGGATCCAAGAGTCCTAGAAGATCACACAGCATCTTGAACCGGGCTTCAGGAAGAGGTTTGGTGAGGATGTCAGCTCTCTGAATCTCAGTTGGGATCTTCTCCATGGACACATCCTTCTTCTCAATATGATCTCGGATGAAGTGATGACGAATATCGATATGCTTAGTCCGAGAGTGATGAACAGGGTTTAGAGAGATAGCTATGGCACTCGAGCTATCACAATGTATGGGAACCTGTCCAGTTGAGACTTCATAATCTCTCAGCTGCTGCTTCAGCCACAATACTTGCATGCAACAGCTTCCGGCAGCCATGTACTCTGACTCGGTTGTCGAAGTAGCAACACACGCTTGTTTCTTGGAGAACCATGAAACCAGCTTGCTTCCCATGAACTGACAGTGTCCAGAAGTAGACTTTCTGTCCAACCGATCTCCTGCTAGGTCGGCATCTGAGTATCCAGTCAGCTGGATATTGTCATCAGTTGGGTACCACAATCCAACATTGACAGTTCCCTTCAGATACTTAATGATGTTCTTTGCTGCCAACATGTGTGCTTCTCTTGGTTGGACTTGAAAACGAGCACACACTCCAACTGCGAATGAAATGTCTGGTCGGCTGGCAGTTAGGTAGAGCAGCGAACCGATGATCCCTCTATACTGGCTGGCATCAATGAGCTTTCCCTCAGCTCCTGGTTCGATCTTCCAGTCCGTGTTCATAGGGATCTTGGTTGTCTTACTTGTCTGCAATCTGAACTTCGTGATGAGCTCCCTTGTATATTTGGACTGGTTGATGAAAATCCCTTCAGGTGACTGCTTCACTTGTAATCCAAGGAAATAATTCATCTCGCCCATCATTGACATCTCGAACTTTTTCTTCATAAGATCGGAGAATTTCTTGCACAGCTCCTCCGACTTGGACCCGAAAATGATGTCATCGACATAAATTTGCACGACAAGTATATCTTCTCCAACTTTGATGGTGAACAGAGTTTTATCAACTGAACCTCGTTTGAACCCCGAGTCCAGAAGAAATCCACAAAGAGTGTTATACCATGCTCTTGGTGCTTGCTTTAGACCATAGATAGCTTTCTTCAGCTTGTACACTCTTCCATCTCCAGTCTCAAAACCAGGAGGCTGTTCAACATATACATCTTCTTTTATATCTCCATTGAGGAATGCGCACTTCACATCCATCTGATATACTTTGAACTTGTGATGTGCGGCATAAGCTAGAAAGATCCGGATGGCTTCCAGCCTTGCAACTGGTGCAAAGGAATCTTCAAAGTCAATTCCTTCTTGTTGGCAGTATCCTTGAGCTACCAACCTTGCTTTATTCCTCACAATGAATCCAATGGCGTCTCTCTTGTTTTTGAAAATCCACTTTAGTCCAATCACCTTGACACCATTTGGTCTTTCTACCAACTCCCATACACAGTTGCGTAGAAACTCATTCAATTCTTCTTGCATGGCTGTTGTCCAGTGGACATAATTGAGAGCTTCCCCAACATTCTTCGGTTCTGGAACATCAGCTACATAGCAAGAAATCATGGCAACATCTCCAACTTGCTCGAACTCCTCTAGAACTGCCAATTCCTCAGCATATTGGGCATAAGTGTTGGATTCTTCCTCGGTTGATTCTGGATTTGCAACTCTGCTCCGTGTGCGCACACCCTCGGTTGGATCTCCGATGATGTCGTTGGTGGAATGAACTTCATACCATCTTCGGTTGCGTCTTCCTTCTTCTTCCAACAGTGGCTGTTCAGACATCTGAGTTGGAGTCTTCAGAGCTGGTGATTGATCAGCTGTTGAGTCTGGATCCTCAACATTTACAATAGATTGAACTGAGTTCGGTTGGGCATCGGATGCTTATGCAGTTGGAGGGACATCAGCTGAAGTTCCCCCTAGAGACGAGCTGAGGTCTTCGCATTCATCTTCAGAGGAGTATGGGTCCTCATCCTCAGTTGCCCATACCAGTGGTTCAGCTCGGTTCTTTTTCCGAAGAGCTTGCGATCTGGTGAGAACTGGTAGAACAGCTGGATCCGCGTGTTGTTCCTTTACCTGTTCCCTGCACTCGAAGGTAGATTCATCAAAACTAACATGAGGTGTTATTTCCACAACACGAGAGCTGTTGTTGAAAACTCTATATGCCTTGATCTGAGCTGCATATCCAAGAAATATGCCCTTCGAAGCTTTGGCATCAAAAGTTTTCAACTGAGTCATCCCATTGTTGTGAATATAACACTTAGATCCAAAAACACGAAAATAAGAAATATCTGGCTTTCTGCGTCTCCACAGCTCGTAAGGCGTCTTTCCCAACCGCTTGGTGAGAAGAGATCGATTCTGTGTGTAGCATGCTGTGTTGATCGCTTCAGCCCAAAATCTCTTAGGCAGTGCTGAGCTCGCTAACATGGATGTGGCTGCATCCTTCAGAGTTCTATTTCTTCGCTCAGCTACGCCATTCTGTTGTGGAGTACGCGCGGCTGATGTCTGATGGGTTATGCCATTCTTTTCGCAATACTCAATGATGGTTTCATTTAGAAACTCCGTTCCACGATCTGATCTGATAGATATGATCTTCATCTCTTGTTGGTTCGATATCCGATCCATCAGCTTGGGCAGCTCATCTCGGGTCTCACTTTTGTGGCGCATGAAGATGGTCCACGTATATCTTGAGTAGTCATCAGTTACAACCAATGTATATTTGTTTCCATTAATTCTTTTTGGTGTAACTGGCCCGAAGAGATCCATGTGGATCAGCTGTAACACTCGGTCAGTTGAAGGAGTTGACTTCAACCGGAAGGAGGTTCTAGCGAGCTTTCCCAACTGGCATGCACTGCAGATATGTGTTGTTGAAAACACTCGGTTAGGTATGCCTCTTGCATGTTCTTGTCTGGCAAGTCGGTTCATCGTCTTGAAGTTCAGATGGTTGAGCCTTTTGTGCCACAGCCAGCTCACATCCGAACTGCTCTTTAACAACAGGCAAGTGTCAGGGAGGTTGTTGTTCCAGTCAGCGTAGTATACATTCCCTGTTGGAGATCGATTTCCCAACAATATCACCTGCTTTGATCCGACATCTTTAACTCTGCAACCCTGTGCATCAAACTTGACAGAGAAACCATTATCACAGAATTGGCTGATGGAGAGCAGGTTATGCTTCAATCCATCAACAAAAGAGACATTAGAAATTGAAACATGATTGGTTTCAAGGGTACCGTAACCTCTGGTATAACCTTTTGAGTTATCACCAAAAGTAACTGATGGACCTTCTTTCTCTACGAAACTTCCAAGCAAATCCTTCAGATTTGTCATGTGTTTCGAGCATCCACTATCCATCACCCACATTGTTGTAGACGCCTTCTTCTTCCTCAGCTGTTTCTCCTGTACCTGCAAGAAGAAACTCGCTTAGGTCCCCAATTTCAGTTGGGTCTTGGAGGGTTAGAACCAGTTCCCCCTGGAACTGTGTGTCGTTTTTCTCTGTACACTCGAATAGCCTTGTCATTCCAAATGATCTGCCCATTTTCATCAATTATAACAACACCTCGGTTATCCTTAGGCTTGTTGTTTGAAATGATGCTCTGTTTCTTGGGAGGAGTTGGATTTCTCCCATGTTGGGCTTTAGGAGGTGAGGTTTTCCCCCTGTTTTGATGGCGATTCTTATCCTGTTGAGTTTGTCTGTGAGGTCGGACGCCATTGTGGAATCTTCTTGGCTGATTCTGATTCCATTGCCTTAGCTGTTGACGATAGCTGTTCATGCCCGGATGTTGATTCATGTTGTGGCATGAGTAACCGTAGCTGTCGTAACTTTTCCACATAGGTTGACTCTGTTGGAACCTCTGATTGTTGTGGTGATGGAACCGTTGTTGATTATGTCGGTTGAAGCTCGGTCGGTTCTGTTGGTTCTATCTCTGCTGTGGTTGGTTTGTTGGTCGGTTATCACGTCGGTTCTGAGCTTGGATATGTTGTCGATTTTGAGCTCGGTTCTGATTGCGACTCCGACGTCTCCGGTTCCTCCGTTGAGTCTTGGAACATTCCCCCTTGGTTGTAGACTCCAGGGACTGTTTCGTTGGTGCTCCATCTGCAGCTCCTTTGCCTTTCTCAGCCGTAGTTGCCTTTATCGATTGTGAGGGTGTTTGTTCAGTTGCATACTCAACTGTGTTAGGTTTGGCAACCATGACTTCCTCAGCCTTGGTGAAGGTAGCTGGTGGAATTCCAGTGTCCTTTGCCACGTCATATCCGAGTCCAGACACATCATCCGTTTGCCGTCTGTATTTGATGAGATTCTCGATGATCTCGGATGACTGATATAGCTTTGTCAGGTTGTCCTTCTCAGTTTGAAGATCCTTGAGAAGAACAGCTATATGCTCGGTCTGGGCATCTGATGTCTTCATCAGCTGGTCGATCTGAGCCTCTTGTTTGTTCAACTGTTCATTCTGTGTCTTGATCTGTTCCTTCAACTGTTCATCGGTTGAAGCCTCAGTTTGGTTGGCTGTACTCAGTTGACTTTTCAGCTGGTCAATTTCTTCAGCTTGTCTCTTGATCAGATCGTCCTTTTCGGTTAAGGAATCTTCAAGCTTGGCGAACTGGGCTTGAAAACTCTTAAACTCAACCGACTGCTGATGCAGTTCCTCACTGAGTTCTTGAAAATCATTCCAGGAGGGTTCCAACTCATCGCTCAGAGATTCCTGCATGTTAGAAGTATTGGAAGAATTTAAGCGAGCAGGATTGGATTGTACCTCAGTATCATCTTGGTCGGTTCCAAGTGCCATGAGGCATTGATCCGGACTGATGACTTTGTTGGTAGAGGTCAGGTCATCCTCATCTTCAGTATCTGTGAAGATGTCCATATCGTCAGCTGCCTTTTCAGCTACCATGACCTTATTCTTTGCAGTTTGCTTCGCCCTCAGTGCTTCTCTTTCCTTCTTTGAGAGGTTTGGGCAATCAGCTTTGAAGTGTCCTTCCTTGCCGCATTCGAAGCAACCATTGGTGACTGGCTTCGAATTGTCTCGAGTTCGGTTTGATTTATAGAAACGTTTATATTTGCCGAACCGAGTATCCATATCGGCTAACTTCTTTGACAACGCTGCAATGTTCTGTTGCAGTTCTTCTCTGCTCGGCTCCTTTGCAGTCGTGTCAGCCGACCTGGTTGGCCTTGACGATCTCGACTTTGAGTAGTCAGCTCGGAGGGCAACTGACTTTGATGTTGAGCCGACATCCTCAATTCTATTTGTCTGACTTGAGGGCTGCGACCTTCTTCTGTTGACCTTATACTCATTCCCTTTCAAGATTGAGAACAATCTTTCAGTTCCCATTTCACCAAGGTCAGCTCGGCTCTCGTGGATATTTGTGAAAGTATCCCACTCAGCCGGTAGAGCTTGCAACACTTTGAGGTTTATTTCTCTCAGAGTGTATTTTCCTTTCCGGATGGACTGAATTCTTCTGATGATGTCCATAAATTGGAGCTCTAGCTGATCGATAGTCTCATCAGGTCGCAGACTGAAATTGTCAAAATCTTGACATGCATGCGAGAACTTGTTTTCCTTCGTTTCGTTGCTTCCTTCACTTAGCGAGGCCAGGATGTCCCACATCTCTTTTGCGGTCTCACACTCCTCTATCCAGGGCAGATAATCTTGTCCAACCGTGGACATTATTGTGCTCTGAGCCCAGATATCCAGCTGGCTCACCTTGGCCTCCTCCGGAGTGTAGTCCCCTGGCTGTTTCTCCACATACTCCACCACTGCATCTCCATCGTTGGGATTTGTGGGAGTGCGAAGTATTCTGTCTCGTATGACAATTGGTCCAGATGTGAGAACTTGTTGCATCCTATGATGCTTGGACAAAAGGATCTTCTTCATTCGAGTTCTCCATGATGTATAGTTGACAACAGAGAACATGACTGTGATCTTGTCCTTGACGTCCATCTGCACAAACAAAAACAGGACAACAAAAATGCGAGCAAGAATGCACTAGTGTGAAAAGATCTGTTCAGTTGACCACTGAAGAAAATTCTCGAATTCACACCTCGTGAAACAGAGACAGTAGTCTTTTGAACCACTGCTCTGATACCACTTGATGGTCCCGATATGAGTTACTGGTGTATGGGGGGGGGGGGGGAATACACCAGTTAGGATTTTTCAACTTTTGAAAAACTTAACACTTGAAATCAACTTCAACTGAGTAAAAGGAATCAGTTGGGATCTCACAGCTGAGTAAGCAACCTTAGCTGGAAGAGTGGCGCTGTGCGGAATGTGGTGGAAAATGTACTCGTAAAATCAAACTCACGCTTTTATGCACGGTTGGTCAAAACCAAAACTGTTGTTGTGAAAGTATGCAGATTGTATGTGGTTAGCTTGTCAGTTAAGATATGATAATAAAGACTGAACACAAAAGAAAACACGACACACAAGATTTACGTGGTTCGGAGAGAACTCTTACGTCCACGGGGAGATGTGAGTCCACACACCTCAGTCCAAGTTCTTCTGGACAGAACCACTCAACTTACGCGGGCTGAGCAACCGTTACAGTTTAGTTTGTGGGCACTAAACAACCTAAGTCAAGCTTGCGGGTACTTGACGACCTAACT
Organism: Schizonepeta tenuifolia; assembly: GCA_029490685.1. Lineage (NCBI taxonomy): Eukaryota > Viridiplantae > Streptophyta > Magnoliopsida > Lamiales > Lamiaceae > Schizonepeta > Schizonepeta tenuifolia. The sequence continues at coordinate 58,216,649 of CM055957.1, read as the reverse complement.
ACTCAATTACAGGAAGAGTAAGGTCCTAACACACTTTTTAGGGTGTGAGAAAGGGTAGGATTTCTAACTACAGCTCGATCACGAATGAGAGCTGGATCTAAGGCTTGAACGAATAAACACTCAACCTAAGATCAAAAAACAGTTTCGATCTCTAGGAACCCTCAGCTACTAATGTTCTCTCAAATTGGAACTCTCAGCTGTTGATGCTCTTAGATGATGATTTTGCAGATTTCCTTTTGATTTATCTCGAGAAATCTCTTGAATTTTTCGTCGTCTATGTGTCTATCTGCATGTCTGTACTTCTCGAATGAGAGGATGCCTCTATTTATAGGCGGAGAGAATCAACTAGCCGTTGGAGGAGCAGTTGATCTCTGATCGGTTGAAAGCGATGGCTTGTCTCTCATCTCTGCAGACTTTCCCGATATGGCATCTGTGCTCTTCTGCTTTCCATCTGAGACAACCTTGTGTTGGGCCAGATGGGGTAATGACTGAACGGTCAAACCCTCATGTGACTTCCTTTTGAAATTCAAATCTTTGACAGTCAACTTCGGTTTGTCGGTTGAAAGTCTTGACCTTCATCTGAGTGATCTTCAGCTGATGTTCCGATCTGTCGAGTTCTCAGCTGACTTTGAACTTCAAAACAGTTGAACTCCTTGTTCAGATTCTATAACTGAGGTTCTGAAACTGAACCCTCAGTTGTCTTCCACTTCTTTACTCAGTTGGGTTTGAACCCTCAGATGATTTCTTTTTCATCTGATGTTCTCTTCCTTTCAACTGTTTCTCATCTGATGAACGCTCAGTTGGTTTCCTTCAACTGATGTTGTGAAGACTTCCCCTTGTTTACATCTGAACAAATGAACTCTCAGTTGTCTTTCTTCACAACTGATGTTCTGTCTGAGTGACGCCTTGTTGCCATCTTCAGCTGGAGACCTGTAAAGATAAAATCTTAACTTTGCTCAAACAGCGAGCCTAAATTCTAACATTAGGTACTGGCAACATCTACTCGGTTGGGGTCAGCCGGTTTTGGAATTCATCAAAACTTATACTAATAAATTTCCCAACAACATAGTACATACAGATGCACCACAATGTATAATGAGATGCACACAATGTGGTAGATGTACCACACAGGTAATGAGATGCACCAAAAAAAATGAAAAATAAACAAATTATTGGGCGCGTGCACAACATGCGCCACACATACAATACACGCATCCCGCGCGCGTGGTTGTATTCAAGTGTGGATCAAGTAAGGATGAGGAGAGAAGTTAAATACTCTCTCCGTCCATGAAAAAGATGTGCATTTTGTCATTTTCGTCCATCCACGAAAAAGATGTGCATTTCTACTTTTAGTAACTTGTTCAATAACATTTACCCTACTTCTATGATTTATTTACCATATTGTCATTATTGGGCCCACAATTAAAAACTAATCTAACTTACTAAACATTAAAATAAATCAGATTTATTCCTAACCCTACTCACCCTAAACCTACCCAAATCATCCGCCTCCCCCATTCCCCTCTCACTTCGTGACCTAACAAAAGAAATCCCTCTATCTCGTTCCTTCTCTACTCCGTCGAATTCGTAGAAATTACTCCCTTTTCATTACTTGTATGACACCGAAATCGATGGTCCCCGAATCGCCTTCGACGATGGCGGAAGCTGATATGATAGTTCAGGATTTTCAATCTCCCGATGTCGCCTTCTATGATGAAACGGTGGTGCCGGAGACCCCACCGCATATATCTACACCGGAAATCCATCCGGCAAAGGTATGGTGGAGAAACGAGGAGGAGTATCTCCAGTGGCTGGGTATTTTCTTCCCTCCATTTTGAGACTCCTTAAATCCTAATCGACCGATTCAAATTCAGCCTCGACGACACCGAAATCAAATACGGTGATGCATGATGCGCAATCACCATTCGATCTTGAGTTTCAGATTGACACGGTGGTGCCGGAGACACCACTGGAGATCTCGGTGCCTCAGACACCACTTTCTATCTGGAGAGATGAGAAAGAGTATCTGGAATGCTTGGGAATTTTTTCCCCTTCCATGTTGAGGCTCGTTGGATCAGGTGTTTTTGTTCTTAAACTGACCCTTTCTAAGCCTATCTTCTGATTCTGATTGTGATGAGTATTTTCTGATGATGAATCTGCTTCCAATGAATCGAGTATTGAGGTGCTGAGTATTTTGTGATTTGGGATTGCTTAGGTGGTTTAATTGATGCACAAAAACTGATCCTTTGATCCGTGTAATTTCTGATTCTGATTGTGATGAGTATTTTCTGATGATGAACCTGCTTCCAATGAATTGAGTATTGAGGTGCTGAGTATTTTGTGATTCAGGATTGCTTAGGTGGTTTAATTGATGCACAAAAACTGACCCTTTGATCAGTGTAATTTTTGATTGTGATTGTGATGAGTATTTTGTGATGATGAATCTGACTCCAATGAATTGAGTATTGAGGTGCTGAGTATTTTGTGATTTAAGGTTTCTTAAGTGGTTTAATTGATGAACATATGATGAAATTTCCTTGATGTTCACTAAATGGATGCCTTTGCCCTATTTATGCCACCACTTTCATAGTTTTAGAGGCAAAATAGTGAGATGTAGAGGCACCAATTGAACTATGCTACTGCATTTCTTCTGTGTTTATGTGCTTATGTGGTTTAATTGATGAACATATGATGAAATTTCTCTGATGTTCATGCAAAATATGACTTTGCCCCATTCATGCCACCACTTTCATAGTTTGGAGGTTGATTTAAGGGCAATAACTGTCTTGAATTGTCTTAAACTGATCCTAAGTTGTCCTAGTTATGAGACAATGATGCAAAGTACATATAAACACTTCATTGCTGAGACATTACAAGCCAAAACATTATACCAAAAGTATGTTTACATCCTAAACAACAACCTCAAAAATGAAAGTCAGTTGCTTATATTGAAACAAAGCAAAAATTGCATCCTTGCAGCCACTATGTCTGAGAAAATCTCTGATGTGCAGTCATTTTTTCTTCAAAAATTCTGATGGGCAACTTCTTACTCCTGAATTCCCATATCATTGAAAGCAGTCACTATGTCTGAGAAAATGTATGTGCTTTGATGTCCATGTGCAGCGTGGTCTAGATGATCTACACACTCTCTTACAAGTTGTGATTTCACTTTCAAACATTCTGGAAGAGTCCATTCTCTAATGTGTTTTTCCTTATTCATATGTGGCACTTTGTAGGTATTCCCTCCCTTTTGCTTCATGATTTCAGTGTAGCATCCTTGTAGGGTCAGAAAAACATTGTTCAATTTGAATGTTTCAAATTCTTCAAATGCATCAGTGACATTCTTCAATAGCTCATCCACCCCCCTTGCCGTCTTCCTGTCTTTGAGTGTTTGTATTGCTTTGAAAAATTCAAGATCATTGACATTTGTATCTGGGGAATTTCCTGGTTGACAAACCAGTTCTATGCGGAATCCATTGACATTTGCTGCCTTGATAAAATCTGGATCATTTGGCTTGATCTGGGGCTTGACATTGTCTTGTTAAATAATGATATGCTTGCTTGCTGATTTTGGCCACTTTGCCATGATGGTAGGGATTATCTGTAAAATAGCTAAGTGATGATTTAATAGAACAATAATTCTGATAGCACTAAGTAGATAAAACTGACCTTGTTTATCATCATATCCTTCATGACATCATGATTAATAGACTGAATTGGCTTGGTTTCTAGTGTGCCTCTTGATCTGTTTGGAATTTCTGATTGCTGGCTCAAGTGTGGTGAAGGGAAAAATGCCTATTTTCCCATAAAATATACAACTGCCATCCTCTGCATATTGTGGTCTGCTCACAACAGACATGAACATTATTTTATCTATGAACCGCTTAGACTTGCATGTTCTATATGGTTCTTCCTCATCTTGAAGCAGATAATATCTATCTGCAGTTTTAGTGAGATTGAACCACTTCTCATCAATGTGAACTACATTGTACATTTTCTTGAATTTCATTTTGCCATCTTCAATGATTGGAGCCAACTGTTTTAGGCTCCATTACAGCCTATTGAACTTGTTTCCCTCTGTTAAGGCCAGTTTGATTGATGAGGTATGAGGCCTAATTTTTTTCTGCTTTATCCATGTTCCAACTAGAGTTTTGCTCACATCTAACTTTTCAACAATGATTCTATATGAAGATCTTTCTAACACTGACAGATTTTTAAACTTTTCCACATCCATCTCTTTCCTATCTTTATGAACTGTACCTTTCTTTTTTGAAATCAATTGGACAGGGGCTCTTGAATCCAGCTGTTGACGAGCTATCTTCCAGATGTTTTGAATAGTATTTCTGTGGCATCCAAATAGAGTTGCTGCCTCAACCATTGCTCCATGTCTAATCTTCTTGTCTTTGCAGTTTTGAAGAAGCTATTGAGCCACCAAGTTCCTTTCATCCTGTGTCAAATTCAGCCGCCCCTTAGAAGAAACTATTTTGCTCGTTTTATGCTCTCATATGTGAATCTGAAATTTGTAGTTTGTGATGTAAAAACTGAATGGTTGTAGTCTATTTATAGTGTAGATTAGTTCAATAGTTTTCCCTCCTAAATTTTGATCACATCATGTGTACAAAAGTGGTGTCTTTTGAGATTCTTGGAGTTGTTTATTGTAATTTTACTGATATTGCTACTGAAAATGGCGCCTACTTTGTGCTAATAAAGCTTGATTTCCCTCTTTCTTTGCCATTTCAAGTTTTTCATTACTGTTGTTGGAATTATTGTTGTGTTAATTACTGTTGTTTAATTATTATTGTTGGAATCCACCGTTATTTTTCCATTCCACTGTTTTTATTATTCGTTGGTGTACAAAATCATTTGGCAAATTTCGGTATTTTTCAATCAATAGAAATTAAAAAAAAAATCATATGGAAGCCTACAATAATTTAAAGCATAAAAAGAAAAATGTAGTACACTTTATGAATATGAGAGATTAAGAGAATTAATCCTTCAATTAAATCACACTAAAAGTGGAACCCTTACTCCACCCACTACACACTTTACCAACTTTTTTAATCTTCGTGCCAATATCAAATGCACAAATTTTTTGGTGAACGGAGGGAGGGAGTACTAGAAACTTATTGTTGGTCGAAATTAGGAAGATGTGAAGATGAAGTTTTGCATTAATGAGTTTTAATAAACTTAAATTAAAAACGAAAAATGCATTACCGCAATTCCCGAATGGGCCTAATTGACTATCACAAACCCTAGATTCCGATGAGGAGAATTTGAGAATTAAACCAAGCCCAAAATCAAGCTGCCCCGCCCCCAATATCACCTCGTCTCTCTCTCTCTCCTCCCCATATTTTCTTTTCGAATTTCTCATTATTTTTTTCCCTATCAATCTACGGAATTAAAACTTAATTTTTTCTCAGTAACACCGTTTGCTTTAACACTCAAAATAAATAAAATTTCCCCCCATTTTGCCTCGTATAATTATGGCCTTTCATGTTGCTTGCCCAATTACCTGGTATAACCCCTGCTCTAATCTCGTCACTGACTCCAATTATTTGTGGTGCACTCACAGTATCTTCGTATATTCCTGTATCTCTTCCCCCCATTTCCGAATAACGCACTCGGCCGTGTGTGTTTGACATTAACTGGTGTGGGTTTTGAGTTCTGAGACAAATCTTGAATCTTTTGTGTTATTGCAGCCGGAAAATATGTTTCTGTGCGTTGGGATTTGCTGGCCCGCTGCGGACCGACAAGGGCAAGGAAGACTTTCTGCAGGGGATTGCTAGGGTTGAGCAATTTTTGAAGGACCCCTGGTTGATCAAGGCTAGGGAGAATGCCACAATTCAGATTAAAGTCCCCAAAATTTCTGTTTCTCCGGCCGCCCTGCCACCTCCGCCGCCCCAATTACCGGTGGATGTACCGGCGGGGATTGGAAGTGGAAGCGAGGAGGCCTCGGCGCAGGTGAAGAGAGCTGCGCTGCAGAAACAAGCTGCTGCTGCCTCATTGGTGGCTGAGGATTATGCCAGAAGGTTTGAGTCTGGTGATTTGGAGGTGAACGCCTTTTTTTTTTTTTAATTTGTTTTTAGGATTTCTGAACAATTTAGTTCATGTTGATTTGATATGTGTGTTTTATGTTCCCAAGTTTTGGTTGGAACTTCTAATTAGTACATGTGTTGGTCTATCTTCCTAATTTCAAATGCCAGGTTTTATTAGAAGATCAAGCCTAAATGATAAGCATTTCATTTATGATTGTATTCATTGTCTTGTTTAAGACAGTTGTTTCTGTTATATCCAGGATACGATATGAGAGTGGTTTGCAATTTTCCATAATTTATATACACTTTCCAAAATCTTTAGGGCCTAATGAAGTTTATTTGTATGCCAGTTTTTGTATTCATGTGCTAAAGATGCGCCCTTTTAATAGAAAAAATTGGAGATCTTGCTATATAAGTCTAGTCTAGTTGATTGCTAAGTCTGTTCTTATTAGTTAAGTCATTTTGTCGTTTTTTATAATTTATAGGATAGGATTTTTGAATGATTGATTGATTCATGTTGATATTATGTGTAGGTGTGTTTTCTGTTCCCAGTTTTTGTTTTATTGTTAGGAGAACGTATGATGTGTGAAGGTTGTAGCTTTCCCAATTCGTGATTTTGCTCAGTTTTGGTTTCATGTGTTGGGTTGTTTCTCTAATATATAATGCCAGGTTTATCAGAAGAACTAAGTATAGATGACAAGTACTTCATATGTGATTGTATCCGTTACCTTGTCTCAGACTGCTGTTTATGTTATATCCTGGAATTTATTCTTCTGCTTTCCCATCTTTATTTGTTACTTTATCGCCTGAGATATGTTTCACGTGTTGCGGCAGATATCATATGCATTATTCAGTATGCAGAAAGTTTTTCTATAAAAGTGGCATAATTCGTAATGTTGATATCATCATGTGCATAAATTTCAGATGTATTGTCTGCATATCTGCACATGCTGACATTTTGCCGAGTTTGTATCATGGTTGCCTGTTTAAAATTTTCATATCCATATCTTTTCTTCTATTGCTGACTTCTGTAAGTACGGCAATCCTTGATGCACTTTCTGGAAATTAGAGTTGGAAGCTTTAAAGGAAAAAAAAAAAAAAAAAACCTTATGTTTTGGTTGGTTAACACTTCACACCTTATTTTTGGTTGGTTAACACTTCACACTTTGTCAATGGCCATGACTTACTAGAAACATTACATTTTTGGTCGCTGACCATTACACACTATGTCAACTGCATCTAGCTTAAATATTGATTTTTTGAATAGAAAATGAGCATTCTACTTAGTTGGTCACATTGAAATAGGAGAAAAGGTAGAAGATTCCTCTCTTCATTTAAGGGATGCAAAGGCAGAAAATTATTTTCTTAGTTCTTTAATGATGTCTAATATTCATCCTTCTTATGCAGCTATGTTTTTGCTGACTGATTTAAATCTGTAAGTCAACTAGCTTACAACTGTTAATGAGGAATCAATGGTGACATTCATGGTCCTCATGGAGATGATATATAATGGAGTATTGTTAAAAGATATAGTTCTTCAGAACTTGTATTGAGGCATTCTTTCATCATGCCCAATGTCACGATTATTTTTGATGGCATGTGGTTAAATGTGTGGTTTCATGTTGTTTATCAAAAAATAGCTTCTGAGATACCGTATTCTTTTTACAGGCATGTAATGTTGTGTAATATTTAGGTTCTGCAGTGATCATTTACATAAGAATCTCAAACATTGTTTTACTGTACATCTCTTTTGATCTGCTGCATTGAATATCTAAGGACATCTAGTTGTTCATTTAAGTCGTCGGAGGCCCTTATAAACTATTGTAGCAGGTTTCTGCTAGGGATGCTGCTGGAGAAGAGCTAGGTCTGTCAACTGCCAAAGTGTTGTGCCGTATATGTTTTTCTGGTGAAAATGATGGAAGTGAAAGGGCAAGGAAGATGCTATCTTGCAATAGTTGTGGCAAGAAGTATCACAGGAGCTGTCTTAAAGCTTGGTCCCAAAACAGAGGTATTTTTTAGGGCTGCATTGATGTAGTTAATAATGGAGTTTTGCTTTTCTCTTGTTTTGTGACAAAATGTTTGAATACAGATCTTTTTCACTGGAGTTCTTGGACTTGCCCCTCTTGCCGTATATGTGAGGTTGATATCTCATCCCTTATTCTTGGTGATTTCTTATAGATGCATGGTTATGCATTACTTTGGGGTTACTTTCAATCATTCTTAATTAGAATGTTGATAAAGATGGTTTTAATTTTTAAATTAAGTATGATCATATGCTGTCATGGGAGATTGTTGTTTCATAGGAGAAATTAATTCTTTATGGAGAAGTTTAACGTTTGAAGAATATCTATCTGCTTACAGTGAGTGTTGATAATTGCTGATTCCAAAAGATGGGAGATGGAGTATTTCAGCGACAGTTTTTTATGAATTAATTGATTAAGACGTTGGTGGAAAGGCTGATGTATGAGATAATTAGTCAATTGTTAGGATGCATATTGTAGAAGTCCTTTAATTTTCAAGTGAATAATTATTTGCATCAAATATTTTGTATGTTTGTTTCACTTGGTATATGGCATCGGGAGGGTGTGTTCTTTTCTGCATTTTATGATTTTAATAGGTTCTCTGGGCAACAGATTTGTGTGCTGTTCGCGGGGGGTAAATGATTCCCTAGATTTTGGGCAAATTGTAAATTATTTAAGTAGTTAACTTTGACCCTGATCGTCCTACATTTATTTATTTGTTTATGGTTGCTTAGGTCTGTCGGAGAACTGGAGATCCAAATAAGTTCATGTTCTGTAAAAGGTGTGATGGTGCATACCACTGTTATTGTCAGCAACCTCCGCACAAGGTGCGTTAGAATATTTTATTCCTGAAAAAGTTAGCGATGATCAATTAGCTTATGCATGTCAATTTGAAACATGCAGAATGTTAGCCACGGGCCTTACCTGTGTCCCAAGCATACCAAATGTCATAGCTGTGGTTCTACGGTGCCTGGAAATGGCTTAAGTGTAAGGTTAGTATTTTCACCTCAATTTGGAGTCTTTATTTCTTTGATAGCGGTCTTCTTTTCTCCTCATTTTCGAACAACTTTTATCAACTGCTGGGTTTCGGGCTATAGCGTGCTTTTTTTATTGCCTGGATCCAAACTCTAATGGGAAGCTTGCTTTTGTGATATATCATTTGCTGCATGCCTAAAAGCTGCATTCTCTAAGCAGTTGTATATTTATGATTTCTAAATGAGTGTGCATCCCTCTGTTATGGAAGTTGAACATTCTAAATGAGTGACTGTGACTCCCTGGTCTTAAAAATGAGTTAATATTAATAATATGGTTTTTGATCCTAATGAATGTATCTGTAGCATGTGTCTGATGAAGACTTGTTATGCTCCTTCCATCCACGAAAACTTCCATCCGTCCACGAAAATTGTATCACATCCATTTTCTTATATTTTATACCTCACAACAATTCAAGAATGGCGAGGGTCTCTTTTTGCACTCAACAAACATCTATCAAATATTTCTTAAAACCTGTGGCACAAAAGATGTGATGCGCTTTTTGTGGACGGAGGAAGTATGTTTTATAATGCTCTAACTAAGATCTAGATAAGGGGCTTTGGATTGCTTTGAAAATTGAAAGCATAAATTAGTGGACTCACTATATAGTTCTAATTGTTTCTAATTGATTGCTTTTATGATTGCTTTATGCTGCCTTTTGTTGGGTGGTAATTTTGATCTCTCGTGATTTTACAATTGAAATTTTATAGGTGGCTTTTGGGCTATACTTGTTGTGATGCTTGCGGAAGATTATTTGGCAAAGGAAATTACTGCCCAGTCTGTCTGAAGGTACTATTATACTCAGTCCCTGTTATGCACTTGCTAGTCCTCTTCCGCTGAGGGCGGAAAATACATTTTTCTTAAGCTACAATGGTTGATTGTTTAATATTTTGCTTACAACTGCAGGTATATAGAGACTCTGAATCAACTCCTATGGTGTGCTGTGATATCTGTCAACGTTGGGTGCATTGTCCTTGTGATGGAATCAGGTTATTCTTGCTCTTGTTCCTCAACTTCTCTCATTGATGTGTTCTCTTTGGAGTAATACACTTTCAATTATATATTTGGATTTAGGACGATGTCTTGATAGATTTGATGATAGAATCATAGAACTGTGGGTGTAATTTACACATAAGGAATATGAATTTTGTTCCTTAGTTTCAAAATTTCGATATCTTGTGAAGAAGCTATAGATTCATAGAGGTCTAAGGCTTAAGCTCCATACAAGGGAATTCTAGTTCAGCTTGGATGTCTTCTCGTGCTTTGCTCTTACTGTATTACGTAACCAACTAATGGTTTTGACATACTTTTTTAGTGTTCTAGATACGAATTCTGTTATTACGTTGATTAGTTAAATTGTGACTCCATGTTCTTTATAATAAAGAAGTAAAATGCTTTGAATTGATATACAAAAGTACCATTGGATTGGCACGTGGTGAATTTAAGCACAAGGCATGTTTTTCCGTGGCCTTCTCTTTCAAATATAACTTTGGCCTCTCTTGAGCTGCAGAGGGTTTACTTTTCAATCCTTTCTCCAAAGACAGTCGGGAACAGATTAATATCAGTTTTGTAGTTATTATTTACTTATAATTTGCATTTTTAAAGTTTCTGTAACAGCATATCAGAGTTTACAACTTCCGATCTTCTTGAGCACCTCTTTTGACTGGATTTTGACTTTACTTTTACTGACATTGAAATTAATATCTCAGTGATTCCAAATACATGCAATTTCAAGTTGATGGAAATCTCCAATATGTTTGCACCACATGCCGTGGAGAATGCCCCCAGGTGATTTTTCGTGGATGTTGGTTTAAAGGGATACATACCATGTAAATGCTGCTCTTTCTTTTACTAGCTCTATTGTTTTGCTTCAACTTTTTGCTTTTTTGCCAGGTAACGAATCTTGAGGAGGCTGTTCATGAGCTCTGGAAGCGAAGAGATGAGGCTGATAAGGATTTGATAGCAAGCTTGAGGGCAGCAGCTGGTTTGCCAACTCAAGAAGAAATATTTGATATTTCACCTTTTTCTGAAGATGAAGAGAGCAGACCTGTAACGGTAAAGAATGAATTTGGCCGTTCCTTGAAGTTTTCTCTTAAAGGTTTAGGTCATAAATCACCGAAAAAGAGCAAAGAGCACGGGAAAAAATCTTCAAAGAAGAATGGTAAGAAAAAGGGGAATGAAGTATCTTTGATCGGTGTAGCTGATATGCACCGGAGTCCTGGCTATAAGAATGACGAAATGCAGTTTTCTAATGAACCTGGTACTGATTTTTCTCCTGTTGCTGGAAGCTTGATGGAAGATACATATGCAGTAAATGAAGCAGCAGCCTCGAAACACAAATATATTGATGATGTTTCAGCAACCAATGTAACAAAGGCATCTAGAACTATCAGAATAAAGAGTAATAGATCTCACGGATTGACTAATATGGAGGAGATTGGAAGTAATAGTGGTGTGCCAAAGACTGCACAGGGGCCAAAGCTTGTTATACATTTGGGTGGCCGAAGTAAAAATAGTAGTCCTCCAAGATCTGAAGCCTCAAGCTTTAAGATGCGGCAAGATAAGACTTCATCAAAAGGTATGCTTTTTGCTGCTTTTGTTTCCAATGGTTTTTTCTTTTCCTAGATGTATGCCATTTTTTGGGCTAGTTGTAGTTGGTAGGATGCTTTTGGTCTGTTATAGTTTAGATTTGCAAATGACCATTACTTTCTGCACGTTGCTGCTTGCATAGGTTTAGTGTTGAACATGTAACAGTTAAATGGATTTAATGTATAAATAAGAGTCTCCTTGAAAACTGAACTTTTTGGTCAAGATTCTGTGGATTTTTATCCTGAACATAAATTTTGCTATGAGATTCAGATCGTTTAATGTGTTCCATTGTTGAACTTTGTGATGTAGTAAAATAATGTTTTCGACATGTAATTTGTAGGAACTGAAGATACAGGCCAAGTGAAACATCAAGAGTACATCCATAAACCTGATGCTGCAGCTAAATTTGGGGATCAAAAAGGTAATGCACGCAGAGTAGGAGAAAGCTTGTTTTCTGTCTCATCTGCATCCCTCTCATCTGATGTGTGCCTCATCGTGTTGTGAAAAAACATTTTGCTTTTTCGTTGCAGGGCATAAAAGAGACTGTGATGATCGAGTGAAAGGTTTTAACTTGCAAGGAAGAGAAGGCCCTTTGATTAAGTTCAAGAATGCTTCTAATTCAGTTAGCTCAAAACATAGTGAAGGAGGATTCAGTGAGGGCCATGAATCAGTTTCTCCTAGGGTTACATACTCGGTACTAGGTAAAAGAAGTGCTGAAGACGGTCCATCTGCAACGAGTGGATCTGAAGTCCCTCCCAGTCGAAGGAGCAAACATGCTTCGATGGGACATGTCGAGGATGCATCTGTTTCTGGTGACCTTGATGACAGTAGTAGCTTGCCTTCTGTTTCACAGGCTCCGACAAAGGAGCGGAAGCCTTATTTGAAGTTTAAAATTCCCAGGAGTTCTAATAATGGAAACAGTAGTTTAAATATTGGAAATCAGGATCCGTTACCTCCTCCGGTGAAGGAAGAGATAACTTATACCAGAGGTCAGAGGTCAAAACGGAGGAGACCAGCAGCGGGTGACGAAGATTCCTCCCAACCGCGTGAAGATAGCACCATAAAGGACTTTACAGATGCCAATTGGATTCTGCAGAAATTGGGGAAAGATGCTGCTGGGAAAAGAGTAGAAGTTCATCAGCCGTCCACCAACTCCTGGTGAGTTTAACAAAGCTACAATCTTTAATTCTCCATCTTTAAGAGCGAACTCATAAATCTTGAAGTCGCAAATATGAAGTTGGTTCATAATGTTGAGTCTCTCTATTTGCTCTTTCGCAGGCATAGGGGTACGGTGATGGAAGTTTTTGAGGGAACATCCGTTGTTTCCATCGCTCTTGATGATGGAAAGGCCAAGACTTTTGAGCTTGGTAAACAAGGGATTCGTTTCATTTCTCAGAAGCAAAAGCATTGAGTTAAATCTTCCTTTTTGTTTTCCAATATAAACAATACATTCTTGAAAAATGGTGAAATGAAAGATTGTCCTTCAGATATAGAAGATTGTCCAATTTCTTTAGCCCTGAGGCTTCAACATGGCAGGTGCAGAGAAATGGGTTTGGCTCAAACTCTTATTTTCTCTCTCTCTCTCATCCAGATTCTACTTCTGTGAATCATTATCAAATTCAGTTGAGAAGTTTTAGGTGGATTAGTTATTTTGTGTAAGTTGTCATGATGATTGATACCCTCCCTGTCTGTAATTTTTTTTCTTTTCTTTTCTGTAAATGCTTAGAAACTGTTATTGTATCTATAGTTTTTTTATTCTCCTTGAGAACCACTGTGATAACAGTTGGGGGCAGGAATGTAATGTACCTCTGTATCTCATGCTCTATTGTTTTACAATTCTGATTTAATGGAATATTCTTGGAATTTTAATGGCTATTAAAAATTTTACATGAGATGTACTGCTTTTGTAATCCAAATAAAAGAAGAATAAAATATCATGTACGTTAGAGGAGAAATGCATCAAAATCAAGAAAGAATATGAGATCAAATATTTGTATTTCCCTATAGCCTGAAAGCAGCATCTCACAGTAAAATGTCATCTTTGAATGGCTGATCTCATACAGGTGGGGGTGGGAGGTCTAACAAGAGCCAGAAGCCGACGCAGTCGTCGGACTCCAAATCGTCTTGAATAGCAAGAAAGTGTAATCCTCCACTGGCCTTCTTGGCTGCTTCCCAAGCTTCAGCTTCACTTGTAGTAACTGGTGTTTTCTTGTATGTGGCATACACGTACCGTGTTGAGATCCCAACCGACAGGATCACAGATGCCTTACTCGTGTCAACTTCAACCGAGCACACTTCTAACCCATTCATCCATGCTGCAACAATGCAATTTCATGATCAATCTAAAGTTATGCCATATTAACTAATCTCATCACTACAGTTCTAGTAACCTTTCAGACAAAGTTGAACAAAACATTAAACTCAAAATTTCTAGTTTAACTATAGAATAATACCACACCTGCTAATGGTTTAGATCGAGAAGTTGCAACTGCAAGTCCAGGGATTAATGTTTCTTCACCAACTTCAATCCCCAGAAGATCCAAATCCAAGGTAGCACCAAAAGCAAACCTCGTTTCTAAAGACGACGCCTCTTCTTGGACAGCTGAGCACAGAATAGTAATCTGAGTTAGCATTTTTCTGAGTCTGACTAAGCACGTTCTGAGAGAATACGAGAGAAATCGTTCAGAGAACTCGATTACAAAGACATATTTGAGTACCTGAAAAAGGCAACTGAACAAATGCCCATTTTTCTCCATACAAATTTTCCGGAAGTTCCAAAGGGAAAGGATTATCAAGAGCAAGAATCGGCTTTGATCCCTTTTGGAAACCAGGGTGTCGAGTGTATACAGTTTCATAACGTTCTTCGAGCCACAGAACCAGTGACAAACACTGAAATCAAAGAGGACATCAATTAGACTATTAAGCATTCATATAACCCCAAATCAGAGTGACAAATCAACAAATTAGTGAAGTACTCAAGAGGGTACCAGTAGCTTTGCATGTGAAAAAACTAAATGTGGGATTATCACACACATCAGTATGTGAAAAAACTATAAAATGGGGACGGATTATCACACACATTTATACAATGTAGTTCAACTGCTAATATTTTGTGGGCACCACCATCAAATGGTTTTCCACTCACAATGCATAATCTTTTTGAATGAATACTACAAGCATATTGTAACTCTAAACAAAAATCCAGATAACATCATAAGTTCATAACATAAAATGAACAACACCTAAAAAGTAAAAACTAAAAAGGTGGCAAAGAGAAACAACCTCCTCACTCTTTCAACTAGTTTGAGCCAATATTTACATATAGCTCATTTCAAATTCTTTCCTTCTAAACTTCATGCATGAAAATTAACACATACTATGAAATCCTAGCTACGTTTTCCTTGCTCAAGTAAACTACCAAGGGCTAAAAATTAAGATGAATTCCAGAAAACTCAGAGTAAACGGCGTCTACTCACCCGTTTACTCGGAATAGGTTTAATACCAAGCTCATTGCAAGCTCTTGTTATAATTGTCTGCATCTGTGACCTGCAAAGCCACACAAACTAAACTCTATAAATATATAAACTGAAAAATAAAGAAACAAACACAAAAATAGAACAAATTTTGACCACAGTTCAAAATCAAGAAATACATTCTCATAGAGAAACCCACCTAAAAAATCGTATTTTCTCCGGCAAAGGCAGGCCCAATTCATCACAGATGGTAACGATAGCATTCTTAAGAGTCACACTATTAATAACATTATTAGGAAAATACTTAGTATACTGCAGCGCAAGGGAGACATCACAGACAACAAGCTCCCATGTCTTCTTCCCCCTAATATCAAGAATCGGCCTAGAGCAGAAATCCACCTCCCACTCTCTAATGCTCTCCGGATCCGTTTCCGGATCGAGATAACTCAGCTCCGAGGTGGGGTCATCATATTCTTCTGCTTCTTCGTCGCTGCCTCCATTGATGGATTTCCCAGTTTCAGGCTGTAATGGTGTGGAGGAGACTGAACTTTCGGAGACTGAAAAACAAGTTGGAAAATTGAGTTTTTTCTTGAGATTATTTATTTGGGGTGCATAATTTTGCTTTCTGATTTTGGTAGGGGAGGTGATGTTGGAAATGGGGGTTTTGATTCTTGTGGAATTGAAGCTTAGACTTGCCATTGATGGAGTTTGTGAGGTGATAAGAGGAGTGAGAGAGAAAAATGGTGGGGGGAGTTTTGAAGGGTTGTTAAATTAGTTATCCACTACTAGATTCTCTTGCAAATATTAAATTAGGCTTCATTTTACTTTAGATTAGATTAGATTGATTTTTATTTATTAACTCGGTTTGAATTTATTGATTTAAGCAGAACGAAACTAATTTGGAGAGAAATAAAATGGCACTACTGCTTTATCATAGCTGTAATATGTAAGGAAAAATATTTAAATATGGAAAAGAAAAATTAAAAAATTCCGTTGCCGGGACTTGAACCCGGGTCTCTCGGGTGAGAGCCGAGTATCCTAACCAACTAGACTACAACGGATTTGTTGTTTTAACACAACTCTATTTTTGTATTTATAAAATAAAAAAGATGATGGAAGAAAAAGCGTTACTATTAGAACTCAGAACTCAGAAGAACAAAAATCTCATGATCAAACAAGAATAATCACGAACCTTAAAAAATTATTGGAATGTGCTCCATTATTTTGTATATTTTATATAATATATAGTATTAGATAATGATATATTATAGGGTAATGATGGTCGGCCACACGGTGGCCAGCCACACGCGTTAGAAAATGAAAATTGACTCTAAAAATGGAAATAATCACATTTTCCCATAGGGTTTATGTTTCCTAATTGTGGTGTATTTCCATTTTCAAAACTTATATTACTATTTTTAGCTTGTGTGGTCGGCCATGAACATAAAATGTTTTGCCGAAAAGAATAGTTGATTTCTTTTTTTACAGGACTAGAAATGTACTGCCTGAATGAGTATGGTTCTCGATAAGAATTCATGAGTTTATAAGAGCATATTTGAAGAAAGAAAACTATATATTTTGATTATTTATTTTAAAAAATCGCATTCATTTTTCTTTGAAAAATATTACCTTTGGGTTCTCCAAAAATAAATAAATTTATTGCCTCTGCGCACAATGTCTAGAAATATTTTTAATATAATTATTAATAAAAATCATACACACACACACACACACACACATATATATATATATATATATATATATTGAGCAAAAAACATATACATATATTTGATTTATTTAAGTATCATACATTAATATTGACAAGATTTAATTTTTATAATTTAAAATAAATGATATATTTCAGTACCATTACTTTTAAATTAGTGCTACTACTCTATTTATTATCTATTTAATAAGACGAACTTCCTTGGCTGAAAAACATGAAATCTCGGAGAAAGATTTTTATAATTTGTTATTTCGTTATTTTTTTTAGGGATATTGCTGTTTCATTCTAGTTGTAGAAAATAGAAATACGATAATTGGCGTTGATACTTTGCCGTAGGCCGTAGTTAATACGCAACGGTACTCAATTCAGAAGCGCCGAAGTTGCCCGTAGGAAATACGCAACAAAGCTCTCTTGATTCATACTATTACTATCATAATATATCAAGATATTTACACTCTTTAAACCCTAACTCAGAAATCAGAATATGGTCGAGGGTGAGAGAGTAATGGATTCAGTATATTGCAATACCAATGGCGGCAACTCTACTGAGATTTCATGGAGTTTTGAAGCCAATTGGATCAGCGCTCACGGTTCTCTCGAATCAGCCGTCGCCGTCGAGTCCTCCGACAATCCGATCGCAGAACCCGACCCGGAAAGTACGGCTAGTAAATGTCCACTGATTCTGAAGCCTCCTGGCCCCGATTCTGCCCCCTGCGAAATTAAGAGTAATTTTCGATTTTTTCCCGTCATTTTTGTTTCGAATTTACATGTATGCTATTGCTGCTTTGTTTTGATTTACAGTGCACATGAGGATATTATCGTGGGGGACTTGTTCGCCTTTTATTGTCGATATGTTATGTTTATGGTGATTGTAGGTTTAAGTCGTTATTATTCAGATTGTTTTGAAATTCTAAAGTTGAATATCTGGAAATAAAGATCGTCTGAAGTTGTTATGCAGTTCAACAGTATATTTCTATCGAGATGGAGTAGGCTAGATCGCAAATTTACGCACTCGATAGTCCCCTCTTGATTTTCGTGTGCAATATACTGTAAGAATTTATTGTTCTTTTCCAAAGCAGTCAAACAATTTGCTATTTGGTTGGTTGATTGTTGCATGGTATTTGTTTTTCCTTTTCTGTGCGATGTACTAGTTGGTTGATTGATGTTTTTCAGTGTTAGGGGAGAATGTGAGTTGAAGGCTGTTTTTTCTGCATACGTGGGATTTTATTCTTTCATCTTCATGTAATAAAATAAATCCAGAAAATAAGAGTTGGAGAATGTAGATGCTGTTTGAGAGAAGATAATGTTCAGGAAATAAATTAACCAGAATTTCAATTTGGACTTAACAGTGGCACATTGTCAGGAGATCCTATTTGCTTTAAATAAACTAGTGGAGCCTACTTAGATTTGACCCCTTGCTGGTATTTTAAGTTCATAGATCTCATGCAGTCATTTAATTTCGATGCCATATCATCTCAACAAAGTTATAGCAATGTCTTATAATGATGGATTGCGATGTAACTTTTTGCAGTAAGTTTTAAGCAAAAGCATGAGGTTGGACAAATATATGTTCGGAGCACTGCTCGGGCATATGAGATCTATTATGAAACTTCTCCTAATAGTATCAATGAGTACCTCTCTACTGTTCGATGTGGTGTTGCTGAACGAGATGACAAAGTCCTCCAAACCAGTTGTATTGAAGATGTTGCAGAGGAGCATGGGGATCTATCAGGATATCTAACTGCAGAAACGTCTTCAAATGGGGGAAGTACAGGCACTAGTGAGGATGATTGGGTTAAGATAAAAGTTCCAGGGGCTGGTAGCAGTCCTACTTCAGATAAGACTGGTACTAATGGATTGAACAACATACAGGTATAAGGGAAATCTCCAACTCTTTGCATCGAAGTGGTGCATTTTGTAAACTGAAAAATGCTAGAATTACTCCACCAAACTAATGTCCATTTCCAACTGGCAATCTCTGAATTATGCTCACCTACATGTATTCCCAAGGCACTCCTCATTGTCTTATGAACAATAAAATTTCATCAAACATGTGATACAGTTTTCTCTCATTTATGCATATTCATATTGTAGCTTTAGTATATACATTTATACAATTAATTACTGATAGGATACATTATATATTCATTTTGAGGATTTCCTTTCATTTGATATTTCACTGCAATTGATTGGGTGAATGTTGTTTCTTCGGCTGTAGAAGTAATTCACTTTTATTTATTTTTTTCCTTTTTTTCTCTTTGCAGTGAACCACATAGTTTATTGTCTTTCTTGTTTCCTTTAACCACCCCCTCCCCCCCCCCCCCCCCCTCAATACCTTACACCCATGAAGAATTTTTCTTGCTTGATGAATTACCATATTAGCAACTGGGATACGTTTGAACTTTGAAGGAGATGAATTGTGCGTTCTGATTTTTTAAAGCTTTTCATTACTTGTTACTATGTGGGTGACATCTAGTATTTTTCTATTTCGCAAACAATAGAACCCAAAAGATTATGTATTTGCTTTCAGAGTTCATAACTTTGACAGACCATGATTTAATTTGGATCTGTACTTTGCTGATGAATTGTCAATTTCTGTATATGCAACTAATTTATAGTATCATTTGAAACTTTATGCAGAATCTCTATGAGGCTACCGCACAAATAAGTGATTCAAATCCTTGTTTGTCACTTACAATTCGATTGTTATCACTTCAGGACAAAGAACATGTATATGTGGATGAAATATATGTGTTTGTGGATCCTGTGGAGTCAACTGATTCTGGAAATGGGTCTGTGTTGGCAGAGAGCTCAGCACAAAGTTCTCTTATGGCCATGTTCATGCCAACCCTTCTGCAGTTATCAAAATCAGGTGTAAGCCGAGCTCAAGACAAATCTGATGAAGTGCTCAAGAATAGTGAGGTGGAATCTGCATCAGCAATACTTGACAAAATTGATTCTCCTCAACAAATTGGGAAGCCAAAGGAACTTTGTAAGGATACAGCTGAATCAGCTGAGCATCAACAACACAGTTCTGCAAATAAATGTGGTGAGGAGAAAGATGCAAGTGATATTCAGCCAAGCATTTTTCAAACAGCTATGGAACAGCTCGTCTCTCGAATGAGTAGAGTGGAAGATATTTGTTTGAGGTTTGAAGAGAAAATGCTGAAGCCAATAGAAAGGCTAGAGGCGAGGCTTCAACAGGTTGAGAATCAACTTGAAAAACTTGCCAAGAGTTCTAATGATTTTGGTTTGCCACATTGCACAAGAATCTCTGCACCTGCTTTTTCATGCAGTGAATCAAATTCGAGCTCGTTCTACGATGATGAGCTTGACAAGAAGGATTTTGCTTGTGATAACCCTGACTTATCCCTTGAGGCAAATTTCAATCCAGGCCTTATTATAAGTGCTCCTGAATTTTCCTATGGTGAAGATGACGAAGATAATGATGATCTGAAACCATTGGAGGATTCTCCTTGTGCAGAACCAAAGAAAACTTTGTCGGTTGATGATGCTTTGGCAGCAGCACTTAATGGATTTATGTCTAATGCAGTTAATTCTTCCGGACCTATAAAAATACCTACAGGTCTCCTCGGTGATGTAGACGAGGAAATTCAATATCAGGGGCATGATAAATCTTGTCAAATTGAAACTGGAGAACTCCCTGCTGCAGAAAATAGCAATACAGAGTCATCACAGTATGCTCAAGTTCTTACAGTCATGGCTCCTGACTTTACTGTGGAAGAAACTGGCAGTGAGGAGCAATTTAATTTTGTTCGGTCTTCATCAGATGTGGCTTCGGTAACTGAAAATGAGGAAAGGGACCATAGTATTGAGATGGTCCCTCCTAGTCTTGAATCTGCTGATTCATGTGATTCTGGTAGAAACGAAAGCACAGATGTGTTTGGATCATCTAATGGTGGTTCCCCTGCTGCTTCTGTGATGGCCAGTAGAGTGTGCCTGGATAACGGACTTTGGAATGGGAGCTCTAAAGTAAATATGATAGAGACATATTTTGAAGGGGATACTAGTTGTGGTCCTGCTGAAAATGGAAATGCTTCTGCACCTAATTCATCCAAGGACTCGACAGATACCAGCACACACCAGATTCCTGATGAAACCAACCTAGCAAAATTATCTAGTAAGCCAGATAATCAGGATGCTTCGTCAGAAGAGGTCATAGAACATGAAGCTGAGATTGTCTCTGAAAATCTGAAACCAAATGTTGCAGTAGGAAGCTTCGGAGATGATGCAGAGCGTGCATCAAATGTTGCCTTTCTTGACTTCGAGTTTCCTATTTTAGAAGTAAAGTTCACTTCTGATGTGCACATGAGTGCCAAGTCTGCCCTTGAAGCCCTTTTGGATGATGAAGCAGCAGAATCTAGTACTGAAGCTCCTTCGGTCCATACTAATGGCATTGATGATGGCAATATGGAGGAAATAGATGCTGTTACCGCAAATGGTGAGGAAACAACAGATCTTTCATCAACAGATGTCCTTTTGTTAGACCTTGGAATTTCTACTGCAGATGTGGAGGATGCATCTCACAGCCTATGTCCTTCAAGCAAGGCAGAAATGGGCGTAAGTCTCATCTAATAATACTTTTATGATATTAAGTCATCCTGTACATTTTTAGGAGCTATGATATGGATAAAATCGTCACATACTACTTGTTTCTTTTTCCCTCCTGTCTGTCGTATCTTTTTGTTGGATATTGATTGCTATATACTGTTCGGGATCGAAATTAGTGTATATATAAAGTCCCTATTTTATTGAAACAAGAGGTGCTGCTTGTTGTGTGGCATAGATCTTGTATTTGGAAGAAACCTAATTCTTGAGAATGCTATTTTCTTATTTCTTGATACTTCGAATAAGCCAATAATCAATTACAGAATGACACACTCAAAACATGTATTCTAAGAAAAGAGCAAGTAGAAAGCAAGTAATCAGCAGCTTCTCTTACTTCTCTCTCATTAAACTATAAAAGATGACTATAACACTTGTATAAAATGATTTTGATACTCTATCTACCAAGAAAATTGCAACTCTCCTTTAAGGACTGGGGTTGGTGGTATCAACGGTCTTTATGGTGGATCCTTTGTGTAGCCACTTCGTTAACGAGATGCAGTATGATGAAATGAAACACGAGATAGAGATAGCGGATCCGACTATTGTGTCAATGAATTTAGTTGGAGCAACTTGGAAAAGAATTGAGCTTGGTAGTTTGCATTGCAAGATGGTTGCAAGAAGCTTCAACTTTTCCTCCTTTTTGTTGAGCAGTTAACATCACATTTTGCAGTGCAATACTTTTGCATGGGACTGATTCACTGCAGTTGAAATTTATAGCCACCTTTGAAGCACTTGTGCCTTTTATGTTCCTGTATACCACATTCTCTACTTGCACTGCCGATTTCTACAAATTATTTCATATAAACCAAATTAGTTAAAAAAAAAAAAAAAAAATAGGAAGAAAAAGAGTAATAGTAATTGATTTTAGTTGTCGTACGGTTATTAGTAAGTGATTAGTTGAATTAACTTTGAAAATTTGATTCAGATTTTCTAAAAATGTCGTATTGGAATAAAAACGAAAACAAATGTTATTCTAATAAAATGTACTGTACCTCTTTATCGCATTTTTTATTTTTATCACAGTAATACTGATTTATGATTATGGGATTGTGAACATTCCTCATCAAAATATCTTCGAACACTATATTCCTTGCAATTCCGCTGCCTCCCTGCAAATTTTCACAAGGATTGATTTGAGCACTTTCATGTATTTCATTACATATAGTATCTTTTTTTATGTCATAAACATTTATTAGCTTAATGACATAAAATATATAAATACTCCAATAAGATATGGATATGGGCAGGGCAATTCATTACCTGCCAAGTCTTAATTCGTACTCCATTTGTTGTTCCTGTAAAGGTTGCTCCTTTCACTAAAATATTTGAAACATAATTTTCTGTGTTGTCTTCACCTAAGCTTCCAATGCTGCACGCAAATCAATCATTTTTCAACTTCTCAACAAAAACCATGCACCAATACACGAAATAAATTATACAACTACGACTTATATAAAAAAGGATTAATCCTCTCTTCAGTTTGAGTTGCAATTACAAATTAGGTATAGTTTTTCATGCTCTCAAAAAAAGTATAGTTTGTCTAGTATAAAGGAACTGGGAGTTATATTAGCAATTTTGATTATTTAATAAATAATTCAAACTTAATGTAATTTACTTTAAATAATTAAGTAAAGTACATAAATAAAGGTTGAGTGACATGGATATATAATATACCTGATGCCATGGCCTGGTCCACAAACTATGTTTCTCACATCAACATTTCTTGATCCATTCACTATGGAAATACAGTCATCACCTAATCCAAACCAAAAACAACCCACATTTTAAGAAAAGAGTTACAACCATAAGCTAACTGAATTTGCAAAATGTGAATTTTTCACAGCTGGAACTTCTTTAATTACCTGTTCTGATCTCAGAGTCTAAAATATTAATATTGGAAGTTCTTGTGACATGAATTCCATCTGTGTTGGGGCTATCTTCTGGTGCTACTACTAAAAGTTTTGAAGCTTTGACGTCGTTGCAATCCTGGAAATTCACATGCATCTGTTGTGCATTCACCAGCTTTAAGTTGCCTACTGTTAGATTTGTGCAGTTTTTAAAGGTTAGAGCCTGCAGGAGAGCGCATTGAATTAATTAAGGTTCGTGTCCAAATTTTCGGTTTCTATTTATTGGCTTTGAGAAAAAAGGATTCAAAATGAACTTACTGTTGGAGCACCTTGGCTTTGGCAGGGCTTCAAAACAGACAAACAACACAAACGTTAATAGTTTACATAAAATGGTGACTTATTCCATATACATGTATTGATCACACAATCTATACGGTGTTGATGTCATCACTATATATGTAACATATGCTGACGTAGTGAAACATGAGACGAGGCACTGTTTGTAATAGCACAATATATATTGATATAGTTACTAATTATGAAATTGTTGACATTTGGTAGCACAAATTAAACATATTAATGTACCTTAGTTTTCTTGATTTTGCAAGATTTTTTCCACCATACTTCACCATTACCATCAATCGTTCCACCACCAAAAATATCCATGTTTTTTACATCTTCGAACTTTATCCAAAGTCTTCTAGGGATATCATACATCTGAGGAAATGACTTGATTGTTCCTTGGATCTACAAAATTCTCAAAAAAATAAATAAAAATAATCTTAAGTTACTAATTAACAAAATTGTATGTGTGTGTGTGTGTGTTGAATGTAATGCTAGTGTAAAGAAATGTACCTCCAAAGAAATACCAGAGTGGCAGGGACCTGTGAAATTAATGTGTTTAACATAGTAAGTTTTGCCTATAGGCACTAAAATTCTTGCTGAATTTGAAAAATTACAAGCTTCATCCCAAGCTTTCTTGAATGCCTGTAAACAACAAAATATACGTCTGATATGGATCGAGTTCAGAAACTAATGTGTTTTAAGGTAAACTACCTCAACTAAAAGCTATCCAACTCAAATGCAGGAAGATATCACAAAAGAATTCATGCAATATCAATTTATGATCTGGTGAAAACTTGCTATAATGATCTTCAGCATAATGCAAGAAAAAAAATGCATTAATTACAATCAACATCCCATCCATATATAACTATGTACATATTATCGATTCATACATACCAGGGAATTATCTGATTTTCCATCAGCTTTAGCTCCAAAAACTTCGACGTTCAAAATCTGTTTTTGAGCATTATACGGAGTTGGAAGAGCAGGTTTCTTTGCATGGTGAGATTTGTGATGAGAATGTTTTCTGGCAAAACAAGAGGAACAGCATAACAAAATAGTTAAAAATGCAACAACATAGAAAGATGTTGGCCTCATCATTTTTTCTTCTTCTTCAACTTCCTCGAAATGGGGACAATTTGAAGTGTATATTTGTAGCTTTTGTACAAACTAGAGAAATACAATGCAATTGACAAAAATTACTGGATATATTTATGATTCTGATCAGCATGGATACCGGTATATATACATGCAGCAGAAATGGATATGTATCTAATTTGAAGACAAGAGGGCTTTGACGAAATTTTTATCGAGTATTGAAATAAGACTAAAAATTAAATTAATTTGACAATGAAAAGTGGTTGACTACTCATGAGTCTTGATCACAAGGTATATTTCAACTATGATATAATGTATGCTATTCACTAAATTATGCTTGTTTAAATTTACCTATATGCTTGCATCATTTTCTACATGTACATATATTATGTATGCATCTAATTATATGCTTTTGTGAAATTAAAACAATTTGAATATAAATATATACAAATTTATTTATTAATTTGGTCTTTGCAAGTTGCAAGGCCCTTGTAAGTAGAGAGTTGGTGCCAGAGCCCTACTTTTATTTTTTTTTAAACAGAGTATAACTTATATATAATATATTAATTATAAAATGGCTAACAATGAAGTATGTAATTTAATTAGTAAGTTGAGGCAGAATGTAAGTGGGTAAGAAAATTCAATAGTGTTAATAATATAATTGTAATACTTAAATGAATCTACTCAGCATTATTGTTAAAAACCTGATTTTCAGCCAGAATTGTTAGTTTCATGAAAGAAAAAGAAAAGAAAGTATTTTCTTGTGAATTTCAAAATACAATTTATTCAATTGCTTTTTCTAATACAGTTATCTCTCACGCATGATTTGCAAGCTATTATGCACGGACAAGGGTTTTACATAGTGCATATTGAATATAGCGGCTACCGAATAATAATAATAATAATAATAATAATAATAATAATAATACGGAATAATAATAATAATAATAATAATAATAATAATAATTCTTCCTAGGAAACGTTATATATATATTTGGTATTTGACTTCATTAAATAATAAAATTTGAATGAATCCTAATTCTTGTATATATCCTCTTTCTTCCATTTAGCATGGACATTTACAAACAAGTTTGAAGTTCTTGAAAGTCAATAATATTCTGGGTCAGAAAAGTGCAAACATGAGTTAAATCTGGCAAACACACACTGTGTACACAATAAAATATACTTTAAATTTGTATTGGCTTATATTGTATATGTGTGTATGTTTAATGTCTTAAACCTATTAATATGATGGTTCACTGATGAGGGATTATTTGGCAGGATGAGTTAGGAAAAATAGCAATAAACTAGGTAGGTAATTCGCATGAGAGAGAGAGAGAGAGAGAGAGAGGAGAGAGTTTCCGTAAACAGGGAAAATTTGCTTCAACTGCCAAACAGCCCACAATTAACGAACAAGTTTAGTCAATAATTAGTGGAATGGTCACCATAATCTTCAATACTCCAAAATTTGGGCGAGAAGGCACATAAGTGGGATGAGATATTTTTTTGACTTTTGAGTGGATTTCATTTCTTCTTGGTCTATAGTTATGCAGCATTATAAATTTGCAGATTGTAATTACAAATTCAAATTTTATATGGTCATATCTATCACGAACTTTAATAAATAGCTAGACTATAATAATATTTGAATAAATTATCAAATTTATCATCAGAACTAGTGTATGATGGCTAAAAGGTGTTCTGGCACGGCATGATCAATCTTGTTTGTGTCTCATTTTTTTTTATTTTTTTTTTTTTATTTTTTTTTTTTTTATTTAAGAACAAAGAAACTTTTTATTAGGTACACAAGCTTGAAATATAAAGAAGACCCTCCATAAAAGATGGAGGTTCATTTTAAACATGAGGTGCATCAATATCTATAGAAGCTCTAGCAATCTTGTGAGCAATGCCGTTCAAATCACAGCTAATGTGCTTGACTTTCCACTCCGATGACAACTCCATCTCTCTACTGCAGAACGAGGCTAAAACTCCAAGTTCCGTATTGTTCACATCGTGCGATATGCATAGCATCACAAGCAATTTTGCAATCAGTCTCTATCCAAACCTGCATAAATTTTAACTCTTTCACCCATGATAGAGCCTATGATTTAATGCCTATAATCTCCCCCTCTTCTACTCTTAAATTCCCGGGCAACTTGAGTGTCTTTGCAGCAATAAAACTTCCTTGGTGGTTGTGCAAAATGATGCCAATGTCTGTGGTGTTTTCATTTTCAAAGAAAGCTGCATTAACTCTGCATTTTATCCACCCTTCCTGTAAGTCATGCCATCCTTTACAATTAATTTGACCACTTCTCCAAGATATATATCATTCCAAACAGCTGCAGTTCTGTCTTTCCAAATCTGCCATAAAATCAAACCCGCCCTAACATTAACCTCATTTTATCTACAAGTGAGCACCTTAGAGACCCAATCAAAAAAAGATTCACTTTGATCACTTACTTGAATAATTTATCGTTCCAAGCCCACTTCTTTCCAACAAACTGCAGCGAACGGGCACATGATGAATAAATGCCAAAAAAATTCATAATTTTTCTTGCATACTCCACATTCTCCACCAACCATAATACCTCGAGGGAGCAGATTTTCTTTTGTCGGAAGCGTATTGTGAACTGTACTCCACAATAACACTTTGACTTTTGGAGGTACTTTTAGCTTCCATATAGATTTTCATCTCCCTTCTACTCTGAGCTCCTCATTGATATTTAGATCATAGGCCTTTCGATATGCCGACTTCACTGAATACCTTCCATTATTTGAATAGTGCCAATAGCAGCGCATCAGAACAAGAGCTAGACAGAAGTGGTATGCTAATAATCTCTTTGATAAAGCCTCGTTAAAATACTCCTCAATCAACTCAATATCCCAACAATTTGAACCCGGTATAATTAGATCGCTTACTCTCATATCCTCCATTTCAGGTGGGCACATAGAAGTAACATAAAAATTATCATCTTTTCTTAACCAAGGATCAGAAAAGACTCGAACATTACTTCCATTCCCTACTCTCCATCTGACATCTTTCTTAACCAAATCTTGTGAAGAACAGATACTCCTCCATGTGAAACTAAGGATGTGCCCTACATTCGTCGTTAGAAAATCTTCTTGAGAAAAATATTTAGCTTTAAGCACCTTACAAACTAGAGCATCGGGATCAGCGATTAGACGCCAGTCTTCCCAAGCATGGCTATATTGAAGTATTTTAAAGATTAGAAAAGGAAAAAAAAAAAAAAAAAAAATCATGTCAACTTATGAAGTGCTGTGACTTTTAGGCTGTTGGAAATTAATTTTAATGATATAGTAAATGATAATTTATATAAGGATGGAGATAGTCTAACTATTTTAAAATTCAAGATGGATTTGATAAATATAAAGTTCGAAATAGAATATGATATTAACCATTAATATTATCCAAGTTATAAAGATAATTAAAGCATTTTTTGCTTTCATTTTTCAGAAAAGAATCAATTGATTAAAATTGTTTCGTATGCAACTTACTCCCTCCATCTTTAGTCTCATTTCATAATTTTAGAATATAAGGATATAAAAAAAATTCATTTTATCCCTATCATCATCATAAATTATTTAATTTTTGAGTTTTCTATACAATGGTTAAGGATAAAAGGAATGCATTGTCCACTTTCTTGATATGCAAATTTTGGCAACTAGAAACGTTTATTAAAACTAGTATAATTAACGTGCACTCGCACGTTAAAAATAATGATTGTACTAAATAAATATTGATCCATCTATTTATATTTTAGTTTATTTTTAACTGAAATAAAACCTAGCTTATAATTTATTTTAAGCAATAATGTCAATTGAATGTCTCTTTAAATTTATATGTAGAAATTAAAGATCACATAAAAATGGTCATCATACTAATGCCGCTCTATACCACATAACCACATAGACGTTAGAATTTAGAATTTACTTTATATCAATCGCTTATTTTACTCAATTTTTTTTTTGTTTAAATTTTTCAATTGATTTATGCAATATTATCTTTAGCCAACCCAAAATTCAGATTCATCATAGGAAAATGTGTTATCCCAATTAAATTAATGTGCATATTATACTTCTAAACACAATTAATTCAGGATATAATTATAAATTATATAAACATATATTGTAGTTAATTTATAATAATGGCTTATGGTATTTGGTTTTTATTTTTTTTATTACAAGATAAATATATAAATAAATCATACGATGTTACAATGTTGTACTGGTTGTATATTATCTTCTAGGATATTAGGGTTCGAGAATTTATATTACATACGTATCAGTCACGTGTAATTTGAAAGTTAATAATAAAAATTTCATAATTTTGTAAATTATTTTACTTACATATCTTAACTGTATGGATCATTCAATATAATGCAAATATGAGTACTCAAATGTCATCTTCAATAAGATAAAGTTCAAGATCAAATTTCATCCATGAGAAATTGAGAATGCTCTATAGTTAATTTTCTGCTATAAATTATTTCTCAATTTATACTACAACATGCATGTTCCTCTAGGGGACTCATCATTAAGTGTATGGATCGATCGTTCAATATAATACAAATATGAGTACTCAAATGTCATCTTTAGTAAAATAAAGATCAAGATCAAATTTCATCCATGAGAAATTGAGAATGCTCTATAGTTAATTTTCTGCTATAAATTATTTCTCAATTTATAATACAATATGCCTGTTCCTCTAAGGGATTCATCATTATAAGTATGCTTATGATTTTCTTAATTCAAGTCCAAAGAGCAAGGATTAAAAAAAATTTAAAAAACTGATAAGATATACCATATACACACTTACCATATATAATATAAAATATATTTAATTTGCTATATATTTTTATTATAATGAACTATATTTTATTTATGAATATGTAATACATTAGATTATATTATTGCCCTTAAATTAAGATTATAATAGGCAAAACAAATTTTGTAAAATAAAACTCACATATTTTAAATGTATGGATCATTCAATATAATACAAATATGAGCAATAAAAAATGTCATCTTTAGTAAAATAAAGTACAAGATCAAATTTCATCCATGAAAAATTGAGAATGCTCTATAGTTTTTCTGCTATAAAAATTATTTCTCAATTTATACTACAATATGTTTATTCCTCTAAGGGATTCATCATTATAAGTATGCTTATGATTTTCTTAATTCAAGTCCAAAGAGCAAGGACAAAAAAAAGAAAGAAAAAAAATTGATGAGATCAATTATTTTTCAATTAAATTATTTCTCAATTTATACTACAATATGTCTGTTCCTCTAGATATCATAAACTATATATTTATATTGGCAAATATGTACCATATATAAACTTGCCATATATATTATAAAATATATTTAATTTGCTAGGAAACTAACTGATATGTAAGATATAGTAGTATTTTTATTCTAATGAACTATATTTTATTTATAAATATGTAATACATTAGATTGTATTTAAAATGTATCAAAGTCTACCTTGATTTCCCAAATAATAAGAGAAATATACAGTTAATAACGATTGGATAATTCTTATAAAGTCGCAAGACACTTTTCAAGATATTTTTCTTGAAAGAGTAAACCCCCCGTTTCTCTTAAAGCTTGATTTATCTTTTGTTTGTCTTTTTAAGCTTTCACCTTATTAAGAAACCAATGGCAACTAAGATTAGAAAACCAACTGCGAGGCTAGTTAACGAAGAAGAATTATTAATACACAAAAGATTTAATATATTAAATCAAATATATTAGGTAAAAGCTAATATGATGGCAAGTTTGTACGTGTAAAAACATGAAATTAAAGAGTTCGTATTATCATCTATCAAAACTATTAAATTAGGTAAAAGCTAATTTTTTATAAGGTATAAGTTTAATTCCTAATTAAATTAGTTTGTACATGTAAAAATATGAAATTAAAGAATCCATATTATCCTATCAAAATAATTAAATTAGGTAAAAGTTAATTTATTACAAGGTATAAGTTTAATTCCTAATTAAATTATATATTTCTTATAATTACAATATATTGTTTTACTTTATAGTCCTTACTTTTAATATATATTAAGGATATTTTAGGCAAAACAAATTTTATAAAACAACGCTCTTTTTACGTTAGTCAGTATAGATAGATCAGTACTCTCGCCATATGTTAATGAAATCTATACTATACTAAATCAGAATCATTTGCACTAACATTTTCCTGACCAAATGTCATGGGATCCTACTTTTTTTGGGTCATTTTTTGGGAACTTCATACAACTTCTGCACAAGGCCCCTATCCAGCCATTATTAATTTGAATGAGAAATATTTTAACCATTATTTTGAATACGCACTTTCATTATAATGTACATTTACTTTAAGACAAAAACTTGGGTGCAATTGTTCCACCGTAGAACACCCGTCCATTTGACCCGATCCGCCCTGACACGACCCGTTTGACCCGGTCAAACCCCCCTTTGACCAGTTTTTTTTTTTTTTTTTTTAATTTCCAGTTTTTTTTTTAATTTATTTTTGTTTGCCGCTTCTTCTATGGTCAAGACGCGAGCGAGCCGTAAAAGTCCAAAATGTTGCCCGCCGATTATCCTTATTTTAGTAATCGGAGCGAAGGCGGAGCCGTAAATTCGGAGCCGAAGGCTCCGACGAGGACAAAATATCTGGAAATTTAAAAAAAAAAAAAAAAAAAAAAAAAAAAAAAAAAAAAAAAACTGGCGCGTGGGGCCCACGCGCGGCGCGTGGACCTCACGCGCGGGGCGGGTCGGCGCGTGGCGGGTTGTGGGTGGGGCGGGTGTGTGCAAATGGTGCATAAGTATGTACAAGAGTGTCTCCCAATTTCCATATATTCATATTGCAACTTTTGTAGTTTAGAAATTTATTTATTGTTTTGCTAATAAGTTTTACATATAAGATATTATGATTATGTAATCAATTTTTTATCTGTTATGCATTTTTTTGGATTAAATAAGTGGATGAGAATGAAAGGTAAAATGGCTGGCTACAAATTTAATAAAATGAAGACCTATTTCCCCCAACTAAATCTAGTTATACACTTGCGATCCTATGTCCCTAAATTTGGTGTCCCATAATTTGTATATTTTTTTTTTATTTGGAGCATTCTTGATTTTTCATGAGTCTTTTTTCCACATATCATATGCTGTGTATTGTAAAGTCTCTATTCGTTTTTATATTTAGATATTGTGATTGTATAACTCTTGAAACTAAAAAAAATTCTGATCTTAAAGAAGGGAAAATATATTCTCACAAATTCAAATGAGATCTTCTCCATTTTGAAATCATATTTTATCTCTTATTCTGATTTTGAAAATATAATATTGGCTAAGACATGTATTTGAAACATGAAACACTAATTTTGCTTGTCATCCTCACAAATGAAATATATACTCCCTTGGTCCATGAAAATTGGAAGGAATTTTTTGTGGCACGAATTTTAATAAGATGTGGTAGATATTCAGTGAGTACGATGTTAAATTTTGACTGAGTTATTGAGCTTGCACAATATCGTCATGGCTTTGTTGCCGGAATTCTATATGATGTTACGATATTGGTAATATCATACATTATATACGATTTGGCTTACTGTTTATGATTCTAGTAATGTACGATATTCGTTATATCGTGCATCAGTTATAACTGATTTGTGCCCGCATAGTACGATTTGTTTGAATTCGTTGCACAACTAACTTGTCTAATGTCTCATGTAGGATCTTAAAGCCCTGCTGGAACCAGGTAAGACAGAGTTCGAGACTGTCTATCGGAAATCCCTTGAGTAAGATCCTGAAGAAAAGCCATTTGCCTTCACTTATGATGCCAATGACACCAAGAAGAAGAAAAGGCCTCGCGATGAGGGTGATGATGATGAAGAGCTAACTGCTGATGCCGCTCCACAATTTGCTGCAACAAGTGCCTTATTCACTAATGCAAACAAAGCTTCATTGATTAAGGAGATCGGTGATTACACGGGTAAGGTTGCAGCAAAGCGCGCAATGCTAGAAGCAGAGGGATTCTTCAAGACTATCATGGACGAGTTAGTGGTTGGAATTGGAGAGTATGTGTTTAAGAAGATGGTTGAGGCATGTGGTCCTCCTCCGTAACAAGATTACGCTTGGAGGATGAGCCAACAATTTCAGCACAACACGCCCCTACCATTCCAGCACCATCAGTAGCAGTCATCCGAGCACATCTTGCCGCCATCCCCATATACTGTTGAAGCCCTAAGTCACAAGACCCACCTGCACAAGGCACATCCGAGCACATCCCGCCGTCATGCCCACACACTGTCCAAGACCCAACTGCACAAGACAAAGAGATGCAGCAGTTGGAGGATGTGGAAGATGTAGTAGCAGCGGATGAAGCAGCAGGGGACAAAGATGATACAATAGCTGCGAATGAAGCAGAAGAGAAAAAATGAGCGGATGACAGAGCAGAAGAGGATGCAGCAGCAGCAGGAGCAACAAGGACGCAGTAGAGCATGATGTGGAAAATGTTGCGACTACAAATGCAGGTGCCGAGACAGACCGTGAACAGGTACAGGACGTGCATGTCAAGGAATAGAGCATGCATAAAAATTCTGAATATGTGTATCTACTGGTGGTGTGAGGTTCACAAACACATTTACATTTCGTTATTTTATTTTCTGTACGTTTGGTTTTCAGTAGTACAATGGATAATGATCGGTATAAACTTGTAATTGGTATGATTAAAAGTCGTAGTACGACTTTCATGAATTTCGTAACACTCTTAGTACGATTTTCATGAATGTCGTAACAAAAAATTGATAGTTGTTTCCAGACTGCTACGAATCGTAGCAAACCTGGTAACACTTTGCTATCATGTTCAACATATTTGCTACGATTTTCATGAATGTCGTAGCATCAGATCATATTCGTGCACGAAGTCAATAAAATTTCTACGATGTTCATGAATTTCGTAACATAATATCAACATATTTGCTACGATTTTCATGAATAGTAGGAATCTCCAACATTTTCATCAAAGTATTCAACTCAAAATCATCTGTTACCTTCATCCGCATGATTTCCCCAGTAGGAGAAGTAACAAGGGCATCAAGCTCAAAAATAAAGATGCTCTTGTCCTTCTTCATTCGAATCTCAAGCTTACTCAATAAATCTTCATAACTTATCCCATCAGGTGGTATGGGTATGTACTCTTTCCTCCCACCCTCATATATATTCTGATTCCATGATCCACCATGAGCAACAATTAAACAACAATGCCTAGTCTGCATGATATATCACATGGTCAGATATCAAACGATGTTACGATATACCATATATCGTACAAACTCAAGCTACGATATATAAAAATCCTAACATCATAAAATATTGATAATGAATGTCATACAATATATCACACTACGATATTATGTATGTCGTACAATATATGATACGATATATCCAATCGTACACTAGTATTAGAGATATCTTTGTATTATCTCAACACGTCGTACAAACTTAACTTCGTGCATGGCCACAATCAAACATTGATACGATGACAATATCAGATTACGAAAAAATCTAAACGATGTTACGATATACCATATATCGTACAACTATAAGCTACGATATATTCAAATCCTACAATTTAACATGATGATAACGTATGTCGTACAATATATCCAACTACGATATTATGTATGTCGTACAATATATGATACGATGTATACAATCGTACACTCGTATTAGAAATATATTTGTACAATTTATAACACCTCGTACACATATAAAACTCATTCATGGCCACAATCAAACATTGATACGAATGTACAATTTACACATAGATCGTCTGTCTGTATATCGTACAACCGCAAAAAATAAAAAATACCACATATCAATCCTCAAATTTAACAAAAATTGTTCGTCAAATCAACAAAAATGAAACAGCATAACATACAATTCCTCCATCATCATGAAGAACGGCCGAAAATACGTCGAAAAACATCGCCGGAGAAGAGCAACGAACACCGCCGGAAAAAAAAAAGAAAAACAAGAAGAAAGAAAAAGAATCGACCATTACCGGAAACAATGGAAAACAAAGACAAACTTTCTCTCTTACCACCACCGCCGACGAAATAGGAGAAAAACAGATAATATAGAGCCAAATTTCCGGCGAAAAAAAAAATGCACACTGAGAGAGAGAAAGAAGAAGAAAAAGAAGAAGAAGAAGAAGAAGAAGGAGAGAAAGAAATAAACGATCTGGAAGAAGAGAGAGAAGAAAAGTAGGAGAGAGAAATAAAGTTGGTGAGAAGAAAGGGTATTTTTGTCCCACTTTTGAAAGTATGACCTTTTTTTTATTGTAAATTAAAAGTGTGACTATAAGGCCACGTTTGGTTAGATATAGTAATAATATTGAGATAAATAATACATAGATAAATAATATGGAAATTGTAGGATAAATTATTGAATTTGTATGTTTGGTAGAAAATATAAGAATTCTTTTAATTTTAATTTGTTGTTTGGTACACCATATTAAAATCAATATTAACTTATATTTTACTATTTTATCCCTACCCTAATTTTTTATTACACACAAAACCATCAATATAAAACCCATCTCCCTTTCTCCTCTTCCACCCTCACCCCACTCCACCTCTGGGCCTCTCCCAGACTCCGCAGCCCTCCGCCGCCACTCCCACTCCCCTCCTCCTCATCCTCCTCCACCTCATCATCCTCATCTCCACCTCCCATCACCATCTCCGTCCCCAGATACAACACCTCCTCCTCCGCCGTCTGCACCTCGCTCCTCTGCCGCTGCCCCTCCGTCCGACACCAGAATCTGGTGCTCCAGCCGGTGCTTGTCCCCCACCATCCCCAACCGATCGTCTCTCCTACTTGAATTCCTCGAAAACTGCCCGCTCCACCTCCACCGCGAACTCTAGCCGTCGAACGACGATCGCCGCCTCGAATCATTCGCCGGCGCCCTCCCCACCCTCACCCCACCAGAAGCACTCAGCCGCTGCGGTGGTGGCGACTTCATCGAGCGGCGCCGTTTGTGGCTGCCGCGTTATTGGCGAAAGACTTCCTGAGGAATGTACCGCTTCTCGTGCCAATCGCCGTCGCCGTCGGCCAGCCTCTCGATCTCCATGAATTGAGCCAGAAACTGTTTCTAGAAAGCCTAAAAAGTGGTTTTGATGGCATTGTTTACCGTTTTGGGATTCACTTTGAAAATTTGCTGATGGGATTTTCTAATTTCCCTTTTTCTTTTCTGGAATATGTTCGTTTTTAAGAAATAGCATTTAGAATTTGGTTGGCGCAAGACAAAATTGAAACCGAATTGTATCTGAAGTTAATGCTTCTCTTTTCTGGTATTTGGTATTTGGTATACCCTCGTTAAAGTTTTGATTTTGCTGAGAATCTTGATAATAAGACTTCCTAAGGAATGTGCCGCTTCTCGTGCCGATCGCCCGGTGGAGGTGGAGCCGAGGCGGCGGTGGGGTGACTGTATTACTGTGTAAGAAATGAGAGTTATAAGAGAGGAGGGATTAAGAAGATAAGAGGGTAATATTGTCTTTTTAATGTTTAGTACGAGTTACTGTTGAAGCCGTATAAATAATACCACCTAGGTGGTCGAATTATTTATATGTCATCCTTTGTATTATAATGTCGGGCTTTCCCCTATTGACGGGCTTTTTGTATTAATAATTTTTTCTACCAAACAATGTATTAACACATATTAATAATATAGTATGGCTTAATATGGCCTACCAAACGAAGCCTAAGTATACTTTTTAACACTAAGTGTCTAAAAGGTCAATATTCTCAATTTCTTATATAAACAACCTTCAATTTATTTGTTTTCCGATTTGGTTTAAAAAGGTGGATATATAAACAAGAAATTGATAAAAGTTAAGGAATTTATGTGAAATTAACCTTTTATTTTTCGGTATGGTATGGATTATGAAATTACCTTCTATGATTATTGCTAGGTATATTTCACATGATCAAATATTTTTATAGTATAGGTTGACATATGAAAGTCTAAAATTATCCCCCTTAACCATGCTACTGCAAAATATCAAGTTATAGAGAGATATTTAGTTTTCTCCATTCCAAATATTAACTCCTAATCTTTCTTTCTTTTTTCGTTGACGACTAATGTACACAAAAAACCATAAAGCTCTATGCAAAACATAGTGGAATTGTATTTGTAAAAACAAACTAGAGTCGATCAACACAAGAAGAATTATCCATGTGTTCCTTAAGGAAATTTTAGAGGCGACTAACATAAAATTATTAATTATGAAAAAAAAATTGGGAAGATTCGATTGAATTTGAACCCGACTCGACACTAATGCTCAAGGCATGTGCAGAACATGTCGTAGTCGCGGATCGTAATCTTCAATCATCCCACTCTCTCCCCTTTATGCCCCTGCTTAGGTTACAGGCTCACGCTGCTGAGCCCGGCAACTGATTTCTTAAATAAAGAGGAGAATAGTTGTTCGTTTATTCGGCGTGGGTTAATTGTTTAGGCCATATTGGGCCTACTTATTGAGGCCAGTAAATACCATCCAAACACACACACATGCACAAAAAAGAAGTTCTAAATTTCGCCCCACAATAAACATCACGCGACAGAAAAATATTCAAAATCTAATCATATATTTGCTCTCACTCATTAATCATTTGGAATCTCAACAACTCAATCCAATTTCCACAAAATAAAAAGTCAGAGTTGATCTAACCTCTCTGTAAATCAGCCACTGAGATCCTCATCATCCACACAATGCAGCTTCTTCCATTAAACTAGCAAAATCGACTTCATTTTGACATCAAATTCTCATTCGATCCGAATTCAGAGGAACTAATCCTGCCTCGATATATATCTATCTATAAGCTCAGGAAATTCCTCCTCATGATCAATGATGAATCTCTTCAAGAATTTTGACTCCGCCATCTGAAACAATTTGTTGATGGCCATGGATTCCTTCATCAACCCTCTCTTTTTGAGAATTCAAACAACAGTCCACCTCGGCCTCAACCTCCCGCCGCCGCCGTGACTGTAACCAAGAAGCGCGGGGTTTTGAGCAACATCGCCCCGTTTAACTCCCGATTCATTCACAAGAAAATCCATATTGGCTATGATATTTTCCTCGGAGATTATCATACAAAATGGATATCTCAAAAATGCAGCAGTTCAATCGGATTCAGACCAGCCGCACCTTCTGTAAATATCCAGCTTTCGACTCATCAAATCCCATTGCAGCAGCCCGATCAAAACAAGCGGAGCACTTTTCCTGTTTGAATATCATCATCGACGGCGCGTTCACTAACGATTGAAGATTCAGGCTCTCTCAAGGTTGTGACGTTGGAAGGAATCATCTTCGGCCAGCCATATGTGAACGCCTTTGGACTGCTCAGAAACACAATAGCGACATTTTCATCGGATCGAACGATGCGTTTCAAGTAAACATACCATGGGATCAAATAATTCTCGAAACTACACGTCTACACTTGCGGAAATTGAGAGAGCTTCTGCGATAATACGGCGGAAGGAACGCCGATTGAGAGGAAATATTCGAGCTTCGGCGACAGGGTTTCGTCGGCGCGGGATCTAAGAACAGCCGGCCATCTCGTAACTATTCTGGAAATCTGAGCTTTCGTGAATCCGTTCTTGGTGAATGGATCTAGAACTGCATCCTCTCGCGATAAGATGCATAATTTTTGGATACAGAGGTCGCATCGTTCCACGACAATCCAATCGAATCTGTGAGATAACTGATTGTGAAAGTCGCATCGCCGCCGCTAGCAGCTGATGATGATTTTCACGAGCAGAAATGCGCGAGAAATTGTGCGCCGGCGAGAACGGCATCTTTCGCCGGAACCCTACTTAGCCGGCTGCTATAGATAATCGCATACATTTGACTCACTGCATTTCGATTTTGTAACCGCGAATCAGTTTTGTGCTTATCCCAAAAAAAATGGCGTCATTTAATTTGACACTATCCCAAATAGATATGAAATCATTCGGGTTAATGTGGGGGAAGATGAGAATTTATGTTATTGGACCAAAGCTAACACATTTTAGAATAATAATAGTAGTTGATGTGGTGTAATTATTATATGAGCCTAGTTAGCTAATTACGAGCTTAAATAGAACCTTGACGGTTTGAGAGCTGATATTTGAGTTGTGAATCTTGTGATAGAGCTCAACTTGGAAAGCATGTAGCATTGTTTAATCTCTTCGCGATTGGCAAGACAAAAAATATTTCATTATGGTAAGCTTATAAATATTTCAAGACACCCTTAATCACAAGACACAAGACACCCTATTTTATTTTTCTCACTAAACAATTGAATGAATACTATTTGGATACAAGTCTAAATTGGGCCGCTCCCGCTAATTTTATTTTGTAGGCTTTGCAACTTAATCAATATGCAGAAGATGGTCAATTATTTTTTTAATTCAACCAATCATTAGCATATTACCGACCACAGGATTGGATTATTAATTAGCTAATTGATTCGAGGTACGTACAATTCATAGAATAAAGTTATCAAAATGATGGCACAAATCAATAATCACCGAGAATTTGAATGGGTATGGATTGTGAAATTACACTCTATATTGCTACTTATTTTCACATATCAAATATTATGATTGTGTAAACGTATAATCTCTTCTAAGTCTTCTTAAAGTCTCTCCCCTTTATGCCCCTGCTTAGGTTACAAGCTCATGCTATTGAGCGACAATCTCTTATGATGGTTTTATATGTAAAGACGCCTATATTTATTTGTTTTTTCATCTGTGGT
The DNA here is from genome assembly GCA_029490685.1 of Schizonepeta tenuifolia. Lineage (NCBI taxonomy): Eukaryota > Viridiplantae > Streptophyta > Magnoliopsida > Lamiales > Lamiaceae > Schizonepeta > Schizonepeta tenuifolia. Next base: position 58,177,043 of record CM055957.1, on the reverse strand, counting down.
GTGGATTGCTAGCCTCCTATTGGACTTTTTTTTTTCTTTTTTTTAGCTTGGGCCCAGTTATTGAGCTCATTTGAAGCCCGAGTTTTTGTTTTTTGAGAAAATGATGTAGGAACTCCTTGTCCCCGAGCTCAACATGTTAATCGAGCTCAAGCTCGCAAAAAGCTTAATACTCAAAAACTCAATTTGTAAGCTCATGAACATATTTGATTGTTGGCTCGCAAACATACTCGATGAAACATACTCGAGCAACACAATGCTGAACTCGGCTCAGTAAACTTATCGAGCTGGATTTTAAGCTCGAAATCGACTTGATTAGTTATGGAGTAAAGTGTCAAACGAGCTTTTTTCGAGTTGATCATCGAGTAGCTCACGAACGACTTGACTCATTCACAACCCTAATCATGACCTGACGACTAAGTCGGATTCTAATCTCGTGATTTTATGTATAACTTTGCTAAAAATTTAAATGAGAATGTGAATACATAATTACTAATTATTTTTTAGTGCCAAAATGGTTGACCCCCGTCGAAAAAATAACCAATAATGTTGGAGGGATGTAATATAAAAGGAAATCAAGGAGCATTAGGCTCCATACTTACCTAGATAGGGTTGATGGGCGATCTCTTAGGCCCATAGCCTAGGTTGGGGACCTTCATTGCACTATGTCGTTCGACTCTTCATTGCACTACGGAGGGGCGCCATTCTAAGATCGGCTCAAATGATCGGGCCTATGTCGTATTTTTTTTGGGGCCGGGAGGGGATCAATTTCAAATTATTACTATTTTTTTTTTTTACTTGCGGTCTAGTAAAATGAAAAAAAAAAAAAACACTAATTAGAGTTTTGTATATTGGAGTGTTTAGCTTAAGGATTGAGTTGGAGTGAATTATATAATACTAATATTTTGCGTGATTGAAAAAAAAAAAACATTTATTGTTTTTGTCTTTCCTTGCAACTCTTCATAGTTTATTGTATGCTCTCACAATTTTAATCTTCCAAAATAATCATATCATTCATGTAAGCTATCAAATACTCAACATCTATATTATTCAATACTGAAAAGTAAAAAGTGAGTGCCTGAGACTGAGAGGTTTCAAATTCGAACCTTATAAAATGTCTCTATAGGTCAAACCTTTCACACATGTACTTCCACACTTGTATTTGGAAAGTGTAATTGTACTTGAAAAGTAATAAAAATACTGAAAAGTAAACACCTTACATTTTTAGGTAAAGCTGTTCATTTTTCTTTCCACGTAAGTTTCCAACATGTTACCCCGCATTTTAAACGATTTTAAAGAATTTAAATATATGGAAAATAATATATAATGAAATAGCACTTTTTTGAACAAAAAAAATTAAACTGTCTATAAATTAAAACACACCAAATGTCACTTTAATTTGTAAAAAGTCTAAAACATCCTTAATAAGCATACATGAAGACTAACTTTAATTTGAATCATACCCGAAGATTAACTTTTATGTATGAATCTTCCGACTATAGTAGGATTTTGCGGCGTGATGGTGTGATTTTCGGCGAAAAATATTCAAAATTTGTATCATAGGGTTCAGTTAGTCTTCGACTCTTCCTGTATGATACAAATTTTAAATATTTTTCGCAGAAATTGCATCGCCGCGCCGAAAATCCTACCACCGCCAGAAGATTCATACATGAAAATTAGTCTTCGTGTGTGAAACAAATTTTGAATAGTTTTCGCCGGAATCACACCGCCACTGGAAAATCTTACCACCACCGGAAGTTTCATACATGAAAGTTAGTCTTCGTATGTGAAAGAAGGGGATGGTAGGAGGGTTTTCAGTCTTACGGGGTAATTTGAGTATAAAGGACTAGTTGGAGAATTTTAATTTCAAAGTGACATAATTCATCTTTTGTTTTCAAGAAGGGTTATTATACGTTTTCCCTCCATAAGAAACCCCATTGTACTATTACATTTATTTTTGCGAAAAGACGGAAACACTGAGTGTTTGTGATGTTCATGTAACTGCAACGTACTAAAACTGAGTGCATAATTTACTTCAATATACTATTTGCCTTATGGAATGGAACAAGACCAACCCATTCAATGATTATACAAAAAATGATAGCTTGTTATTAATGTGCAATGTTAGAATGAAATGATCTAAACAGGAATTTCGAAGAAATTGAAGATTTACAAAGCCAACAACTAAGCTAAGTACTACTATCATTTGTGCACTGTTGTTCCAACCATTTGCAACAGAAAAAGCCTAATCATTTTGTTCAGCTGTACAGCTATCATCCCTAAGTTTAATCAAATCTCGAGCAGTGTGTCTCCCGTTATCCCATCGCATGAAGCGCTACAACAGCTTCCTGCTAGAATAAGGATCTTCAGATTCAAAAACAACAAAATGGATCAGAAGCAGAAGCAGAAGCAGAAGCTGCTCATATATATACAACTGTTGGAGTGTTACTTCAATACAACGAGTGTTGTCTAGTTGTCCACATAGTTCAAGTCTTCCATTAACTACTGGACTCCTTAAATATTGCAAAATCATAGGTTTTTTTTAGCTAATGTAAGAGTAACGTGTTTTCTTTAATATGAATTATGAAGGAGAAGGACACATTGTCAAGAAAACAACCACCTGAGACCTGCACGATATTTTGATACGTTTCAAGAAAATCTTTTATTGATTACATAATTGCAATGCAGACCTAGTTTACAGACAACTAATCGTTAACTGCTTCATACCTCAAAATTACTTTTGTGAAATTTTGAAGTCAACTTCAACGCATTGAATTTCAATCAGCACTTCTCAGGACCCATGCAGAGCCTTGAGATACACACAGTTCCTGCAAGACCTGCAGATAACATGAAAGGTGAAACAGATTGGTATTATGAAAAGAAATGCTGTAATCCCATAAAACAACTTCGTTCTACTTGGATATGAAAAACAAACGTAAATCTAGCAGGCTAAGATCTTAAGTCAGCTAAAAGAACTCCTGACCATTGTCTTTGTGATGAGAAAGTTTCAACATTTTTAAAATTGCTATAAATAACTCAACCATGCAATAGGTTTTAGCAACAACCGACTCATAGAGAAGTACTTTCGGCAGTACAATAGAGACGAAATAACAAACATATATGTGGCTTTGGTATCGCCTACACACACATTCAGAGACCCCAACAACAGAAATAATATGAATCTAATAGCTACTTTTCTAGTACTTGATCATAAATGAGATATATACCTTTTTATACGCAAGGTCAGTTATGTCCTTGAGTTTCATATTTGCAGCCTCAGTTATGTGAGCCTTTCTAAGCTTTGCATTTGGTCCTTCAGCAAGAAAAAGATCGATAACAATTTTCCTGCACACAAAAGTATCAATCAGTACACGTATGAAACTTAGATGGTCAAGAACAAGTATAAAGTTACTTAGGTGTGTAAAAGGCAAGGGTAAATGGATGACCTAAGATCGTCATATTCTGGATGATCTGGTGATGATTTCGGAACACAGATGCCATGAATGTTAACAGCTACTTCACTGATAATTGCATGAAGCTCATCTGGAAAATCATCAATGCCGTTTGCTGCAACCACAGCCATATTTGCAAATCCTTTTGAACGTGTATTTTCAGAAATTGCCATGGCCCTAACCCGCTGGCTGATTTGTTGAAAGCTGCAACAGGATAAAGTGTGATATGCTTCACTCACTAATTCAAAATATAACTCTTGACCTGTGCATGCATTTAGTTCCACAGAACTGGGGAAATTTAAACACAATACTTCCGGACAACATATAGCCACTCGGTGACTTTTCACAGTTTTGAGCAATAGAGTATTATTGGAAAACAAGAATATATCAGAATTCTAATTTAAGTCAATTTAAATGATCACTGACTACCAGTATGTTCATGGTAACAAAAATGTATTGTTCTAGAGTATACCCAGAGCGGTAAACTCTGTGCTCTGCTCAATCCTCTTGACAATTAGAGTACAAAGGAAATGGTAGCAACTAAAGTGAGACAACTTTCTTTAAATATTGTTATATTACCAACACAGAATTTTTAGACAGAAGAAATAATTGGGAACTCCCCCAAAATACAAAAGTAGAAACCCATAGAGTAGTAGGAAAAGTACTAAAATTAGATTATACAAATATCTTACTGATACGTAACGATACAATAGCTTTTAGTACACCAATGGAATGAAATAGTCCATGAGCTGAAAATCAAATTTCAGATTTCATAGTCACAGGTATTGGGGAAGGACAAAACAAAGTCCACATCTATTAAAAAAATCTGAAGTACAGCCATGGGACATGATGTCCACCCAATCTTTCATCCTACGAAACCTATTACCCCAACATAGGCTAGCAGCTTTCAATAATATCTTCGTAAAAATCCTGGAGTTCTAGTACATCTTATAATCAAAACCTTAAAAACCAACCAAAATAAGAGATTCATTTAACTTTGACTAAAGCCACATACTGGAGACTTTGACATTGCATTGAGATTTGAAGATTCAACATGTTTTGGTAATAAAGTTGCACAAAAATAGAACTAAGAATACTAAAAGAAGTTACCTGAAGCACTTAAATCAAGAGATCAAGAGAAATAGAAGTATGCAACATAAATAAATATTATACAGGAATACATTATGGAAAAGTAGAAGAAAATAGTAGAGCGATTTGTGTGTATATTGCATTGACAACAATCTTCCTGCTCTTGTTAGGCAAGTCATGGATTTCCTAACTTGATTGGCTTTCCCCAATATCCCATGAATCCTATTGAAATCTCACAAAAAGAAACTTTTATGCCCCCTCATTCTTACCCATCTTCCAGGATGAAGTATAATGCATTGACTAAGGGGGGCATATTCAACAGAAGTGAACAGAATAATTAAACTGATAGCATTCTTCCAATTTCACTTTGGTGAAAAAAGGGACATAGCAATAATATCACAACAAGAATATAGTTCCACTAAAAACAAGTTATTTCATGTTTTCGGCTCTGTGCATCTTAACAGCTCCAGATTATTAGTTTCCTAGAGGGTGGAAGTGGATTTCCCAATTAATCATGAAACAAAATGGTTCTTATATATAATATCAATCGAAATAGGGATGAAGCTAACAACGCATATTATGACTCGCTATTGGTCCCCTAGGTTCAAAATATTAGCATTAAAAACACTTTTGTCTATCCCTAGCCCCTCTATGTTCTATTTAAAATTATATCACTTCTAGAGGTTCCAACTGTCTGTACACATGTATTGCTAGGCAAATAAATGCAATTATCTCTTATTAAAGGCAAACGGACACAGATTATCTCTAAAAGAAAAGGATAAAACTTTAGAACTTGAAACACAAAGTAGGTAAAGAAAAAATAATTACCTGCAAGTCTTTGTACTTCTAAAAAGTTTCTGAAGGGCTTTCCTTATAGCTTCGCGAACTTCTTCCGACATTACATTTCTTGGAGTTGATCTACTTGAGGTCCCTGCAGCTAGTTTATCGGAACCTTTTGATGCTACAAGGTTTGTGGCAGTACTAGATTTTAATGTCTTCATACCAGGCCGATTTCTTCCTCCAGAAAGACGAGGAGCAATATCTTTTGCCAATCTTTCCCACTCATCATGTTGTTTCTTAACAACAGCGGGATTGAGTTTTATGAAATTTAAATCTGGAAGCTCTTTTAGTTTCCAGTCCTTAAGGGCCTCTCTCCGTGTAGCCAATCCATGCAGGACATATGGCATTGCTTTACCCAGAGGCGATTTAGGTATTTGCTCATCTTTAATGATCACATCCTTGCTAAACAGAAGAAGAGCAAAATCCCTAGCTAACCCAGTAATTCCTCCTATTTCAAACACCAAAGAGGTTTTTGGAACCCATAGTCCTTGAACTAACACAGCAAGTTCCTGCAAGACTGCTAACACTTCTTCAACAGACTCATCTAGGGCTAGGTACTTCAGAGTGTCAAATCTATGGAGAGGAGGGCCCTGTTCCAGAAACTTCACAAATCAATTTATGGCAATATATACTTCCTAAAAGATATCCAAGAAGAATATATTTGAGGCAGTAAATACAAGAACATGGGCTGCAGAAGAATCTTACAGTTCTTTTTATTTGAAAGAGGATAGGAAAACAAAATTTCAAACCACTCTTACAAGACTTGTTTGATTTACAGTGACAGCATAATTAACTGCCTGCCCCCCGAGCAAACAGAATACTCTACAAATGAATGCTAAAGAATGCAAATCCCTACCAACAAAATGTATGTTTTCAATGTAAGGAAATTAGTCACAGACCTCAAGAAGCCAAGTTTTAAACCGCTCTTTTAGTGGTTTAGCCAGCAAAGACCTGCAACATCATCAAAATATAAGATGAACACTATTATCCCATGTATAATTGCTTCAAATCTACTAAGGAAAGGAGGTATTAAGCTGACTTTCAGCAAATTAGGCATGCTAATAACAACTCAGGTAAAGAGAACTTTAGCTACAAAAATATGGCAAAACTATGTTAAACAAATACAACCAGTTCGTAGATGGGATATGAGTTTGACAAGAAAATGCAACACAAGTAATAAGGAGAAGCAATGCGATGGTGTAAGCTTTCATCTCAACCAGGAAAATATGATAATGAAGATTGAAGCATATCAACAAGATTCGAGAAATGACATCAGTCACTGGAATCCGATGCACCAGCAAATATGCAGAGAGGGAAAACAAATATTCTGAGGTGAACAATGATTCACGAATTAAAGGTCAGTTCACCTCTTTTATCCAGCAACCTCAGATTGGATTATCAGAGTAGAGTACTCCATTTCCTTGCCCGTTAATCTAGGGAGCTTATATATTCATGTTTTAGTTTAAGAGAGACAGACAAACAAACAAGTGTGTAAAGAGGGAGAGCCTATTAGTCGACTTGCTAGTGAAATAACTCTATATCAAGCAAAACAAGTCCACATGAGAAGACCACTGAAAAAGATTTTTGGGTATCATAGAATGTAAGCTTGTCAAGAAAAAACTCTAGATTATGGAAACGAGATCCTCTAAACAATTTGGATACCTTCTTGGAGGAGCTTTGGAACTCAAACTGTCACCGGAAGTGCCAGGACACAAGCTATTGAGATAGTCATCCCTTCAAACGAAAAAAAAGGAAACAGAAATTGTGAAAACGTGAACATATAAATCTAAGAGACATCAACAGAGCATTCACAAAAATGGTTAGATGTTGATACGAGTTTATGGAGAAGTAAATCTCCGGGCCTTCTCGTGCTATCATTTTTTGAAGGTATCCTGTTGCCATGTCACTCCTCACACTATGATACTTGAGAGGAACCCAGCCCTGACAATAAACCAAGGAACAATGATTAAAGTATGCACAAAAAGTTCCAAACCATTGGACTTCATCAGCATTCCCACACAAACTATACAGCTAGTACATTCTAATATCCTATATACGGAAGAAGATAGATATCCACACTCTTCTGTAGGCAAGTGACAGAAACTCATAACTGTTCACAAATTAATGGTGAAAAGAGAAGGGATGGCGGACGGGAACAGAAAGAAAGCAGTAACATACATATAACTAAAGCACCTACGTTACCAAATATGGTCATAATTATCTTACCACCAAATCTGATGAAGCCCGACAATTTCTTAACAATCACGAGCAGTTAGGCATACAAAGTTGCATTGTATTTCTAAATACATATTTATATGAAACTGAAATTACAACAAAAATGAGAGGAAGGGAATTAGCCAAATGAGAAGAACATGGAAAAACATTTAAATTTTAGAATTCATATACATAAAATAAATAAATGCTTACAACTATTACAAAACTATTTGAAAAAATATAAAAAAATAGTATAATGTTATAATGAAATTTAGCCCCAAAAAGAAAAAACATTAACGAGTTGCATGATATTTGAAAATAACTGTTCCCTTTGAAAATTATGAAACTGCAAAAAAAGAAAGTTTTTCCCTGAAATAACCCGACCTTCAAAAATTATTAATTCTCAGCATTCATAATTCTTAACAAAAATGGAATCCGAACTTTCCAGCAACATTTATCTGAAAAAAGAGTATTACATAGTAATTTATTATGGGAAAAGGTACAACTTTCTATCATACAAATGGCGAATATATAAATAATGTTCATATTTTTGTGATAAACAGAATTTTGTGGGAGCAGAAGAGAAAATTATCTAATATTTCACATAGGACGAAGTTGCTTGAAAATAAGTTGGATTCCATTTTTGGCAGCTGATATGTAAAATGTTGGAAAAGATCGGGCTATTCTTGAAAACTGCAGCAGTCTAGGATTTTTTTCTTTCTTTTAAATGATAATTTAATAATGGAATACATAATAGTGTATGAGAGAAAGCAGTAATGGGAAATTGTATACAGTGGCGGCGGAGAAGACAGTTTTTTAACATATAACTTTCCCTCAAAACCATTGGTTCTTACTGTTAAACTACATACCAACAAGATATAGATAGCTATTCACATAAAATAAAGTGTTAGGAACAATTCCACATCGAATCCCCAGTTGGACAAATTATTAGAGGCACAAGCCAAAACCCTAACTCCATCCAGAAGCTAGCTCATGAGTGGAGGATTGATTCTTAATTCAAGTACCCACCCACAATTGCTGATGTGGGATAGTAACTTAGACATGAACCATATAGGTTTAACAAATTCGGTAGTTGGAAAGCCAATATGAAACCCACAACTTAAAAGCATAATTAAGCTCATAGATTATAACTGGCAAAATTTATACTATCATAGATAATGGAAGATAACAATTACATACCTCTCCACTATCCTTGGCCTGCTCCGAAGGTTTCTGTAAGCATTTTGAATTCAGTGCATAAGTAAAATCATATAAAGTTAACGTAAAAAGAGGCAATCTAGGAAGTAGGAACAGAATAAATAGAACCACAGAAGCTTCTCACATAAATGTAACTATATTTCAAGCATGTTAACTAAAGAGAACATTGAAAATGAGATGACTATATAACCTCTTGTCGATTATTGTAGTTATATGACTAAAGGAGAAAATTGCAAGGAGAGGCCGAACAAAAGAAAAGGATGCAGTGGAGATGTATAATCTCTCTAACAAAGAAATAACAGTAACCTGCTTCTTTGATTTCCCAGAAGGTTTTGCTTCCTGGTGTTCATCTGTCTTCACTTCATCCTCAACATTATTGCACACATCAGTATTCTTATTAGATTCATTCTGATCAAGATGGCGCATCGATGGTCGAAGTTGTACAACTGCATGAATAGGATTCAAGTGTAACTGCACAACAGAAAATTGAAGAAACTCAAAACTCTTTCCACATCAAAAGAGGCGCAAGGGTCCAACTAAATGCCAATAGATGTAAGAAACAGTAAATCAAAGGAACATGGAAGAATGTGCCTTATTTCCATTAAGAACGCCAATTGTGCATCCATTGGTTTGAGGTGGCTTCCATGATAGCGCAAGAGTCTAGCAGGAGACCAAATACAAAGATATGATGTAAACAGACAGTCGCTTCCCAACAAAACAATAAGCAATTAAAAAACTTTTTATTAGTTAAAACATCTAAAAGTCGAACTTGTTTCTTCATCTGCAATATGGGATCAGCACCAGCATCATAATTCTTGGAGTCAACATCAATGGGCAAATCAACTTCCACTTCTGCACTTGTTGGCTTCACTCTTACCTGAATATTTCACAAATGTTGGCAATATTACACAATTCTCTATTCAGCTCCCAGAATATAAACATTACCTATGCATTCCCTATTTGAATATAGATAGTTGTGCATACCTCACATCTCTCATCCAATTCATAAGGGCGCCATAGCGGCCTAAGCGGGTATTGAAACAGATATAACTGAGAAAAAAAACAATGTTGCATCATTGTTGGAATTCCATCCTCAATACAAAGTCCGCCAGGAAACCAAAATGAACTCCAAAAAAAAATGTGCACATGCAAATGAAATCTATCAAAAAGGAGAACTATTGTAGGTACTTACCCGAGTTTCGGGGTCAACAGAAGGAGCAAAATAAACATCAATTTCTCGAACAACTTCATCTTCATCTTCATCTCCATGCTTAACTGCAGCCTCCGCTGCTTCAATTTCCATTAACTCACCTGGCACCTCAACTTTTTTCTCACTAAGATTTAGCTCCACATCCATTGCAGCTGCGCCGTTCTCATGTTCAGGCTTCATCTCGTGCTTGACATCAACTTCCTCTTTCTTGGGTGCGAGTAATGATAAAGATGTCGACGAAGATGATGATGCAGTTTTGGGTTTGGTTTTGAGTTTGGACTGGAATTTAGATCCCTTAGGCGCAAAACGATTAGACCGGGCAGGGACCAGCTTCGGGCCGTCCAAGAGATCATCAAGGTCCATCATGTCCATGTTTGCTTAGGCAACTGAAGAAAAAATTTGGTGGATGTGTGTGTGTGAGAGGGAGGATTCAGACGAATTCAAGGCATATCGTTTGACATTAACTCTTTATAGTAGTAATAATAATATAATATGTAAACAACAACAAAACCATATTACTACTCTTCATAAACTGCTAATTTTTTTAATATTATTTAGCTAACAAATAAATGTTTTAAAAGTTTCTTACCTATGCTTAATCTTATTGTATTATGCACATTTCAAAAGTATGATTTGATGGCAAGCAAACTTCAAATTCTATAAATTCAGATGTTGTTTAGTAATGAAAACATAGTGCAGCTAGAAGTATTCTTATTTATCCGATAATATTCAAGTTTTTTTACAGGTATGAGGTTTTTATGTAATTGTACGTTGATGCAAAGAAAAGAAAAGCAGATAATGAAAAAGCCACTCCTTAAGCAATCATTTAAAACTAGAGTTCCAAACATCCCAACAAGCATACTTCAGGGTTTTATGTCTCAAACGCATACATTCTTAACCTATTAGTCGGTAACTACCCAAATTGTCTTTGTTTCAGCAATGTGAATACATTATAAGAAAGCCATTGCTTGATTAGTTTATATTAGAATTGTGTATTCAAAAACACTACTTGAAGTGATTTTACATTTTTCAAGTCCTCCAACCCAGTCAAAAATAAAATAAAATCGGAACAAAGAATTAGATTAAGTTAGCTACAGTGAAGTTAATACTACAACTTTTACAAATCTAGAAAGGGAGCACAAGAAAAATCTCCACAAACAATAAACATCTCATTTTTTGTGAAGTATTCAGACAACATACAGAAAAAGAAGAACACCATCCTCAAAGAAGGCAGAGCATCAGGCACTTTAGTCCCAAACCAAAACCAAAACCAAACCCTAAGAACCCGAAAATCAGATAAATATTTTTTAAAAAATCAAATTAAAGTTTTATTCGTTTTTGGTTCAAAGCGATTATTTTTTTAATTAACTAATAATCCTAGGGGCCTAGATTCTGTAACTAATTCTAGGCAGCAGCAGATTACTAAAAACACAATTTCTAGGCTAGTTTAATTGGAGTTGAAACTTTCTGATTTCTATTGCATCTCAGGTAGAAACTCAAATAGATTAAGCATAAATTAAGAAAATGAAATGGAACAAACAAAAAGAAATCGAAGAAGAAGAATCCAAGTATGAGTTCGAAGTAAATGAATATGTCTGCTAAAATCCACCACTAAAAACTGTTACCTAACTCTAATCGAGGGTACCGGCCAAACCGCATCGTCAATTAAAACTCAACAAAGCAGTCAATCAAGTAACTGAAACACTGAAGGTATACAAACCTGATCAGCCTCAACGAATGCCGGCGGCGGCGGCGCGGCGGGGGCTAGGGTGGAGCGGACGGTCGGTTTTCCTTGAGGAGAGAGAGACGGTCGAAAATGAGGCCTCATATCCCAACGTCGTATTATAAACTATATCAATATCAATGTTTTATTTGTAAAATTTACAATTCAGGACAGCTAGCCTAGCGGAAGAGGCCAACCACATGCCTTTCGTTTGAAGGTTTACGGTTCGAATTCCCTTCGGAACTTTATAATTTTATTTACTTTTAAATACACAATGCAACTTTCAGGTAAATTGTACAATATCACAATTTTTTTCGTTCACTTCCGTTAAAACCAAAATTTGTACAAATATGTAGTTCGTATATTGACGGATAATTAACTATTTAAAAAATATATATAGTTTTATAAAAAACCTATTTTAAAAATAATAAAGCACACATCAATTTTTTTTTAACTTTTTTTAAACTAGCACACATCATTTTGTACTTTAGCCGAAATACTCAGTAAGTAATTTTAAGCCCTCTTCAGGATGTCGATGGGTCCCTTTTTACGGACGGGTACCCGACTTTACCAAATTCTAATACGATGGAGTTGGAATTTACTTTTGGGACGGGTTTGTTCAAACCCATGACGGATTTGGGTTGGATTTGATAAATTACCTACGAGTACTCCCTACCCAAATCTATTATTATTACTTTATATATATATATATATATATATATATATATATTATAAATATAATATATATATATATGTGTGTAAGTATTAATAGATTTTAGGGTCATACTATTAATTTTTTGACCCACATAAGAAGAGACCGCAGATTCAGTCTCTTAAAGTTCTCCTATGCTTCTCCAAATCTAATAATTTGTGTAGATGATGATTGATTCATTATAAACTTATTAGGGATAACTTTGTTTTGAGATTTATTTTGGATGATGATTGATTCATCGTTTATTAGTAAGTGTTTTGTTTTGAGATTTGTTTTAGATGATGATTTATTCATCATAGATTTTGTTTTGAGATTTATTTTAGTGAATTTTTTTGTTAATACTTATGTTTTAATTATATTTATTATTTATAATATTTTGTTATTTATACTATTTAAGATTGATCTTTGTATTTTAGTAATCGGATTTTTAGCGAGTGGTTACGCAACGGATTTTGGACAGGTACGAATTTTAAAAATAAACTTTAATCAAATTTAAAAAGAATTTGAATCCATAAAATTTTCATGAATTTAAATTTAGAAATTGTTTGTTTAATGGATGGGTATACGTATACATTATCATTCCTACTTTTCTCCCTCCTCCAAAATGCCTTTTAAAAAGCCAATCTCATCTGCCCAGTTCTCCTCTCAATCAAACGCAAGTCAAACTTCTCTCTATCTCTCTCTCTCTCGTCTCTACAGTAATACATTAAATGGGACAAAATTTGCCAATCATAGCAAAGAAATTCTGGAACATAGTCCGAGTGTTGTATTTCATGGTGAGAAAAAGCATACACAACCACGCCGACCGCAATCTCCCATTGAACGAATACGAGTTCTGCTGCAGCAACAGCCCGGCGGCGGCCTTCCACCTCAACAAGCGCAAGCACGCCCACGCGGCGGCGCCGCCCTTCGACGGCGAGCTTCTGGAGATGATCAACAGCGCGGCGGCGTCGCCGGGCCTGCCCTGGTTCGGGCCGAGCCCGCTATTGCTGAGGATAACGGATTCTCCGTTTCCGTTATGCAATATTCATGATGAAGATTATTATCAAGTTCTATGATGATTTGAAGCGCCAAAACTCCCAATTCGCATATTCTTCATTTAATTAATTCCAAATGTTATCGATGTGAGATATATTTTGTTTATAAATTTTGGAATTTTGTGCATGCATGGTGCATGTACATTCAATAATTAATGAAAGCCACTTTTGGGTTTTTCCATGTTCCTAATTAGCTTAAACGAGAGGAAAAATATGAGGGAGTATAAATTAAACACTACTAATATTTATGATTTTTATTCAGAAAAATGAGAAGGAAAAAAAAAATGTACCGTGAAGATGAATGAAAGCTATACACTATGTGGGGTTAGGTGATTGGAGAAAAGGGTTCGCGGATCATGAAAAGTTAACGATTAGAAAAGTTGCAACTCTTATACCGTTAGGCTGCTTGCAGCGGCGCGCGCGCGAGCGTGCTCGCACCGCGCACGCACCAATGTCGAGCGCACCTCTAGCAAGCGCAGGCTCGCTCTGCCGATTGCTAAACAACGCGCGCGCTGGCAGTCAAATGGGCACATGGCGATCGCCAACGGTCGCGTGTACGATCGTCAGGCGACCGTTGGCGATCGCAACGGTTACAATTCGATTTTTTTTTTATTTCTCCATTTTAACAATATAAATACCCTCTTCCACTCCCTCAAACATCACACCTCCTTCTTTTCTCTTTCAATCTTTCTCATTCGACGATCTCCGGCGATTTTCCCGACGATGCCTCCTCATCCCTACACCGATGGCAAAACCTTGGAATTGGCACGGGCGTGGTTGTACGTCCACAATGGCGGCGGCGGCAACAGAGCCATGTGGAGAAGAGTGGAGACTCGCTACAACGCGAATCACCACAGTACTCGGCGGAGCGCAACTCGACGCAGTTGCGCCACCACTGGTCGTGAGTCAAGACCAATTGCGGGTTATTCAACGCGATGTAGTGGCATACCCAGAATCAAGCGCCGGCCGGCGTCACTGAGGAGTGTTGGAAATAATGGTTTGGAAATCATTATTTATGGCGGTTAATTATTTAATTATTGAGAATTAAATAATTGAGGATTATTTTACTTGTTGAGTAAATAATTAAAATTATTCATGTTCTCAAAACCATTATTTGGTGAGTGAGAAATGGTATATTTGAGTGGTGTATTGGAAACGAATTTGTTGTAGCCGAATTCGAATGTTGAATGAACGAGAGCTTGGGCACGAAAGCTTGGGCTTGAATCGTGGGCTTTGAATTGATGTTTTGGACTTGATAATTGCTAGTCCAATAATCAAATTCTTAAGGTTTGGGCTTGACCCATTTATCAATCTTACAAATAATTAAATATTATAAATGTTATAATTGTTTTGTAAGATTACGGCCAGTATATTTTAATACATTGATGTCAATTAAACTACAATAGTTTAATTGAATTGGTAGTGAATTTTATTCACGAAAACCGCCGGAATTTAAAACGTTTAATATGAATTGATGTAAATTCTTCATAACAGCCATATATTCATGGCTATGGCTTAAACATTTTGGAACAGCCACTCTCGGCAGTAAATCCTCATTAAGGGTGCATTAATCCCTCTTGGTGTGAGATGGCTATAAATAGCATCATCTTTGCATGTTGGCTGGATACGAAAATCATTTTTGCATTATTCTTATCTCAATTAGCATTCTAGTTCATAGTAAAGCTCAGTTCTTCTCCTCGTCCAGTTCGTCAGAGCTCTTCAGTTTGCGGTGCTGCTACTTGATGGTCCCAATACGAGTTACTGGTATATGGGGGGGGGGGGGGAAATACACCAGTTAGGATTTTTCAACTTTCTAAAAACTTAACACTTGAAATTAACTTCAACTGAGTAAAAAGGACTCAGTTGGGATCTCACAGCTGAGTAAGCAACCTCAGCTGGAAGAGTGGTGTTGTGCGGAATGTGGTGGAAAATGTACTCGTAAAAACAAACTCACGCTTTTGTGCACGGTTGGTCAAAACCAAAACTGTTGATGTGAAAGAATGCAGATTGTATGCGGTTAGATTGTCAGTTGAGATATGCAAAATAATGACTGAACACAAATAAACACGACACACAAGATTTACGTGGTTCGGAGAGAACTCCTACGTCCACGGGGAGATGTGAGTCCACACACCTCAGTCCAAGTTCTTCTGGACAGTTCCACTCAGCTTACGCGGGCTGAGCAACCGTTACAGTTTAGTTTGCGGGCACTAAACAGCCTAAGTCAAGTTTGCGGGTACTTGACGACCTAACTACTCAATTACAGGAAGAGTAAGGTCCTAGCACACTTTTTAGGGTGTGAGAATGGGTAGGATTTCCAACTACAGCTCGATCACGAATGAGAGCTGGATCTAAGGCTTGAACGAATAAACACTCAACCTAAGATCAAAAAACAGTTTCGATCTCTAGGAACCCTCAGCTACTAATGTTCTCTCAAATTGGAACTCTCAGCTGCTGATGCTCTTAGATGATGATTTTGCAGATTTGCTTTTGGCTTTGATTTCTCTCGTGAAAGCTCTTGAATTTTCGTCGTCTCTCTCTTCTATATATGTCTCTCGAATGAGAGAATGCCTCTATTTATAGGCGGAGAGAATCAACTAGCCGTTGGAGGAGCAGTTGATCTCTGATCGGTTGAAAGCGATGGCTTGTCTCTCATCTCTGCAGACTTTCTCGATATGGCATCTGTGCTCTTCTGCTTTCCATCTGAAACAGCCTTGTGTTGGGCCAGATGGGGTAATGACTGAACGGTCAAACTCTCATGTGACTTCCTTTTGAATTTCAAATCTTTGACAGTCAACTTCGGTTTGTCGGTTGAAAGTCTTGACCTTCATCTGAGTGATCTTCAGTTGATGTTCCGATCTGTCGAGCTCTCAGCTGACTTCAAACAGTTGAACTCCATGTTCGGATTCTATAACTGAGGTTCTGAAACTGAACACTCAGTTGTCTTCCTTGTATTTACTCAGTTGGGTTTGAACCCTCAGATGATTTCTTTTTCATCTGATGTTCTCTTCCTTTCAACTGTTTCTCATCTGATGAAAGCTCAGTTGGTTTCCTTCTCAACTGATGTTCTGAAGACTTCCCCTTGTTTGCATCTGAACAAATGAACTCTCAGTTGTCTTTCCTCACAACTGATGTTCTGTCTGAGTGACGCCTTGTTGCCATCTTCAGCTGGAGACCTGTAAAGATAAAATCTTAACTTTGCTCAAACAGCGAGCCTAAATTCTAACATTAGGTTCTGGCAATATCTACTCGGTTGGGGTCAGCCGGTTTTGGAATTCATCAAAACTTATACTAATAAATTTTCCAACACTACTGTTGAGACGTGAAGTCGTTTACCTTTCGGAACGAGCCGCCAATCCGAGAGCACTACCGGGGCGTTTCTCGTCTTGCGGGCAGAAGGCATCTTCGGGCGACTTCCACAACAATCTGGTTTTGTTTCTAGTTTGTTGTTTCGTTTATTTCTTTGTATTATTGATATTTTTACTTGTTAGTTCAATTTTGCATTGCTTCTTCATTGTAATTTCCACAAGCTAGTACACCGGTTCTTACAATCGCAAAACGAGAAACCTGCACGTTACTTGCTCGTGTGCTCGTGGAGAAGAAATCTGTACTTATAATTTGAAATTAAGCATATCGAAACTTAATTCCTTTGCTTGGAGATGTCGACCGATCCTTTCACCGGCTCCAACACCACTGGCTCCACCGCCTCCGCCACCATCGGCTCCACTGCTTCAACAACCATTGGCTCAACCACCTCTTCCACGATTGGGTCTTCATCTGCCCATCTGTTTGGGCAAACGGGTGGTCAGTCCTCCACCATGGCCCCGCTGCAAATGTCGAGGACATTGGGGCTTGCCGAAAAACCTCCTATCTTCTCGGGCAAAAGCTTCAAGTATTGGCAAGAGAAGATGTTGTTCTACCTCATCACGGTGGGGTTTGTTGGCTTCTTGACTCAAGATAAGCTTGCGACACCAAGCGAAGAGGAGACGAACTTTGAAGTTCGTTCCGTCTTTGATAATTGGTGCCAAGGAGATTACCTTTATCGTAACACTGTCCTAACGTACTTGGATGGTGGTCTCTACAAGGTGTTCCGAATTCACACGACTTCTAAAGAGTTGTGGGAGGCTCTCGGAAAGAAGTATCAAGTTGATGAGGCGAGCACTAAAAAGTTCGTCGTAGCCAAATGGTTGGACTACAAGATGGTCGATTCTCGACCTGTGATGGAACAAGTAGAAGAGTGTCAAACTCTTGCACGCGATGTTCAAGCCGAAGGGATGCCCTTGGCCGATGCTCTATCCGTGGCAGTTATGATTGAGAAGTTGCCTCCAAGTTGGAGGGACTTTCAAAGTCACTTGAAGCACAAGCGCTCGGAAATGTCCGTGGAGACCTTGGTTTCAAAGCTTCAAGTGGAGGCTCTTGTGAGGAGTCGTGATCAATTGCTAAAGCTCCTATGGAGAGGAAGGCCAATTTGACTGAACAAGGTGGTGGTCAGTCTCACAAGCACCCTCGCCCAAATGCTAATTACAAGGGCAAGGGAAAGCAAGTTGCTCAACCATCGAAGTTCAATGGCAATTGCTACAACTGTGACAAACCTGGCCACATGGCTAAGGATTGTAATAAGCCGAAGAGGAAGAGGGCTAAGAGCAATGTCAACAACGTCGAGAAGGACTTCGACAAGTGGGACAAGGAAGACTTCGTGGCTGTGATCACCGAGGTGAATCACGTGGCTACCCCGAAAGCTTGGTTCGTGGACACCGGTGGTACTGTGCACATCTGTGTCAACCGAGACTTGTTCTACACTTACAAAGAGGTTGATGACAAATCAATCACTGAGGCTAGTGGTCAAACTTCTCAAGTTGTTGGAATGGGCACTGTGGTTCTTCAACTAACCTTGGGCGTGGAGATTACCTTGAAGGATGTGTTGCATGTCCCAACAGTCCAAAAGAATCTAATTTCTGGCATTAAGTTGACTAGAAAAGATTTTATTTTGAACTTTCATGGTGATCATGTTATAATTCATAAGTGGGGAAAGACTCTCGGCAGGAGTTATGTCTGTGAGGATCTTTTCAAACTTAGTGTTAAAGCTTGTAAGCCTCATATGACAGTTGCTAATAAAAATGCTTCTACTTCTGCTTACTTGCTTGAGCGCTCTGATTTATGGCATTGTAGACTTGGTCACGTAAATCTAAATGCTATAAAAAGATTAGTAAAAATGGATTTACTAAAGACAAATGAATTTAATACACAAGACAAATGTGAAGTATGTGTGGAAGCTAAAATGGCTAAGTTACCGTTTAAATCGGTTGAAAGGAGCACTAAACCTCTAGAACTAATTCACACTGATGTTTGTGATTTAAAATTTGTGCAAACTAGAGGTGGTAAAAAGTATTTCATTACTTTTATTGACGATTGCACAAGATACTGTTATCTTTACTTGTTGAGAAGTAAAGATAAGGCTATTGAAGCATTTAGAAACTTCAAGAATGAAGCTGAAAATCAACTTGGTTGTCGAATCAAGATGGTTCGGAGTGATAGAGGTGGAGAATATGTTGCTCCATTTGCTGAGTTATGCAACGAAAGTGGTATAATTCACCAAACTACTGCTCCTTATTCACCACAATCAAATGGCGTTGCTAAACGTGAAAATCGAACTCTTAAAGAGATGATGAACACTTTGTTGATTAGTTCGGGATTACCCCAGAACATGTGGGGGGAAGCTGTTCTAACAGCCAATTATATCTTGAACAAGATTCCACTCAAAGGGAAGGACGTGACTCCCTATGAGCTTTGGAAAGGAAGAAAACCTTCGTATAAATACCTTAAAGTGTGGGGGTGTTATAAGGTAGAAGTACCTTTACCAAAACAAGTTACAATTGGACCTAAACCGGTAGATTGTATCTTTATTGGTTATGCACTTAACAGCAGCGCTTATCGATTTGTAATACACAAATCGGAGATACCTGATGTTCATGTGGGTACAACGATTGAATCAAGGAATATTGTGTTCTTTAAGAATATCTATCCTAATAAGGATAAGGTTGATCCTAACTCTAGCAAGAGAGTTGAGGATGAAGCTAAAAGTTCCAAACTCGTAGATGAGCCTACGAGTTCTAAACCCGTAGATGGAGATGAGGTCACTAGTTCTAAAACGGTGTTCTATGGACCACCGAATAGAAAATGACCCAGGTCTACTCCTGTAAATGTAGAACCTAGACGTGGTACTAGAGTTCGAAAAGTAAAGATTTATGGACCGGACTACGTCGTTTTAATGCTAAATGGTGAACCGGTGACTGTAAGAGAAGGCTTATCTGGTTTGGATGCGGCTTTGTGGAAAGAAGCAATAGACATCGAGATTGAGTCTATTATGCAGAATCACACTTGGATGTTAGTTGATCTACCACCTGGTAGTAAAGCTTTAGGATGTAAGTGGATCCTAAAAAAGAAATACAAGTCTGACGGGACTATTGATAAATACAAAGCCCGATTTGTAGTTCAAGGTTTTAGACAAAAAGAAGGATATGATTTCTTCGATACCTACTCACCTGTGACAAGGCTTACTTCCATTAGGACGTTTCTTGCTATTGTTGCTTTGCGCAATCTTGAGATTCATCAAATGGATGTTAAGACAACATTCTTGTACGGTGAGTTAGATGATGAAATCTATATGAAACAACCGGAAGGGTTTGTAGTACCTGGGCAAGAGCACAAGGTATGCAAACTTCAACGGTCTTTATATGGATTGAAACAAGAGCCTCTGCAATGGCACTTGAAATTTGACGAAGTTATGTTGTCAAATGGTTTTAAGATCAACGAGAGTGACAAATGTATCTATATTAAGAAAAATGGTGACGATTATGTTATCGTTTGTCTTTATGTAGATGACATGTTGATAATAGGTAGCAACTCTCGTGTGATTGGTGAAACTAAGAGTATGCTAAGTAAAAACTTTAGCATGAAAGACATGGGTTTAGCTGACGTTATTCTTGGAATTAAAATTCTAAGAACGCAGAATGGAATTGCTTTAACGCAATCTCACTATGTCGAGAAAGTGTTGAAGAAGTTCAATGCTTACGATAAACCTATAGCTAAGACGCCATGGGAATCTAATGTTCATCTAGATAAACATAAAGGTGAACCGGTTGGTCAAGATGAATATGCTAAGATCATTGGGAGTTTGATGTATCTTACAAACTGCACCCGACCTAATTTAGCATGTTCGGTACACAAGTTGAGTAGCTACACGGCTAATCCAGGTAAAGAACATTGGAAAGCCCTCAAACGTGTTCTGAGATATTTGAAATATACTCAGAATTTTGCGATTCATTATTCAAGAGAGCCTGCTGTACTTGAAGGGTATAGTGATGCTAATTGGATATCTGAATCGAAAGATTCATTTTCGACGAGTGGATATGTATTCACGATCGGGGTGGTGCTGTATCTTGGAAGTTCAAAAAACAGACTTGTATAGCAAGGTCCACCATGGAATCTGAGTTCATAGCTTTGGATAAAGCTGGTGAAGAAGCTGAATGGCTTAAGAATTTCCTCGAGGATATTCCATGTTGGCCGAGGCCTGTGTCCTCAGTGTTAATTCACTGTGATAGCCAATCTGCAATTGGACGGGCACAAAATATATTTTATAACGGTAAATCTCGACATATTCATCGACGACACAATACCGTGAGACATTTGATCACGAGTGGGGTTATCTCGATTGACTATGTGAGGTCAATAGATAATCTGGCGGATCCGCTAACGAAAAGTATAAGTCGAGATCAAATGTATAAGCTGTTAAAGGGAATGAGTGTAAAATCCACATCTTAAGGATGATTATAGTGGAAACCCAACCATGATGATTGGAGGATCCCAAGAACTTGGTTCAAAGGGACAACGAAGCTATAAGAATTTGGGTGATAAACGCTCAAACTTACCTATTCTCTGAGAACAGTGAGTGTTTGAAACCTGCATGTGGTGAGGTTAAGTTTTATAACTTTTAATGATTCTTGGATACCTTAGGGAGGTCAAGTATAGCAGGATACTTGGGTAAAAGAATCACCTATGTAAGTATGAAGTGTGGCCGCTTCGAATGAAGCACTTATGAATCCAAAAGGTGTTCCAAGGCCGTAATGGACACAAACGTGAGAACGGATGAGGATTGAGACAATATTGTGTCAATGTCGTTGACTCAGTATACACCAAGGATGACTAGTTCAAGGCATCATGTCCACTAGGCCACCGGTATACTCGATAATATTGACTATGGAAAGGTTAAAGACCATAAGCCACCTAACCAAATGCAATAGCGTCTCTTGAGAACTGAGCTAAGTGTCTGCATACATTTGCATATAGCTTTCTCACTCATGTGGGGGATTGTTGAAAATAATGGTTTGGAAATCATTATTTATGGCGGTTAATTATTTAATTATTGAGAATTAAATAATTGAAGATTATTTTACTTGTTGAGTAAATAATTGAAATATATTCATGTTCCCAAAACCATTATTTGGTGAGTGAGAAATGGTATATTTGAGTGGTGTATTGGAAACGAATTTGTTGTAGACGAATTCGAATGTTGAATGAACGAGAGCTTGGGCACGAAAGCTTGGGCTTGAATCGTGGGCTTTGAATTGATGTTTTGGACTTGATAATTGCTAGTCCAATAATAAAATTCTTAAGCTTTGGGCTTGACCCATTTATCAATCTTACAAATAATTAAATATTATAAATGTTATAATTGTTTTGTAAGATTACGGCCAGTATATTTTAATACATTGATGTCAATTAAACTACAATAGTTTAATTGATTTGGTAGTGAATTTTATTCACGAAAACCGCCAGAATTTAAAACGTTTAATATGAATTGACGTAAATTCTTCATAACAGCCATATATTCATGGCTATGGCTTAAACGTTTTGGAACAACCACTCTTGGCAGTAAATCCCCATTAAGGGTGCATTAATCCCTCTTGGTGTGAGATGGCTATAAATAGCATCATCTTTGCATTTTGACTGAATACGAAAATCATTTTTGCATTATTTTTATCTCAATTAGCATTCTAGTTCATAGTAAAGCTCAGTTCTTCTCCTCGTCCAGTTCGTCAGAGCTCTTCAGTTTGCGGTGCTGCTACTGTTGAGACGTGAAGTCGTTTACCTTTGGGAACGAGCTGTCAATCCGAGAGCACTACCGGGGCGTTTCTCGTCTTGCGGGCAGAAGGCATCTTCGGGCGACTTCCACAACAATCTGGTTTTGTTTCTAGTTTGTTGTTTCGTTTATTTCTTTGTATTATTGATATTTTTACTTGTTAGTTCAGTTTTGCATTGCTTCTTCATTGTAATTTTCACGAGCTAGTACACCGATTCTTACAAGGAGATGTTGGTGAACTCAATGCTCAATGAATGAGCATCCATGCACGGCGAGGCGTTCAGGCATTTGGCGGTTTGGAACCTCGTGAAGGACGTGGAAGTTTTTTTTAGCGCTTAGGGTTTTTTTTTTAATTATGTCAATGTATTTCTTATTAGCATTATTTTATTATATCATTGTATCTTAGGGTTTTTTTTATAATTAATTATGTTTGTTTTAATTTATTTATGCAAGTTATTAATTTATTATGCAAAAATAAAATAAATGTAGAAATTAAAAAAAAAGACACAACATAGCGAGCTCGCCGTTGCAACCCTAACGAGCGTGCGAGCTTGCTATGACGTGGCATGTGAACGAGCGCGATCTTGACGATCGCCATTGCTCACAGTCTTAGAAAGTGTTTACTAAGTATAATTGACTGTCATTATCTTCATTATAAGGCTTTCTTCAATCTCACCCAAAAGTTGGGATACATATTACTCCTATATATAGAGGATTATGAATATGAATATTTGGAATTTTAGTTTATGAAAGTAAATACTTAAAGTATTATTATCTATCCCAACCGCTTAGTAAAAGCTCCCTTCGTAGATACTATATGTTATTCATAAATAGGACGAAGAAAATTTTCTTTGATTTTCTGTCGTTCTTATGCTTTTATAAGGTTGTGCTTTGCAAAAAATATACTCCCTCCGTCCCGTTATTCTTGGCCTGTTTTCCTTTTCGGATTGTCCCGTTATTTTTATCATGTTTTCTCTTTTAGAAATAATTAGAAGATAATTAATTTGTTAAATAATACAGTTTAAACCTTTCATCGTATTTTTCCAATTCATTTTCTATGTCATTCACTATTCTCCTTCTTTCTATACTCATTTTATTCCACTTTATTTCACTATTCATTCTCTCTCTACCCACTTTATTTTAGTTTACTACTTTATTTCACTCTTCACTCTCTCTCTACTCACTTTATTTTACTTTAAAACCTTCACTAAATATAGTTTCTACTCTTAATTATTTTTTTCTTAAACCTCGTATCCAAAATAAACAGGTCAAACCTGGTAGGACGGAGGAAGTATAAAATATGACAAAAACTTGTGCGCTTTATATATTTGGAGCTCCCTGCTGTGTACAATTAGTCTCGTTAGCAGCAAAATCGAGGGATATTATACCGCATTAGCGAGCTAGTGATTAGGAGAGGTGATTAGAATTAATCCTCAATTACCATTTATTATATCCAATTTAAATTTATTAAATCTTCTTTATAATTAATTAAGTCCTGATTAGAGATAATTGAATATATTGATTTAAATTATATATTTAATTTAAAAGTAATTAAATTAATAATTAATAAATTAATAAAAAAAATCTTTTAGAAGACGACCCCAAAAAATAAAATATAGAGTCAAATCGTGATCTCTTGATATGGTTTACTAATTAGGGTTTAATCAATTTGTTGGGAAAATGAGCAAAGGTTCCGAAAGATATCAAAACTCCAATTGACCCTAATTGAGTAGGTGATTATCTTTCGTTTGTTCTTTGCTAGAGCTCACTATTTGAGCACAGAATTTTATCTTTATAGAGTTCAAGCAAAAGAAGTCAGGCAGACTGAAGATGGGAGTTCGTGGAAGAACTCAACTGAGGACCAAACTCAGTTGAGACCCAGAACTCAGCTGAGGGTTCAGACTCAGTTGTGACTGGAAGTCAGTTAAGAGATCAACCTCAACTGAAGCACGAACTCAATTGAATAGCAACTCAGTTGTCTCCTCAACTGATCTACGCAACTGAAGACGTACAGTTCACGTGAAGAGAAGTTGTTAGTCGTCACGAAGCGGAATAGAGAAGACCTTGAAGACGCTGAAAATTGAGAAGTTGCACTTTAGAATCGAGCCTACTCGGAAGCACAAGTCAGCAAGAAAACTTACCATAAATGGACCGACAACAGTGACGGGCAAAAAATATGGTCGCATGTACTGTTTCTGGAAAAGTTACCAGTAAAGCACGTGGCAAAGGGTCAATAGCTTTTTCCAACAGCTAGTTTGACCTTTTCCTCTATAAATAAAGGTCTCCACATCTAAGCACGGTGACACAAATTTTCACATTACAAGAATTGAGAAAAAAGAAGAGTAGTCGCAGCAGCAGCAGACTACCTCTCTCCTCAAGCAAGAAATAGCGATGGCAATAATACTCCGTACCCGATTCCCCGCGGGTACAAGTCCCTAATGGGGCGGGTATGGGGGTCAGTTATTTGGAAACAAGGCATGGACGAGTATGAATTTCTATACCCTATAGGATTTTTTGGGGTGAGTACGAGAATATAGATATCCGCCCCGAATCCGTCCTGAATAATTTTTGTAGTTTTTTTAAATTTTTTTAAAACGATACTAATATTAATAAATAACAAAATATATTAATTAGTATGAAAATTCAAATTTAACGAGAATCGAAAAATCACATTAAGTAGACACATTAACACTATTTTCTCTCATTCTTTATATATAACTCAACTCTCTCTTTTTCTTTTATCTATTTCCAATGTAGGACAACTTATTTCTCTTAATTTCTTCTCGATCCTCTCTCACTATTTTTAATCCCACATCGAAAATGAGAGAAGAGAGAAGAGTAAAAGAAAAAGAACTCTACTCTTACGCAGATCAAAGGGTTGGCTTATAAATAAGATTGTCTTCATGCTTTAACTTAATTTACTATTTTTTTTCCTTGAAATTTAAGAAATAATAACTTTTTTGTTCTAATAAAAGTTTTAAATTAGATAATATATACTTCTAAATGGATACCTGATGGATACCCTTCCCTGCCGGATAATCTCCGATACGAACCCATCCCGATTTAAACGGGTATGAAGACAGGTATGGGGATTAATTTTTTAGGCGAGTATGGAGATGGAAAAGAAATCCCCGACCCAAACCCGCTCCGTTGCCATCCCTAGCAAGAAAACCTCCTCCTATCAAGAAGTTTTTCCTTGATAGAGTTTTGAGTGCAAGTTCTTGCTTGATTTGTGTCCCAACAAACTTTTTCACAAGAGATCGAGTTTATTGTCTTAGGTTGAAGTCTCCACTCCCCTAAAGTGTAGTAGGCTTCTTTGTTGGATTTCTTCCCCCAAATCCAAACCTTAGGTCTGACTTTAAACCCGTAATCAAAGTCACTTGGTCCCTTGGAACAGTAATCCAATACCAGGTCGCTTGGAACCCAGAATCCAAGCAGAGGTCCCTTAGAACCAGAAATCCAAGAGTTGGTCCCTTAGAACCAGGAATGTAAGACAGGCTGAACACTTGCCCGAAAAAGTGTTGAGGGGTCTTGTGGAATCCGATATTAATCGAACTGATTAGGTTTGCTTGGAACCCGAAATCCAAGTAGGCGTTTGGTGAAGCATGCGTAAGCTTACCTAGTGGAATACTTCCCCGAAAAGGAAGTCGTGGACGTAGGAGGTCGATCTTCGAACCACGTTAAAATATTGTGTGCTTACTTTCTGTGCTTTATACTCCCTCTGTTCACGAAATGATGCCCTGTTCATCCATTATTTGTGTTCACCAAATGATGCCATGTTTCGTTATTTTTACCAACATACCCTCATTACTTTATTAAAATCACTACCCCTTGTCATTGATGACCCCACCTCACATCAACTTTATTTCTACTTTTTTGTCATCCCAACAACTTTACACCACCTCTTTTTTGTCATTATCATTGTTTTTTTATCATTATCTCACTACCCCTACTTTCTAACTTTTACCCACTCAAAACAACTTTATCAGATTTCTTAATCTCCGTGCCGGACACGAAATGGGGCATCATTTCGTAAACGAAAGGAGTATTCAGTATTTTAATTTCTGTACCTAACCAACTGACCCTAACATATGCACTGCACTAAGTTGTAGAGCTACTCCAATTGTCTCTTCTAGTTGTGAGTAAACTGACCTGAATAGTATATCTTAGTGAAAAGACGTACAAGAAATTCAACTGTTAGCCACACATATTAATGTGTGGTAATTTAATTAGCCACACATAATTAGAAATGTGTGGGTATATTAATTGAACAATTTTCATTAGTTGTCGACAATTTATAAGTGAAGCAAAAAGGTTTTAGTCACATTTTTATTTTAGCCTTCAAAATTAATTTATTTCTATTTAATCAAATTTATTTTCCAGTTTCTTGTTGTCTACGTGGCGAGTTAAAAAATGTATTAGCCACACATAATTAGCAATTATCTATGTGTGGTTAAAGACTTTTTATTTTCTTAAATTATTGACGTTTAATAAGCGTTACGAAATATATTAGCCACACTTACAATTTAACCACATTTCCTTGTTTTTCTTTTGCCTTCGTGGCATTAATAAAATTTCTTTGTGAAAGATATATAATTATCAATAAAAATGGAAAAAGAAAATACTATCTTGTTTTACTATTTTCAATCAACCCTTAACTATTACTAATTTGCCTAAAAAAGTCTTAACTATTACTAATTTTTCAATTAAATATACTACAGTCCAATTGATAAAAGTGATGATCAATGTAGATAGTCTAATTGATGACATCACACTATTATATAATATCATCATCATAATAACTTTTAATTTAGTAAAAAGGACATCATAATTTAAATATATCAGCAAAACAAAATGCATACTAATATAATAATATACCAAACACTAATAGTTAAAAATATGAAGAGGTGAAATCATACTAGAATATATATATATATATATATATAAGTTAATAATTTATAATATGCTCAGAAATTAAAAAAACATCTCATTTTGCCACTATTTTATGCAAATTTAAATTTAATACTTTAATAACAAAACAATATTATGGATCTTTTTTTTCAGACTTTAGTTGGAGACAAAGCTCTGTTGTTTCATTAATATTTTAAATCTAATAATTACATTAATGTAAATCGCATCAATGTTTTGTAAATAAAAAATTAAATAAAAATTCAAACTTAGAAAATAGATGTCGTCACTTCTGAAAAAAATTCAAGTTACCCGCCCAACACAAAAAAAAAATCCCTCCAAAAAATCTCTCCAGATTATATCTATATAGAGCGGTAGTTTTCATTCTTCCAACTTTCACTTCTTATATATTTTTTTTCATCCTTGTAGAACCCCGAAAATTCGAGCCTAAAAATTTCGTTGTAAATATATAAAAATTTAATTAGAGTTAATCAGATAATAGAACAGTCACTTATTCCCGATAAATTTTATACGTCTAAATCATAAAAATTTAGACGTCCTATGCATTGCATAGCACGAGCATTCATATTTTATTATTCGAGTGAAATATGTCGATATTATTATCGCCTATACAATAATGTGATTAATTAGAAATAATTAATCAAAAAGATAAATTATATATATAATATAAATATGAAGCGTTTGTTTATTTAATTTTGTAAAAGAATTAATTTATAGAATAATATGGATATTGGTCTCGTTAAGACCGAAATAATTAGTTCTACGTATATGCTCGATCGAAACTTTGATCGGATGAGCGAATGTCGTATAATGGAAAAATAATCGAAATACTATATAAAAGGAAATTATATAATATAATAATATATATATTATATATAGGTAAGTGAATGTGTATCGCGTGTGTGCCGTGCGGGTGAGTGTGCGTGTGTTTAATTAGAGTTTTTTTTTTTTTATTTCTTTAATTGATTAGATTTTGCTTAGATTTTTCTCCCTAACATAATCATTATTCCTTTTTCATTCTTCCATATCACCTCCCGTAATCCCCAATCAGAATAAAATAGAGCAATGATATTCCTAGTTGCCTAGAGATTCGCCCTCCCCTTCATTCACGTTAAAAAAAAAGGTTGCAGATGAAACTTTTCACCATCTCTGCAAATCACCTTCTCCTCAAGCCCTAATCCCTTCTTCTTCTACCACCATCGGAACCACCACCACCACCATCTAGTAAGGCCGGAGAAACGGGCAGCCGTGAGGGAGGAAGGAGAAGGAGAGAGAACCGAGAGTAAGAGAGAAAGGAGGGGGAGAAGAAGGCTAGGTATAAAGTCTAAATCCTCGTTTCTCTTATTTCTTCCTTCTTTTCAATATCTTAGAAGCATGTTTAGGGAAAGAAAATGGTGGAACCTTTGGTCTTGGTGTGAAGAAGATGATGTTTATGTGATTTCATAGTGTAGTGATGACAAATATGATTTTGTGTGGTCTTGATGCTTGTTGTAAAGTTATACTCGATTATATGCATTCTAGGAAGAGCATGACTTAGGAATGTATGTTCTTCATAATCATATGGTAGCTATAGATGATATGTGAGTGTGTTTAAGGCTGAAAACCGAGTATATTGCTGTTGTGTTGGTGTTTTGAGTTTGAATAAACGAAGCTTGGAATGAATCGTGTGCAACGTATGAAACTGCACTGCTCTGATTTATCTGTTTGGATATGATAGGTTTCGAATTTGAATCTCAAATTTTTATATGTTGTAGATAAGCATGTTAGGATGGTTATGTAAAATTTTCAGAATTTTTCGTTGAAGCAAGTAATTTTGGTGGATTTAATACTCTACTGCTCTTGTTTGAAAATCTAATTTGCGCAGAAAAATGTATAAGTATTTTTCTCCTTTGATTCGTAACTTTTGAAGGCTTAGCCTTTTGGAAATTGAAACTAGACATCCTAAGGATTTTAAGTTGATATTCCTCATCCCTTGAGGCCAAATGAAAGATTTTATATTGAATTTTCAAGTAAACTGTTGTGCAGTAGAACTTCAATCTTTGGCAGATTCACTGATCTGCAAACGAGGCTCAATTAGGACAAGTAAAACCTTATAATTTTGAAGTGTAACAACTTCTGGAAACTCTATTATGTGTTAGGAGCATGCCATAAAAATTTCAAGCCTTTTTGATCTCTTTTACTATTTTAATTAGAATTTACAACGTCAAAGTGTCATGCTGAAAAAAATTGCAGAAATATGTTTATTATCAATTAATGCCTAAATTCGATTTTATTGCTAATAAAATACATATGTGAGCCTCAAGAATGTACTAAGTAAATTATTTCCAAAATGACATGATAGAGTATGAGTTGTTGGAAATTATTTTATGTGTTACCATAGCTAATTAATTAGATTTAAGCTAAGTTGTTTTGGGCCAAAATAAATATAATGAATTGGACTTGGGCCAATGGGCCAAAGTTTTCAGATTTGTATGTACTTGGGCCAACTTAATAATTTGTGTGTGTGGGCTATGTGGTTCGGACTCGAATTAAAATATTGTGGGCTTTTGAATTGATTTCGGTTGGGTCCGGATTTATTTTAAAAATTGACTATATTCTTTAAAATTGAAGGAGCCTAGTAACATAAAATTGGACCTATGTTGTTATAATATTGTTAGATTGGACTATCCCAAGTTAATAAAAAGAAATATGAAATGAGCTTAGTCTTATATTAGTTAATGTAATTATGATAGTCCAATATGACTTGTTATGTGTGATATGGACCCTTAGTCCATATCCATATGTAATTAAATGTGAAGTTGTATATTATATGATTAATATTTATTATTATTATTTATGCATGATTAATTGTTTATTATTTATTATTAATAATTAATTCTATAATAATTTATTAATTGATATTTAATTGTATGTCTTAATTAATTATTTATTTATTTATTAATTAATTATATGTATTTAATAATTAATTATTAATTAATTAATTATATGCCTTTAATAATTAATTATTGATTAATTAATTATATCCCTTAATTAATTAATTAATTCTTTATTAATTAATTTATATGTCTTTAATAATTAATTATTAATTAATTTTATGCCTTTAATAATTAATTAATTCTTAATTAATCGATTAAAATGATCTAAGTCAATTGAATAATTGTTATGTATTCAATAGTCAAATGAATATCTTACATGTTTTAAAGTGTGATCATATGACATGAGATAAGCGATTAATCAAGTGTACATGAATTAATATGATGTGATGAAAAGTATATAGTATGCATAAGACATCTATGTGACTCACGTTACATAACATGCATGACATACATGTTATAACTCGGGAATAAGCTTGACCTAGGATGCTAAGACTTTAGACACTTTTATGCTTGTGAACCTAAGTGTTTAAGATAACTCTTGTAGGATCGAGCAATCCCTAATTCGAGGACTAGTCAAACGAACTTGAACCAAGGTGGGTTTCTATTTTCAAACTGTGGGATTACAAACTCCCACTGAGGTAACTTTAGGGTTATTAAACCCAATGCTTTCAAAGTGTGATATGTATGCTAAATGTTTTATGCTCAATTGCTTGTGGTTTACCTATGTTGAAAGTTTTATAATACGATCGGCCTTGTGCTCCGTACAAGCCAAGGTAGTGTACACATGAAGTTATGACGGTTCGGTTGGAGGGAGTGGCTCCCCTCTAATTGAACCGGGTGGTAACCCAAGAATGTGAGATGCTCTATGGTTCGAACCGTCAACTGTTTTAAAAAACTTATGTGAAGGATATTTTTACCAAAGTAACCCCCTTCCATAAGAATGAAGCATGCTATATCATTTGAAAAATTGTTATCAAAATGGGGCACGGAATCCACTGAGTGCTTTTGTACTCAGCCCCCTGCATTGTTTTCCCTGATGCAGGTTGATCAATGTGGAGGCGAAGGAAGGGGATGTCGATGTCGCTATTGTCCGTTGTTCGTTTTCAAGTACTTGTCGTGTCGGTCTTTATGACCATTGTTGTGTCTTTAGTAAGGCTTATGCCACCAAACTCATGTTACCTCTTATGTCCTAATCATCTACTTGTAGATGGTTATCTTTTGAAACGCTTCCACAGTGCGGGGCCGGTGTCCTCATACATCGACCCCAGTTATGTTATGCTAGGGCATCGATTTTGAACAATTACCCACCTTTCCTTTATTATCCCAAACACTTGTCATTTCGATTTTTCAATAAATAACTATTTGTTATCATTTATGAATCATGATTATATGGTTTCACCCCACCCACTGCGTGGCGGCTCGGACGGATCCGCATAGGCCGGGTCGCGGGTCGTCACAATCCTAAAATTCGAGACGCGGTCGACAGCATTTGAGGTCTATTCAGATTAGAGAGCTAGAGATAGACTGCAACACAGTGAGCTAGGAGATTGGGTGGGAGGGGCGGGTACGAGTCGTTACGAGGTATCACGGCGTCGTCATCGGCCAGTTCTTCGCCGTAAAGCCCATTGAGAAACAGCTGATCCGGGACGACGCTATCGAGAGCCTCTGCCTCCTCAACGGGGCGAAGCTCATGGTTTTGTGATTTTTCCCTCTTAATTTAATATAGTGCAATTTTACCCTCATGGTTTTGTGATTTTTCAGGGAACAGAGCAATAGTTTGCAGATTATATTTTCCCAGCTTTTGATCAGGTATGCAGCCCCTTTTTTCTCAACCTTGTAGTCCTGTCTATTAGATTGCTTTTTGATATTTCATATTTATAGAGTGTGGATAAAGCTACTAAGTTTGGATATCGGAGTGGCAATTAATTTAATTATGGAGGTAAATGATTATGTTCTAAATTACTGTTTTCTTTCAACTTTCTATCTATACACGAAGAGAGTGAATGGTATAGCTCATCTAACATAAGTGTTGGAGATTATTAATTTATTTTAGATTTATTCTAGATTTTACAAAATTAGCGATCTTAAAGAACTAAATAAATTAATTTACTAGTGGAAATTATAAAAAATTATATCTTCTAGTGAGCATATTGTTTCATATTGCACACTCCTTTTCGCACTCAAGGTTTGACTTAAAGGATTGCTTCTCAATATAATTTTTGTTTGTTGGTTTTTAATAGCCTTTCTACCTAGTCTTGTTAAAACTAATGGTTATGTTCTTGTTTATGTGCAGGATCTTAAGAATGTTGCCTTTTTAAATGCTAATAAAGGTATAGATCCCTTCAAATCTTATTTTCCATCAAAATTTATGAACCTTTCAGTTTCTATTTTATGTATGTTAAAAGGCTGCCAACAAGATAGGTGAAGAAGCATGAAATTGAGATGTAGGTATGTTTACTTAGTTATTGTGAATGCTGAAAAGCTTCATGAAGAAAAAAAAATAGAAAAGAAAGAAATACATGTACTTAGATTATAGCATATGTTTATGAAAGTGTGTGCTGCGCGTGTTTGTATGATGTTGGCTTACTTGAGGTGATTGTTTGATGACATGTCGTTAAATGCACAAAAGTATGTATCCTGTTCATGTTTAAATGTTTATGTAGTTCCAGCTATATTAGGACATCGATGATTGCACAAACTTATGATGGTTCGGCGGCGTGAATCCTTATCGGAGCTCTAAATGTATTTGTTGCTTGGTAAATGACACATACAAAGCTAATAGAGTTTGAATCCATCAAAAAGCAAGTAGTACTCCTGTTTATGGTTAATATTGAGTTTGGATTTTATTTATTTCTCTTTATCCATCACTTGCAGAGAGTCGAGTTGGGAGTAGTATAGACTGATGTGAATTGTCCATAAAACAAGAAAAGAAAGAAGAATTATTGGAAAAAAGTTTCATGATAAGTTGGTAAGAGATTCTTGTTTTAATTGGGTTAAGTTATTAAAGTTAAGCTAGTTAATGTAATGCACGTAGAAATATTCATTCAGGTCCCGACATCTTTCTTTAATTTTGTGTTATGGGTATTTTTTTTTCTTGTATTTGAGGACACCAATCTTTTAGCTCTTTATTGTTTAGAATGGATTTGATTTTTTATGATGCATTCTCATGAGTTCCTCTTAAACTTGTTTCTAGATTTTGTGATGTGCTAACAAAATGCATGAGATTGATTTGATAAATTATAAGCGTAATTGGGTTTGAAATGGCCAACACAAGTGGAGACATAAACTAATCATTAGATTATTGTCTGCGATCCTACAGGTTATGATGCTATGTTCAATCAAAATTAAGGATTTGGTGCCAGTTTTGGAGGTTGATCTCATTGATGAAGTACTTCAATTATAAATTTATACTAAGTTGTTACTCTTTCAATTGTATTTCTACTATCTTAGCAGGAATAAATGAAGCACATGTCGATATAAAGTTAACTAACGAGGATTGCTTGTGGTGGTAGAGTTCTGAAGAAAATGAGAAGTTCTAGACTAATTTGTATAGTTTATTTAAATATTTTAAGTTTTTTTATGACTACTGTGTAGTGAGCTGCACGGGGACTGTTTCTATGGATGTCTCTATCTAATTTCTGAATTTGTATTTTGCATTAATTTTAATTATAAAATTTGAAAATTTCATTAATTTAAATAATAACTACAATACATTAATTAATGTAAATTAATTACATTAATTTAGTAGCTGCACAACTCGTCACCTACAACTGAGTTTCTATTTCAATTCTCACTCAAGCAATTTCACAAACACATTCCGCACATTTCTCTCTCCTCAAAAAATCCTCCACAATTTCACCATGGCACCGGCGATCTCTGCCACAAACATGAACCCCTCCGCCCACAGCCCTCCCCTCGCCTTCCGCAGCTCCGCCACCTGCTTCTTCATCTCCATCCTCCTAATCTATTCCATCTACACTTCCAAGGAGCCAACTACTCACTCCAATCCAAGGAGCATCTCGACGAACGGAGGTGCTCGTCCCTCCTCCGCCGCCCCTCAACACCTCCTGCCATCACGAGCCTCAACAAACCGCCACCTCCGTCTCTGACCCGTTTTTTTTTTCGCGTCGAGCGCGTGTCCCGCACATGTCGGATCGAGACAGTCTCGACGCGGCGGGACAGTCTCGAGCTCTTCCCTCCTGCAGTGCGGTGTCTCGATACCGCTGACGAGACCACCGCTGTGGTGAGTCTTATTGGTACTCGATTTATGGTTCCGTGAACTAGTTAAGATTATATCATATTGTACGGTATAATTTTATATATAATATTACTCTAAATTTTATATAATCCATATAGTACTATTTAATTAATTAAAAAAGAATTAAATGTATAACTTGTGACATTTACCCACACATATGAATCACAACGTCATCAATCCACGTCATTTCCAACTCATCATTAAATTATAGTAAAATTGTATTTATCCACACATAAGAGACATATTTAGTGACATGTATATGTGTAGGTAAAGATTTGATGATTTATCTACACATACATTTTATGTGTGGGTAAAATCTTTTACCTGCAAAATTATAGCGACACGTGTTGACATTTGTGTTATTTGTGGGTAAACATATATTCCCACACATAAGCATACTATTACCCACATATGTACATATGTGGATAAATACTATGAATTCTTGTAGTGGTTAGGCAAAACGAAAATTGCTACTGGTGTATTCCCTCCATACACCAGTTATTCATTATCGGGACCATCACAATTTAATCATATTAAAGACATTAAAGCATAGTCTATGAAAATCGAAAGTGCTCAATTCATGAACTCTTAGAATGCGTGCAACTCAAGTGGGAAGACGCTTCTCCTCCAACCAAAAGGTCGGTAGTTCGAGTTATGTGTGCGTGTGTAAACTAAAAGAAATGCACATAATATTCTTGCCTTTTATCTTTCATAATTTTGATACACACACGCACAAATTTATAATTCATGATTCCATAGGGTTGGTTGTTTCCTATTTGTGAACTTTTTGAATATACAGTATGTGGCGTTCTAAGTGGAAATTTGAATAGGTAAATATATCACTATATAACTCTTGTAATAATTTTAACTATAGAGGGTGTATATTTTAAAGGTAATGATATTCGGATACACTGTGGCCAGTCACATGCGTTAAAAATGATAATATAAGTTTTGAAAATGAAAATATATCCTAATTGGGAAGCATAAACCCAAGGGGAAAATGTGATTATTTCTATTTTTACAGTCAACTTTCCTTTTTTTTTTACACGTGTGGCTGACCACAGTATGTCCGAATATCATTACTCTATTTTTAATTATGACGTTCAATGAACTTGTTTTAACAAGAGTTAAGATTTTAATCTTGAAATTGAGAGCACACTAAAAAAATTTGAAGTTAGTGCTTCACAATAAAACATTATGGGTTGTACTTTGTTGGACAATACATAGTATTATGCAAAACAGCCAAACAAAATTCATACTAGTATAGTTTAATTCGAAAGTTGTACTTGTACATCAAGATTTTGCATTTTTTTAATCCAAAAATCAATCAGCGCAATTAATTTTAACACACGCAAACGAAGTTATAAATTCAATAGTTTACCCCACTTAATATTATGGATCCATATATAAGCTAGGATTTTAAATATCACCGGACGAGGTTATATTTATATATCTGATCACAAATTTGAACAGACGAACTTATAATTATACATCTAAACGTAAGAGAAAAAATAAAAAAATTCAACCTAACCACCCGTGATTTAGATCCGCACCTGCACACATTGACTTATTAAACATAACTCAAAAGTCTGGCGCCTTTATTACAGCTGAAAGGAATTTTGTAAAATTAATTTACCCGCTAATTAATAAATTTGAAGCGCATAATCAATTGGACTAGTTTGTGATCAATTGTCATGAAGTGACACCTCATCCGCAATGTCTTCTAAATTCGGTCTGAAATGCGGAATAATATATATATGCTGTAGTGGTTGACTTTTTAAATGATTTGTGAGATATTAAAACGGTGTTTATGAAGAACACGTCATCGAATTGCAAATCTGATTTTCTCTCGTCATTTAAGAAATGTTACTCAATGAATTACATGACTAATTAATTTTATCATTATTGAAATTATACTCAACGTTGGTATTTTCTTTGGAGGGGCAACGTTGGTAGATTTTAGGTTCACTTAAAAACACCATCCTAATAATTTCTTGTCCTATTGAATTGAGGAATCCTACAAGTCCTAAATTTGAATTATTTACACCTGCCTAATTTGCTTTCTATTTCTGTTTCTGCTTTTACTAAGGCTCATAAATGGCTTTTTATTTTAGTGATGTTGAGACTCAAGTCCCCACAACACTCCCTTCCACTTGTACCTTAAAATATAGGGGCACTTTCATTTCGGATTTATTATTATTATTATTATTATTATTATTATTATTATTATTATTATTATTATTATTATTATTATTATTATTATTATTATTATTATTTATGTCGTGGGAACTCGCAACCGCTATCTTCGGTGCGCACTGGGTAAACCATTGTCCCTTGTGCAGTAGTTTGCAAACCATACAGGGTATATAAACCACACTTTTCAAATACAGATGTGGCAAACTCGACCTATAGAGACGCTTCATGAGGTTTGAACCTGACTTTTACCATTAGGTCATCCCTAAGGGAACTAATTTTCATTTCTTTGTTTTGCTATGAAGTAACATTAGTTAAAGAAAAATGTTTTGTTTATAATGTTTTATTTAATAAGGAGGATGTATACTTGAAGTGTATGTTTATTTGGATGCGACAGCTTTTAGTGCACTTTTGTTACCTATAAACTCATAGCAGTAAATCTGCTAAGATTTTCATATTAATTTGTTGTTTTTAAGTTAATAATCTATGCCCTAATAATCCACTGCACCGGATAACTTTGCTCTAATTTTTTTAGAATGAGTTTATTAATAAAGCTAATTAATTATATATTCATCCACATTTTTTTTACGAAAAAAGATGTATTCATTAATATTACGAGCAACTATATGTAATGTAATATGAGAAAGACCCTCCAAACAACTCGGAGATTCATTCCAAACAGAGGAAAAATGGAAAATCCTTAGAGATTCTAGCTAGTCTATGAGCCGCCATATAGGCATTCCGACTAACATGTCTTATACCTAAACCACTGCTTAAGCTCAAAGTAAATCGACAATCAGAAATAATCACTCCTAACTCATAATCGTCGGCTATTTGGACATCAATAGCATCACAAACAATTTTACTATCCGACTCAAATATCACGTTGTCCAAACCCTTTTGTTTAATCCATGACAAAGTTTACACAATACCATTCGTGCTCATGTCGCTTTCAAATTTGTAAAAGAGGCTGCATCAA
Organism: Schizonepeta tenuifolia; assembly: GCA_029490685.1. Classification (NCBI taxonomy): domain Eukaryota; kingdom Viridiplantae; phylum Streptophyta; class Magnoliopsida; order Lamiales; family Lamiaceae; genus Schizonepeta; species Schizonepeta tenuifolia. The sequence continues at coordinate 58,139,177 of CM055957.1, read as the reverse complement.
CCCCACATTTACCAGCCTTCGGGAAGGTTATGCCATCATTTACATATCCTTTGTTGCCGTCAAATTTGAGAGAGTAATTGAGGCCTTTTTTCCTGAGCTGATAACCATTCCTTCCTACTCACTACAGACAACAAAGAGGCTTGGTGTAGATTAATAGAGCTATCTACATATTTAACAATCCACAATCACTCAACCTAGGACTGGGGAAATAACCGTGGTAAATTGGTTAAATCGATGGTTAACCATTAACCGTCGTAAATGGTTAACCATTAATCGTATAAAATGGTTAATACATGGTAAATGGTTAGTGACTCTAAAAAATTGACACTTATTGGTTAATCGAATAACCGTGTCGGTTAACCAAAATAACCGAATAAAATTAAAACATAATATAAAATTTAAATTAAATAAATATAATATAGAAAGAATTAAAAAAAATGCAAAATGTCAAAATAAGTTAAAGTTAAGCCGCCACCCCCTCATTCCCATGGCCCTAATTAAAGTTACTTGATATGATATGTGTGTTTGTTTAAATATTATTGAACTTGGCATGTATTAGTTACGTTGTTGTTGATTTTAGTTTTTTATTTGCATTAGACTGTTCGGTAACTCTAGTTTTTGGTTTGAGACTTGATCTTTAGACCTGAGATGATTTTATACATATATGTTGAATTTTGGTTATTTTGTTGGTTATTGGTTAATCGAAAAATAACCGACATGGTTATTGGTTAATCGAAAACCGACCATGGTTAGGTCATGGTTAATGATTTTCGTGTTTTTTAGGTTAGGTTAACCGAAATTTAGGTTAAAGTTAACCGTGGTTAACCGAATTCCTAGCCCTAACTCAACCAATGAACCAATAAAAATTCCTTGTCGTATGAAGTTTACCAGTGTACACCCCCAGTTAGTGGTTGCAGATTATTGTTGTATAAATATACAAGAGGGGATAAGGATAATAGCACTTTTGATATTATAATTTTAAATTATAGCACTTTTTTAGTTTCTTAAAATTTTAGCACTTTGTGACTTTTATGCCCATACATCTTTTGTTAAATTACCAATTATACCAAGTAACAAAAATTATTTGGTGATTTTATAATTTTTCACATTTGTCAACTCCAAACCTTTCCACCGCTTCCACCACCGCCATTCGGCCGCCGCGCCACCGCCACCATCGTCGCCGCCGCTACTGCCGCCGCCGGTGACTCACAAAAAAAAACGTGACTCAATAAAAAAAAAAGAAAAAAATTAATGCGTCGCCGTCACTATCGCCGCCGGTGAGTCACAAAAAATTTTTTGTGACTCGCCAAAAAAAAAAAACTGCCGCGCTGCCGTCACTATCGCCGGTGCCACCGGTGAGTCACAAAACAAATTTTGTGACTCACCAAAAGAAAAACGTCAATCACAAAAAAAAAAGTGACTCACAAAAAAAACCGCCGCCACCACCATCACCGCCTTTCGGCCGCTGAGCCACCGCCACCATCGCCGCCGCTGGCGGTCACAAAAAAAATTTGCGAGTCACCAAAAAAAATGTGACTCCCCAAAAAAAAACCGTCGCGCCGCCGGTGATCACAAAAAAAATTGTGACTCACCAAAAAAATAATTCGTGACTCACAAAAAAAAATGTGACTCATCAAAAAAAAAAAAAAACCGCCGCGCCGCCGCCACCATCGCCGCTTCGTCACCGTCGGTGATCACAAAAAAAAAATTCTAACTCACCAAAAAAAAAAACCGTTGCGCGGCCGCCACTGCCGGTGATCACAAAAAAAATGTGTGACTCACCAAAAAAATAATTTGTGACTCACAAAAAAAAATGTGACTCACCAAAAAAAAAAAATCGCCGCGTCGCCTCCACCATCGCCGCCTTCATCGCTGCCATCACCGCCGGTGATCACAAAAAAAAAATTGTGACTCATCAAAAAAAATGTGACTCACAAAAAAAAAATGGAAAGAAATAATAATTACAGTCCGAATCACAAAAAATAAATTGTGAATTAGAATAAATTTAATGTGAAAAAAAATGTGGAAAAACATTTATTACACTGTGAATAACAAAAAAAAAACCGTGAATCACAAAAAAAAAATATCGCTCCTCTCTCTATCCTCTCTCTTCTCCCTCTCTCTCTCTATATGGATTCCGGCAATAGTGGAGTATGCAGTCATCCACTATTGATATTATAATTTAAAATTTTTTCATGGCTCATTAAATAGAAAATGGGAATAAACAATAATTGCAGTGTGAATTACAAAAAAATTAGTTGAGAATCACAAAAATTTCATCTGTGAATTAAAATAAATTCGATGCGAATAAAATAAAAAATGCGTCCACATCTATTACCGCGTGAATCACCAAAATTTATTTGTGAAATCACAAAAAACTCTCCTCCATTCTCGAACATGGGAAATCCTCTTTCAGTTGCCTTCGACGACTTTGATTTCCCAAATCACCACATCAAAATCGAATTCACCAACATCCCCAAACCGACGCAATCAGTGAAAATTTAGCTAACCCTCCCGCCGATCAATCCATCAAAACATTTGACATAGAATGTTCAATTGAAGGCATTTTATCAGACATCAACAACAATTGGAAGGAAATTACAATTGAAGCAGCGCAGAACCCTTTGATGTTCACAACTCCCTAAGATAAAATTGAAAATGGCAAAGGTAACAAATTTCAAGATCAATTGAATTATTCTTCATGAAATTTAACTAATTGCATCGACCACAGTTACAATCACAAGATGCATAATCAGCTCAACCCAATAAAATCTCAAAATCAATGGTCAATCGGAGCAGAACCTGTTGAACTGGCGGAGGACAGCGGCCTCAACCCCCGAGGCCATCCGACCCGCCCAGTCCGGAGCGCCGCCGGCGAACGAGGTCCGACGCATCGCATCCATCACCCTGTCGGCGTTCTCCGCCTTCAGAGAAGCGTTCCGCCGCGCCTCGTCCTCTCTGAAAGCTCCCTCTATCGCCGTCTCCGATTCGATCACCTCATATTCGTCGGCGTCGTCATCGCTTATATTGAGCGATGGCACTCCTCCATTCTCCATCCAGCCTTTCGATAATTGATGGAAAATGGAGTTTGGATCTCGATCGGAGAAATCTTCTCCTCCTCCTTCGCCGCCGCCACCGTCGTCTGAGTCTTCTTAGGGCTCCCACCAGATTCAGATTTGCGAACGCCATCCGCCGTCTGTGCCAGTACCATCCTAATCCCACCGCCCCTATAATCACCACCACTGCTGCCGGAATCCCCACCTCCAACCTGATCGGGAGCCAATTCTATCGTCTTCAAAGTGGTGGACGGTCAAGTTCCACCTCAGCACGCAATTGAGCTCCACATTGTTCCCCGTCGACGCGGCGAAGCAAAAATACGAATCCTGTTTCACGTGATCCATCAGATTCAGACTGTACAACAGCAACGGCGATGCCGGCTTCGGCGGCTTGGCGTCGTCCTTCTCCGCCTGCTCGGCGATGTAAACTTGGATCCGCGTGTCTCCGCCGCCGTAGTCGATCCAGACGTTGTAGAACCTAGGGCTTTCAGAAGCGAAAGCAATGTTGTGGGGAGCCAGAGATTCGACGGCGACGGATACACGCTGTGGAGGTCGAGGCCGACGTAGTTGTCGTTGAGGTCGAAGCCTTGCTTGAAGTTGTCGAGCTCGACGGCTATCACTCTGTTGGAGGAGGTGCCGGCGGCGAGGCGGCGACGCCGACGATTGTGAAGGAGTTGAAAGAGAGATGCGATTGAAAATAGGTTGTGTGTAAAAGCAGATCATAGAAAAAAAAAAGGTAAAAATAAGAAGGAAGGGTAAAAAAGTGAACAAGTACTATAATTTTGAATGATTAAAAAAAGTGCTATAATTTAAATTTATAATATAAGAAGTGCTATAATAGCTAAATTTCTCGATATACAACCCCCACACAATTTCTTTATAGAGGAAGAAGTTAGCACCACCACTTTTATAGAAATACAAGTTGAAGTATTAAAATTTATCAAAAAGTAAAAAAACTATTGCCGCCCACCGTGGGGCTCGAACCCACGACCACAAGGTTAAGAGCCTTGCGCTCTACCAACTGAGCTAGACGGGCTTTTTTTGTTGAGACTGGTTAACTTATAAAGATACAAAGAATATGATTTGTTCTACTCTTTCCCTTTTCATAGCTCAAGGTATTTATTAATTTTATCAAATTCGATATTTTATTAACCGCATTGTACAGTAATCCTATACAAAACAGCAATGAAACCGTTTTGGAATTTGTGATTGACAAAAGTTATTTACGATGCCATCAATGCCCTTGTGGAAAATAAATAAGAGTTGAGGATTGTGCTATATACTTCTCGTCAGATTTTGGATAGTAATCTTAATTTTTGTATTAGACATGTTAGTTGGAGGTAATATTGTGTGGCTCATAAAATAGCTAAAATTTCTAGTGAATTTCCATTTGTGCATGCTAGGATGAACCACAGGATTTGTGGACGGTCATCTTTCTGTTTCATGTGTTTGCTTTTAATAGACTCAACTAGTAAGTAATCCGTCGAAAAAATCGACAAAAATCATTTTAAGTTATAGTTCATATGAATTAGTATAAAGAAATTAATAAATCATATTTATTTAAAAAAGAATTATAATTTGTATTCCAAAATTATAGTTTACAATCATTTCTAGAATGAATACATCCGTACATATTTTAAAGTATTTAAAAGTAAATTTTCTTGGTATTTACTCAATTAATTTAACTTTATAAATATAAATTTTCATAATAATTGATTATAAATCTCAATAAAATCATTAGTAATAAATAGTACAAAAATACCAAAAGATTAAAAAATTGAGAAAAGTTTCACATAAGCATGTGGATCAGTGTTCGAACACCCATTTCGAATTTAATGCTTGTACATGTCTCAAATCAAATTAAAAAATAATTTTACTTTTCGATCTCGTTCCAAATTCATATACTAATACCTACTAATTTCCCAAACTTTCACTTTTTAGGGCTAGCCTTGTCGGACTGACTATTTTTACAGTTCGGATCAATTGGATTAAAAATTTTCGGGCTAGAAATTGCCGACCATAATTCTCTATTTTTTTTCTTCTGGAACTACTTAGGTTAGCCCGTCAATTTAGAACTAATTAGATCTTCCTACCTATCGGGATCGATGGAAAAAATAATGGATCGAGAACTTGTCCATTTAACATTTTCAACTTGTATTAGAATTTCTTTACCATACCATTTCAAACCAGATGAAAAAAGACACTGTACTATTTGTATCTCTCCCCAACTCATTGGGTAATAATATATTTCAATTACCACTCTCAGTCAATCGGGCTAAAGAAAAATTCAAATTTTTCGGACGTAACTCTTGTTCTTTTACTTGGTCAATTCAAATCAGCCTGTCAATTTAATTGACATTCCTATCTGTCAACTTCGATTCAGTTACACTTAGAACTACCAATATGTGGGACCCATATTGCACTTAAAACACATCCTACCACCTAAGTCAACTATATTCTTAAAATCTGTTTTGGTCAATTCTATGCAATTTTTTGTGTACGGTGGGAGTAATATAATTTTTTAAGCAATTTATTTAGTTGAAATTTAGTCGTAAAATTGTGTGCTTAGATTGATTTTAACACTCTATTGCAAGAAGACGAAGATATGAATATAATAAAACTCAATTCACCTAACCTAATATGTTCTCTAATTGGTACATTCTTCTAAAATCAATATGTGTGGGATTTTTAAACATCTATGTATACATATCAATGATAAATAAAAGAGTAAAAATAAATGTAAATTCTAAGCCTCTATTTGTACATTATACAATCTATAAAACTCATATAGAATTAATTTATATACACACATGTATAAAACGTGATTAAATAGCAATTTTACTATTGATTTCATTTTGAAACCCATATAATATTGCGATATTACCTTTTACTTTTCAAATCTATTCATTTTACTAATCGCATTATACTACTTTTAAATCAGTAAAATCAAGTAAAATAATTTCAAAAAGACAATTATACTTAATTCCCTTCTTCTTAAACTCGGTGGCAAAAAGATTATTATATATTAATTTGACCAAAATCAATTATTATCTGGTCAAATTAAATAAGACACTATTTTGCTTTGAAAAATATACATTATATCTAAATGAGTATTTTAAACACAAATAATTTTCTATTTAATTAGGCCAATTAATAATAATTTTATTTCCTCTAAATACCATACAATTAACACACATAATTGGTCTTATAATAATTAACATTGCACATTTCATGTTTATTAAAATAAAAATATCATAAGAATGATTGCATGACGGAACGTAAGATGTGATAGCCCGATTAAGTGCTTACCACCTACATGTGGAGATTCTCGCACACGAAAATTAAATTTTCTTACTACTAATTAATCAAACTTGATTAGTGTACAAAGAACTTAAGCTTAGACTCCTCCCAATCAATATTTTCTACATACGTACTCTCGTATAAGTCACCCTATTATTACTAGTTAACTTTTTCCCAAAAACACGAGCGAATGTTTTAAGGATATGCATGAATATTGGAATGAGAACAGAATGATTTTTACTATCTACATAAAAGGAAGTGACTAATTCTATGAGTATAAATTTAACCATTCTTCCATCCCCTGATATTAGCTAATCCTCACTTTCAAGAATGAACTTCTTTATTATTATTATTATTATTATTATTATTATTATTGTATTTTTCACCTCTCTTTATAATGAATCATTAATTATATCCTTCCAAATAGAGAAATATATATGCCCACTCGTGCGGTTTGCATATTATTTTAGGCTAAATAGTTATTAAAAAGTAAGGGTGTATACGAGTTAAGCCGAGTCGAACACTGGCAGGTCAGAGATCGGCTCGATTCGAACTTTGTATTTTGAGCTCGAATTTGGCTCAACGGGTAACAACCAAGCTCGAGCTCGGCTCACTAGAAAATTATAAGGCTTGAGCTCGATTCAAACTGTTGGGAAATTTATTAGTATAAGTTTTGATGAATTCCAAAACCGGCTGACCCCAACTGAGTAGATGTTGCCAGTACCTAATGTTAGAATTTAGGCTCGCTGTTTGAGCAAAGTTAAGATTTTATCTTTACAGGTCTCCAGCTGAAGATGGCAACAAGGCGTCACTCAGACAGAACATCAGTTGTGAAGAAAGACAATTGAGAGTTCATTTGTTCAGATGTAAACAAGGGGAAGTCTTCAGAACATCAGTTGAAGGAAACCAACTGAGCGTTCATCAGATGAGAAACAGTTGAAAGGAAGAGAACATCAGATGAAAAAGAAATCATCTGAGGGTTCAAACCCAACTGAGTAAAGAAGTGGAAGACAACTGAGGGTTCAGTTTCAGAACCTCACTTATAGAATCTGAACAAGGAGTTCAACTGTTTTGAAGTTCAAAGTCAGCTGAGAACTCGACAAATCGGAACATCAGCTGAAGATCACTCAGATGAAGGTCAAGACTTTCAACCGACAAACCGAAGTTGACTGTCAAAGATTTGAATTTCAAAAGGAAGTCACATGAGGGTTTGACCGTTCAGTCATTACCCCATCTGGCCCAACACAAGGCTGTCTCAGATGGAAAGCAGAAGAGCACAGATGCCATATCGGGAAAGTCTGCAGAGATGAGAGACAAGCCATCGCTTTCAACCGATCAGAGATCAACTGCTCCTCCAACGGCTAGTTGATTCTCTCCGCCTATAAATAGAGGCATCCTTTCATTCGAGAAAAACAGACATGCAGATAGACACATAGACGACGAAAAATTCAAGAGCTTTCTCGAGAGAAATAAAAACAAATCTGCAACATCATCATCTAAGAGCATCAGCAGCTGAGAGTTCCAATTTGAGAGAACATTAGTAGCTGAGGGTTCCTAGAATTCGAAACTGTTTTTGATCTTAGGTTGAGTGTTCATTCGTTCAAGCCTTAGATCTAGCTCTCATTCTTGATCGAGTTGTAGTTGGAAATCCTACCCTTTCTCACACCCTAAAAAGTGTGCTAGACCTTACTCTTCCTGTAATTGAGTAGTCAGGTCGTCAAGTACCCGCAAACTTGACTTAGGCTGTTTAGTGCCCGGAAACTAAACTGTAACGGTTGCTCAGCCCGCGTAAGCTGAGTGGTTCTGTCCAGAAGAACTTGGACTGAGGTGTGTGGACTCACATCTCCCCATGGACGTAGGAGTTCTCTCCAAACCACGTAAATCTTGTGTGTCGTGTTTTCTTTGGTTTTCAGTCTTTATTATCATATCTTAACTGACAAACTAACCGCATACAATCTGCATACTTTCACAACAACAGTTTTGGTTTTGACCAACCGTGCATAAAAGCATGAGTTTGATTTTACGAGTTTATTTTCCACCACATTCCGCACAGCACCAATCTTCCAGCTGAGGTTGCTTACTCAGCTGTGAGATCCCAACTGAGTCCTCTCACTCAGTTGAAGTTGATTTCAAGTGTTAAGTTTTTCGAAAGTTGAAAAATCCTAACTGGTGTATTTCCCCCCCCCCCCCCCATACACCAGTAACTCGTATCGGGACCATCACAAACTTTGTATTTGAACTCGAGCTTGGCTAATTGGGTAACAACCAAGCTCAAGCTCGGTTCACTATATATTCGTTTGGACCAAGCTTTCGAGCTTGGCCCGATAAACTAAAAATAATGAATTTATTAATTTATATATAAACTAAATATTGATATTAAAAGTATAAAATAAAAAAATCTATACTTATTATAAAAGAGTCTTGTTTACAAAATTTGGATTACATATTATATCCTTAGTATAGTATTTAGTTTAAGGGCAATATAGTATATATATATATATATATATATTAGTATTATTATTATTATTCAAAATCAAATTACAAGACTTTCACTCATATCATAATTCTAAACAAGTATTATTATTATTATGAAAAATCAAATTACAAGAGTTTCGCTCATACCATAATTCTACACCACTTAATGTACGTATAAGATTTGTAAAGATTGATAGAACATAAGAAAAAGTCATAATTATTATTCTAAGCATACAAATAGGTGCACGTTTCAATAAGTCTAAATATACTTGCATGCATGAAGCGCCTCTATAGGTCGAGCATGTCACACCTGTACTTGAAAAGTGTGGTTTACTTGTCCTGTGTTTTTTGCAGGCTACTGTACAAGGGACGGGGTTTACCCACTGCGCACCAAAAGTAGCGGCTGCGGGTTCCCACGATATCAAAAAAAAATATATATATATATACTTGCATGCTAATATAATATAGAACAACAATAACATTTCAAAGTTAATTTTAAGAATAATCAATGGAGTTTTAATTATGATGCAATTTATATCTTTAATGATTATGACATAAATTATAAGGTAAATTAAAATAAAAACAATATAAAAATAAAAAGAATTAAAATAAATATGAGCTAAGGGGAGTTTTGTAGTTTAAAGGGGCGATTTTACTAATATAGTACGGATATATATTTTGTAATTAAAAATCGTCAGGTTCAAATATTAATTAACTTTCGAATTAAATCTAAAAATTAGTGCTCTTAATTTTTCCTTGATCGATTTTTGTTCCATATTAATGAGGTTTGAGGTTTATAATTATCTCTACCTCCTAGATCACTCTTCTTCAATTTGCCTCCAAAATTTTCCTTCCACCTAGACCTTCTCCAGAAAATCGATCACACACCCCTCCCAAACTTCACTTCCATCAACACCCAACTCCTAATCATGAACTAATCAGTTATTTATTTGCTAAATAATTACAAGTTAATTATTTGAGAGAAATTGTATGTTAGAGAGAACCGTGCAATATTTCAACCGAAAATTTAAAATTTGAATTTTAAATTGGGATGAAACTTAAATGTTGTTTCAAAAAGGTATGTTTGTCAATCAATAAAAGACCAAAATTAAAAAATTATTTTATAAATGAAGAAATTACGTAAAACTCCTATTTTGCTATCGTGTGGTTGAACATACGCATGTCCAAATGGCACTGCTCTAAGGATAACTATAATTTAAACTTTAAACAATTGCATGTAGTGACTTGATTCGTTTTGTTAAAGTCTGATACCACCTTTCCAGGTAATATGTAAAAAAAAAGTTAAATTATAGTGTGAATTTTAGTTACTGTATTTGGATATATGTGATAAGTTTATGGGACAACCGCAAATTAAATCACGAATTGTATCTTATTTTACAATTACCACAATAATTACTCCCTCGGTATTTATATAAGTGTCCTAGTTTGACCTGACACGGGAATTAAGAAAGTTGGTGAAGTGTTGAAAAATAGGATAAAAGTTAGAAAGTAGGGGTAATGGAATAATGACAAAAAAAGTGATAATGACAAAAAAGAGGTGGTATTGACCAAAAAGTAAGAATAAAGTTGTTGTGATGATAAAAAGGTTAAAATAAAGTTGATGTAAGGTGGGGTTATAAGTGGCAAAGGGTAGTAAATTTAAAAAGTATGGAGGGTATGATGGTTAAAAAAGTAAAGTAGGACACTTATAAAAATACATCAAAAAGTGGTGAAGTAGGATACTTATAAAAATATGGAGGGAGTATAAATTTTGCAATTAAATATACTAATTATAAATTTTGCAATGAGAACTCATGCTATGTTTTTAGTACAAAAAATGTCAATGAAATCTATTAGCTTGCATTCCAACAATATACCTCTACAAACAATTTTGACGAAATTGAGTGCTGTCATAAAACGTAATGCAACCGATGTTTGCATGCTCAAACCTCTATAATATATAGTAGTATCATTTTTGTCTAGAGAAATAATTTATTAACTTATAATGTAACTTTTAATAAATAGTTTAGAATAGTAACTCTCAAATTATTAATTTACAACAATTGACATAAATATAGTTACAAATGGAGCATTCCACATAAACTATTACAACTTATTTAAAGCATGGTATTATGTCCGTTGTAGTCTCCAAATATTTTTACAATTATTTTATGTTTGAGATTGCGTAAATTAATGACTATTTGTTTCATTAGATAATATATTTATTTACTTAAATTTTGGGTTGAGATTTGTAACCCTTAAACATACAGATGTTCAAAGATTATTAACACATAATAATTACCAGCTTGTATCGAAGAGATTATGGCAGGAAGGGCTTCTCAATGTGGTTTTAGTCCTTGAACTCCGACCTGCAAAACGTAACGTCGGGTAGTGTGCCAGCGTCGCGTCTCCGACGATCAAGTCAGTGCGTGTAGAACACGAAAGCTTGAAAGAATTCAACGAGTTCTATCGTATATGAGAGATAATGGACATGATACCTGATATTATGCAGTAAAATATGTATATATATTTGTGATGGTAGGGTATTTTAGTCGCTTCAAGGAGATTTGGGAAGTCTCTCAACCAACTTTGGTGGGGAACTTTCCCTACTTTTTTTTGATGTGATAGGTCGGTACTGACACCTTTCTAGGATATTTATGCTTCGAGAAAACAACTACGTACTGTACTTTAGACCAGTTATCGATAAAGTATAACTGTGGTAGATTACCAAGAGGTAAACTTCCGTAAGAGCAAAATTCCATGCTGCAGGGCATCCTTCCCGTGTTACTAAGAGTATTAGGACAAGGTTGTTATCCAAGTAGAGGAATACTGAGAGTACTAGAGCAAGGTTGCCCTCTGGCAATCATGACGTACCAAAAGTGTCCCATCAACTGAGATTTTGGTCTTTATCAACTCCTTTAATTTATAATTACTCAAAAAATATATAGTATAAAATTATATTACCTCCATCTTATACCAAGTGTCCCTTATATTGAGTCGTCGAGTGTCCTGTTCCAAAATTAAAAACTCAATTCTCTTAGAGTGCGTTTATTTTGATAGAAATATTTTCATTGAAAATGATGGATAAAAAAAGATGAGAAAATATTAACATTTTCATCCTTTTTTATGACATGTTTACTATAATGAAAAAGAAAATTATCACATGGTCCCTCTCACCCCTGATGGGACACCTTCGGTACGTCATGGTTGCCATACGACAACCTTGCTCTAATACTCTCAGTATTCCTTTACTTGGATTACAACATTGCCCAATACTTATAGTAGCGAGGGAAGTATGCCCTGCATTTTGGAATCTTGCTCCTTCGGAAGTTTTCCTCTTGGTAGTCTTCTCCGCTTATACTTTATCGACAGCTGATCTAAAGTACAATACGGATTTGTCTTCTCGAGGCATAAATATTCTAGAAAGATGTCGATATCGACCTATCACATCAACTAAAGTAGAAAAGTTTTCCCCTAACAAAGTTGGCTAGGAGACTTGTCATACCCCACTTTTAGAACAATAACTAACAGGGAATGACTAGTGATTAGAAATAAGAAAGGGCAATAGAACGGGCTAAGCTTGAATGAGATTAACTGTAATACTTTATTCAAAATCCTTACATAATCATGTACGGGATCGAAGTTCTAGTCGTAATCCGAAAATAAAAAGGCTTACAATATAAGATACATCAAAACTAGGATTCAAAGAATAGAAACAATCACAAGTCGACATAGTCGAATAAGCTAAAAAAAAAAAAGCTTAAATTAGCGGAAACAAATTCAAATGTTGAATCCCAGCCTCAATTTCACTTGCCCGCACGTGCTTCAAGACCTGAAAATATTTAGAAAATATTTAGGTTGAGCACTAAAGTACTCAATGGGCTAAGCATTTCATAAACATTTCATAAAAATGTAAGCTTCGCATATCCATAACGTATAGTGATACTTAGAAGGTTTTAAAACGAAAAGCTTCTAAGTTCACTAAAAACATTTCTTATAACTTAGCGCGTTGTACGTTCTTGTGTTACTCAAGTCGAAACTTAGAGAATTCACTGGTGAACCTCGAGCTGTAGCTCCAAGAGTTCTCTGGGTGAATCTCGAGCCTAAGCTCAGAGAAATCACTAAAGTATGTCAAGCACACAATGGAGATCAACCATTGCATATCATGACTCTGGGGTGTACACAACACTCATCAAACGTGTTAGATTACGAGAGTGCCTCGATCGATAGTACAAGAGCTTTAAACACACTGAGCACACATAAAACATATCGTTCATGGATAGCATTTTCATTTCATAAAACCAGAGCTTAATAACTCAAACAATAACTTTGGATAGAAAAGCCCACGTGGATAGATTAAATCTGAAGTGAACTCGTCTCAAAACCGAGCACATATATCTTTCTCCCATGGGCTGATCCTACAAGCAAAGTTCTATTCTTAAATGATTTCCAATTGAACTTCATTAGCGATAATAAGGTCATAACTTAGACTTACTACTCTCAATCCTCACATTCCGATTTAAGACACCAACTATATCTTAGTTTACCTCAACAAACTTTATTTAAGTGGTGTAGTTAAAAACATAGACAAGTTAAGTAAGAAACACAATTCATCTACAACCTTACTAACTTCACAAAAACATGCATTTTTTTTTGGAAAATATCACACATTTACTCATCATTGTCCTGCACAATCTCCAACTTGAAACAATAAATTGTTTGTGTACAAATGGAACTAGGAGACGTGTGCCATATGCCTATGGAAAGCTACGAGTGTCTAATGACTATTCGTAAAAATAATAACCGAGTCAAAAGATATGGGGCTTTAAGTGCAGGCTGCTCATAGTTGGCAGATTGCCGCGGGATTTACAAAAATCTCTTATTCTTTTCTAAATTTTTCATACTTTATCAATTACTTATATTTCACAACAAAAACACTTATATGCCCATCATTAGTCCTTACTCCGATATACATGTATATATGTTCGTTCAAATTCTTGCATAACTTCCAACAAGAGTTCCCATCTTTCTTTTGTGCATTTAGTCGAATAATTGGCTTGCGTATTGTTCACATAATCAGTTTTCTCTTCCTTTCCTTATCTAACATGATCCTAATATGGATGTACACATATACACACCTATAGAACTCATATTCAACACCAAATCAGATTTGAATCAACCCAAACTCACACCTCAGAGCAGACAACGTCATAAAGAACTCCCAAGTTCTATTCTTTTGAATTTCAAAGTAATATCACTATCTTAACCAACTTAAATTCTGAAAATTGGAAGTAATAGATAATGAAAAGTACTTAACCTTGTAGTATTTCTTCTTCTAATTCCTTTCTTCCTCCAATTAAACTCCTTCCTCTCAGTTTTTCTCTATCCCTCTGCTTAATTTCTCTCTTTTCTTTCTGCTCTCAAAACTCTCCTTTTCTCCTCTCCGATTTTTCCTCCTCTGCTCTCTTTCCTCTGTTTCTTCTTTTGTAACTCTCGCTTATCTATTCTATTCCTGATGTTAAATTTTATTCTTTTGTCTGATGAGTGTAAAAAGAAGTCGGTTACTATGTTTATCAAGTGCTGACTAGTGATACCAAGAAGAATGAGGTGGAAGATTTGAAGAACTTTCCCTTTTTAAAGTTATCCTAATATTTTAAACATTAAAACATTTCTTTAAAATACTCTAATCTTGAACACCTCACACACACACGTGAATGTCATATAAATATACCCAATAAATTCTTTTCTTTCCACCTGCTAATTTTATAAAACCACAAAATTCATATAATTAGTTTTAATTAGACCACATAAGCAAAATACTTGAATCAACAACTGAAATTTAGTTGCACATAATTTCCATATTTTCATTTGTGTAGAAAATATAAAACTCTTATGCAAATAATTATTTTTGCTCAACTATATGAATGTACATAGTGCTTTACAACAGGTTTTCGCTAAACCATGTGTTTGTACATTAAGACAGTTTACAAGAAAGCATGTTTATAGAGGCACTTCAATATCAAACTGCATTCTCACGAATTCACATTCAACCAAAAGAGAGGCATTTGGTGAGATTGTTGAGCGCACATAATATTCAGAAAGTATGTTTATCGTTCACCAACCAACCTGTTCAGCAGCTTCAATCATCACGGCAGCATTTCAGATTTCATTTGCAGCAAGGTGTACCTCCAACATCATCAGTTACCTGGCTGACATCGGACAGATTGTGAACAAGTTTGCAAAAAATATAGAGGGGCCCTGCTTAGATATTTTTAAGGAAAAATAGCAAACACTGTTTGGAATAAGAAAGTTTACTGACAGCCTAATAACGTCAATTTTGACCAGATTTACTACTTTAAGGAGATGAAAACCTTTACAAGTCACGTAACCCATTTGGGAATAAAAAAAGTATTTTAGTCGAATTTAGCGACTTGCAACATTTCATATCTAAAGGTCTAAGTTTCGAATCATTCACTTCACCTATCAAATTCCTCTCATTGCAGTTTTTTTCAATTTCCCTTCCATGATGCCGATATAATCCTTTTTCGTGCAACAAAAACTCATTACCAGACCAGAAAGTATAAATGACATCAACAACTGGATTATGAATTTAGAGATCTAAAAACACTGATAATCTAGTTTCAGTTTTGTTTGTGGAATGGATACGAGTTTGTACTATTAGACAAAGTAAGGTCCAAATTCTGGGATATCAATTCCCAAAGAGAATCTTCCAGAAGATACAAATTAGTAGACATATTTGATTGCAGAGAGGTTGCAATTTACCAGCTAACAGGTGCTTTCTCACTCATCAAATTGGAATCTAACAGACAAGCCAAAAGAAGAAAAGGTAAAAACAGATATACCACTAACCGCAAGAAACATGTGATGGAGGCATGCAGCTGAGCGAACTTCTATCATGTCTTAGCGTCAATAACAGGATATTGATCCTTTCTAAAGGTTTCTCTAGTTCCCATGAATCAATTTTTACCCTGACCAATATAAGTAATACATAATCAGCATTCTTGAGTAGGATTTTATAAATGTAGAACTATACACCATAATCTTGATTTATGGTACTTTTTGAGAAATGAAGAACTATTGATGCTGGAATATTAAATGCAGAGTAACACATGAGAAATTAACCAATATGCTAGCTAATCGGGATATAAGAAATTATTGATGGAGAAAGAGCCAAGAAGAAGAATAAATATCTGCAATACAGAAGGAATTTACAAGGTACCTGAATTATTTTCACCGTGAATCATACGACTTTCCCAATTCCGGGCAGTATCAATCATTCCTTGTGAACGACAGGCCTGGATTATGGTACTGAATGTTATATTATTCGGTTTGCAACCATTCGCCTCCATTGCATCGAATAACTCCATCATATTTTCTATATCACCAGCCTTTCCATAGGCATGGATGATACAGTTGAAGAACATTGTATCCAGTACAACATCTGAATTCACCACTTGCTTTATAATTGAGCCAATCTTTTCCAGAAGCCCTGCTTTACTGTATGCACTAACAAGAGAACTATAAGTAATAGAATTAGGTTTCATACCATGATGTTTCATCTTCAGAAAAATTTCATCCATCTTCTCAATATTTCCAGCCTTTCCAAATATCTCAATTATTATATTATAGGTAACTACTGTAGGAGAAAAGAATCTCTTATTCATAAAGTCTATAACAGATGCCATCTTCTGGTATAAACCAAAACTTCCATAGGACTTAATCAAGATGTTATATGTTACTACATCAGGCTTTAATCCCATTAGCTGAAATTCGTCAAACCACTTCTCCATTTCCTTAATCCTTCCACATCCGCCGTAAGCCCCAATTACAGAGTTAAAAGTGAAAATATCTGGATGACAATCTCCACTTTGAAGCATGTTAGTCAATGAGTTCTCCATCATTTCAAAATATTTAGCTTTTCCAAATCCATCAATAAGGATATTATAAGTCACAACAGTACATTCAATTCCTGAATGCACCATTTCCTTGAGAATAAGCTCAATCAAATCAAAACGACGGAGCTTAATGCAACTTTTGATAAGGGTAGAGTAAGTGAAAGCATCCGGTTTGCAATCACGGACAGACTTCATATCATCAATAACAGTGAATGCCTTGTCTAAAAGGCCATTGAGGGCATAGGCACCCACGAGCGCAGTGTACACATCAACAGTAGGCTTTAGGCCATCGGACAGCATCATCTCAAAAAGAAAGGTAGCCTGATTCGGCTGGTTGCATTTACCAAGCATAACTAACAGCTTCGTATATGTCTGGCACCTTGCCTCATACCAATGTTGCCTACGCATGAGATCAAATATCTACGAACACGAACACGAGAAATGATTATTTAGTCAAAGAACAAGGCATCTTCATGAATTACTCTACATGTTACCAAAAATGCACATATTAAAACTACCTTGGCTCTGAAAACTGGAGCTACATACAATAAAGAAGTAATACAAACAATGACAAATGTGCAATAATCCATGTCCAATGTACAACAGAAAACAACAACAAAAAACCCATAGAATCCTAGTGCCACAAGTATTTAAAATATCTAGTTGCCTAAAAACAGGAGGAAGAGAAAATCAGCAACATTTCCAAATCCGAAATAGGAAACACTCAAAACACAACAATATCGATTGATTCATTGCACGAAGTAACAACAGAACGCCTGAAGGCTGGAAATTCGTACAAAAAGGGGGGCTGGACCTTAAGAGCAGACTCCCAACGATTTTGCTTAATTGCATCATTTAGAGCTTCCAAAACAGACTTTGGCCAAAGATTATTGTACTTTGAAGAGTTTGCTTTTCTCTCAATGGAGTTAATGGCGGATTCCTTTCTCAAGACTTGTGACAGTTCTTTCTTCGAAAGCTTGCGAATGTAGAGGTTCTGCGGCGGAGAATCATTGTCAGAATCTGAGTGTTTCTTAGAGCATGAATTAACTCGGAAGAAGGATAGACGGAGTTCGGCTGGATTAAGGAGGCGGAGCTCCATCGCCACCAGTTCAACGATGAAGCAGCTACGACGGTGTTGAGTGGGAGCGATAGATTTTTATTGATAAGGGATGTGTTGCATTGCAGCGGATTAATATTTGAGAAATACTCCATTTCTAGCTATTTTGGGTTGTGGTTTTAAATTTTAGTCATTACCATTTTTTTCTAAAATTTTCTAAAATTGTAGCTATTTTTTGAATTTTTAGACCTTTTTACCCTCTCTTCTCCTTTTTTCATATAATTTTTTAGTTACTATCTTTCTTGCTTTATTTTAGTTTCTTCTCTTTCTTACTTCTCTACTTCTTTTTTTTCCTTTCTGGCTCTTCTTCTCTTGCCGTCATTTTTTCTTCTGCTAACCTCTTCTTCTATCTCCGCTGAAGGTTAATCATTTCTTCTCCGCCAACTGTTTACTCGATCTATCCTTTAATTTCGGTAATTTTTGTTTGTTTTCGTGTTTTTTTTCTTGATTTCCCGTCTTTGTTCGATTTTGTGCTTATATAATTTAAGTTTTTATTTTCACTTGCAGCTGTTTCGTTATTTGGTATTTATCACTATTTTTTCGTCTTTTTTCTTATCTTTTTGTGTTTTAATTCTTTTAGTCGATGTAGTGTAAATTGCTATATGTTGTGGTTTTTGTATACATTTTTTTGTTGATTTTGTGATTATTATTCCGTTGTTGTTAATTAATTCATGTTCAATTGATTAACCCTAATTTTCGAAATGATGAATCCCCTCTTTTTAATTGAGGGTTAAGTATCAGCTTTCATTCAAAATTTCTTAACCCTTATATGTTGGTTATTTGTGAATGCACATAATAATAATACGTTTATATGTCACATTATCAGGGTACGAAAATTTAAGCCCTTGTCTTTGTCTGTTTTTTTTTATTTCGTTTTTTTATTGTGTATGCACGTAATGTTACGTAATATGTTACTTAACAATTTAATTTTTGTGACTGCACTTAAATTTTGACGATTCAGATTATCGATGTATGATACTTCATTAATTTTGTTAATGCACTTAATTTTGTGACTGCACATCAATTGTTTTTGTGACTGCACATCAATTGTATTTGTAATGTTTTTCTTGAAGTCATCAAACAACTGAGAATGACTTGTTTTCTCAGTAACGTACCACTTGGCATACAGTGAATCATTAGGGATCACCACTGGATCTTTATGAGGATCAAATTCTGAGGCTCCAAAATTCAAACCTGTCACTAATGAAAATTCTTCTTTTCTCATTTCACCATTTTACCCTTCACCCAAAAAGTCAGCTCTCGAACATTGTATGATTGCTCCTTTCTATACTCTATTTGATAGGTCATAAGTTCATGAAAGGTGCTCATTGATTTTCCTAACTTCTCAGGAAAATCATAAAATTTTCCAAAGCAACAGTTCTCAAATCTAGCAAATAACTCTGCCCTAAGTTGATTCAATGTTGTTCTAATACTTCCTAGCACCTCCTCCTTACAATAATGGTTAATTTTGTAACTTACACATTGTAATGTTGATCTTTTAAACTTCCATCCTGAATGGATAAGTTCAAAATATAAATGTTTAGAAAAGAACAATAAACATCTTATAATTAATTATCTTTAATGCAAAATATTATTGGAATAACAAAATATTTGAATACAATTTTTTTGTGAATGCACTAATTTATTTAATTCAGTGATTATGCTACTTCACTAATTTTGTTACTTCATAAAGTAGGGTACTAAACTATTGGCTGCTACTACAATAATTTGTTTACTAATAAGATTTTGTTAGTTCACCTTTTATTAATTATTAAATAAGGTGATTACACAACATTTGTAACTTCACTAAGGTTCTTACTGAAGTTAAAAGAAATTGCAAACATAACAGGTAGTTACTGAACAAATAACATGACTTTTTTTTTGTGAATGCACAAATTGTTTCAACTCACTAAGTAAGCTAGTTCTTTAATTTGTTTACTTCACAAATTTTCCCAACTCTTTAACTATGCTACTTATATAGTTTGTTATAAAAAAAAACTTAAAATTTGTGACTCATCAAAATTTATGACCATTTTGTTCCTTCACCAAAAATAATAAAATTCTATCACAAAACAGTGCATTTTTTTGTGAAAGCACAAACGGCATTTTATTTTGGTGAATGCACAAATGTTTCCAATTAAATAAGTATACTACTTCTTTTATTTGGTTACTTCACAAAATAAGCTACTGAACTTTTTTTTATTACTTCAATTATTTTGTTACTAAAATAAATTTGTTATTTCACAATTTCTTTCTTAAAAATTTTTGTTATCACACAAACTTAAAAAAATATTACTCAATAAAATTTCTTACCATTTTTTTTCTTCATAAAATTACTTACAATTTTGTTTCTTCACAAAATTTCTTACCATTTTATGAGATCACAAATGTTTCCAATTTATTAAGTATGCTACTTCTCTAATTTGGTTACTTCACAAAGTAATGCTAGTAAACTTTTTTGCTAACACCAATAATTTTGTTACTTAACTAAATTTTTCCTTTTCACTAAATTTTTGCTTAATAACTTTTGTTACTCAACAAAATTTCTGGCGATTTTGTTCTTTCACGAAAATAAAACTGACCATTCTAATTCACCATGAATGGTACTTCTCTAATTTGGTTACTTCAATAATTTTGTTACTAAACTAAATTTTTCCTTTTCACTAAATTTTTACTTAATAATTTTTGTTACTCAACAAAATTTCTGACTATTTTGTTCTTTCACAAAAAAAAAATCTGTCATTTTGTTACTGAACAAAATTTATGACTATTTTTTGTTTTGAATTCACGAATGTTTCCAATTCACCATGAATGGTACTTCTCCAATTTGGTTAGTTACTATTAATTATGATTTTGGTGAATGAACAAATCTATAAATTTCACTAAAATGCTACTTCACTATTTTCTTTCTTCAGTAATTTGGTTACTTCTTTTGTGAATTCACTAATTTTATCACTTCACTAATTGATATGCACATCACAAATTTGGTTACTTCACAATGTACGGTACTTCACTAATTTGTTATTTCACTAAACTTTTTAGTAGAACTATTTTGCGTAGTACCATATTATTTCACTGAACAATTTAGCCTTCTTGTTTATTCATTAAAATTACCCAACCTTCTGCAGTTGAATATCAGAAGTATGTTTAGTTCAATAATGTTGTCATTGCAGTAATTTTAGGCGCATAATTTAAGTTATCGTCAATGTTCACATCCCAAAAAATTAGTAAAAGAAGCTTCACAAATCAAAATTTTATACACGAAAATGTACTGAAATACATACCGGTAAATCGACCTCTTGTAAACTTCGACTTGGCCCCTCAACATTAGTTGTCTCTGTCGATAGCAACAAACTCGAAGGATCTTGACTTTGTTCCTCCATATCTATATAGACAGGGACAAATCCACTGACGTAGAGATAAACACATAAAATAGACTAATTAATTCGAAGATACCGAGGATATCGACTTTTAAAATCATAGATCTGGAAACAAAATCAACTTAAAAAAGGAGAGATATAGACGGAGAAGACCACAGATCCGACCAATTTTAAGAACAAGAAGACGTTTAAGAAACAAAAATCAATTTAAAGTTCCAGAAACAAAAAAACCAAAAAGAAAACAGGGAAACAAGGAAAAGGAGATGTCGTTTAAGAAACACTACCTGGAAATGAAGACGAAGTGCTCTCCGGTACACCAACCCGACGAAAATTATGAAAGCGAAGAACTACGTTTGTGGCGGCGATAGAAAGTTGGGAATCATAAAATTTACCCTAGGTTAATGTAGATGAAAGTAAAATAACGAATGAATGTTATTTGATAAAAAGTAATGGTAACAGTTTCAATTTTAGTGACTGGACTTCAATTGTATTTACTAATGTAAAGGAAGGGTATAAATGTCAACAATGGCTAAAATTTAAAGAAAAAAAGAGGAATGGCTAAAATTTAAAAAGACAAGGGAATAATGGCTACTCTTAAACTTCTCTCTTAATATTTTGTAGGAAAATGCATTTTTGAAACTTATTACTCCCTCCGTCCATGATATGGTATATGTAGTAGTAGATAATAATGGGTATTATTATAAATGAACTAAGATTAGAATATATTATGTGGACCTTACTACTATAATGGAAGTGATAACCATATTGTGGACTGACCTAAATAGCGAAGTGGCAACCTTATCGTGAACAAATGGAGTAATTTTTATTTATTATCTTTTCAATAGTGTTGTACACGAGCCAAACTTTTCGCGCACTATTCGGAGCTCGGCTCGAAAAAAACTCGCTCGAAGTTCCTTCATTACTCAACGAGCCGAGTATATTCGGCTCGTGAGGCTCGCAAACATGCTCGTAAATCTTCTAAACCAACATGTTCACGAATTTTTTTAATACTTTTAATATGTATTAGCAGAGACAACGTGCAACACACGTTTACTCAATTTGATTTTGGGATATAGTTATTTTATGGCTTGAACTTTTACCCTTTAGTTACTTTATAGCCTGACATTTTGAAAATTACAAAAATAGTCTGACTTTAACACTTATGCCCAATTATGGCACATGAGAAGAAAAATTGTGATCGGATTCTACGTCACATTACCAAATTCATGCGTCATGCCAAAAAAGAATAGGAAAAAAAGGTGATGATGAGTTTAAAAATCATTGTGCGAAAATGTCACGTATGAATCCGGAAATGTGACGTGGAATCCGATCATCGCTTTTCAGCTCGCGTGCCATAAATGGGCATAAGAGCTA
The DNA here is from genome assembly GCA_029490685.1 of Schizonepeta tenuifolia. Lineage (NCBI taxonomy): Eukaryota > Viridiplantae > Streptophyta > Magnoliopsida > Lamiales > Lamiaceae > Schizonepeta > Schizonepeta tenuifolia. The sequence goes on along the minus strand of CM055957.1, from coordinate 58,116,559 downwards.
AAGGTAGACTATTTTTATAATTTTTAAAAGGTCAGACTATAAAGTAATTAAAGAGTAAAAAATTAGATCATAAAGTAACTATATCCTTTTATTTTTATATGCTATCAATTATTGCATTATTAATAAATGTATAAAAATTTGAAAAAGTTAACCAATAAGTTAAACACACGATATTGTTCATATATGTTTGAAATAGAATAAATATTGTAAGTAACATACTTTAGAATTTAAGTATGTATATATATTAATCTACAAGAAATAGAATTATAAAATTGAAAATATTTTGGTGATTGATAATATTGATTTGCATTACGTAACATATGATTGCATTATTGTATGCAACTAACTAATACTCCCTCCGTTCGGTAATGGTAAAAATATAGGAAGTGGCGGATCTCACAATTTTTTTGTGAAATAAGTAAATTTCCTTATCAGGAAAATGATAATTGATTCTGAAATAGCCAATAAAAAAATGGGATCACTTATTCCTAAGTAGTGATACTGATTATTCATTATATTTGCCTCAAAGATGAAATAATCAAACCTTAAGGTCCAATATTTCGTGGAAAAAACTTAAAAATATACATTATCTCTATAACATGATCAACGTCCAATAATTACAGATTTCATAAAATAAATTAATGGGAAAATATTTTATATTGAACTATTTTCCTTTTGCTCGTATTCCACCACTTCAATTTCAATTTGGACTCCATTTTTGCTGATATATTGAAATGTACTTTGATTCAATCATCTTCAATTGTCATAAAATTCATTTCATCTTTCTATAAAGCATCTTCAATTTTATAGATTAATCATCTTCAATTGCCATGAAATAAATACCCAAGCCTCATATTTCACAAACAAAACCAAATTCAAGCACAAAATTCGTTCCAAACATGACCTAAAATCCATGTCAATTAACCTTTTAATTAAATAGTTTAAATCACATATGTTTCACTCTTATATTGATGATTAAATGTGGAAGGAGTTGATGGGGTCAAGATTTGCAACCCTTAAACATACCGATATTCAAGGATCATTAACACATAATAAGTACCTTGTATCGACGAGATTTTGTTGAGAAGAGCTTCTCCATGTGGTTTTAATCCTTCAGCTCTGACGATCAAGTCAGTGTGTGTAGAACACAAAAGCTTGAGAGGATTCAACGAGTTATATCGTATTTCAGAGATAATGAATCTGTTACCCGATATTCTACAGTAAATCTGTATATATACCTGTATATATACGTGTGATGATTGGGTATTTTAGCCATTTCGGGGAGACTTGGGAAGTCTTGTACTACCCCGTTTTCCCGATAAGTGAATAACAAATAATTTTAATTTCTCATGAGTGAGAATAATTATTTGCATAAGAGTTTTATATTTTCTACACAAATGAAAATATGGAAATTATGTGCAAATAAAATTTATTTCAGTTGTTGATTCAAGTATTTTGCTTCTGTGGTCTAATTAAAACTAATTATATGAATTTTATGGTTTTACAAAATTAGCAGGTGGAAAGAAAAGAATTTATTGGATATATTTATATGACATTCACGTGTGCGTGTGAGGTGTTCAAGATTAGAGTATTTTAAAGAAATGTTTTAATGTTTAAAATATTAGGATAAACATGCTTTCTTGTAAACTGTCTTAACGTACAGACACATGGTTTAGCGAAAACTTATCGTAAAGCACTCTGTACATTCATATAGTTGAGCAAAAATATGGTCTTCATATAGTTTGTTCTCAACTTACCAATTATTTGTTTTATGTGAAGAATAGTGGTTCCATGTTTTCCTCAAGGCCTGAATGCATATGGATATGGTTCTTCCACATCTTTGTTTTGATGTTTTGCATTGTTTTATTTTTTAAATGCATTTGTATATTGTCTTAGCAGATCTCTCTAATTAACTGATGTCTTATGTTTGAAATATGTATTGGCTGTACAATCAAAGTCTTACATAGCCAGAAAAAATCGTCGGTGGAGCTATATCTTCTATATTTCAAATTCAAAAACATGGAACCAATTTTGCATGTAATTTAATTTAGTAATGAGGGCTTTTTGTACAATAATTCAAACAAATTATTAATATTTTTTATAATTTTACAATAAATTTTTCTAAAAAAAAATTGTTTGGTAGGGTTTGGAGGCCCCTTGCCCCCACCTAGGTTCGCCCACTATGAGGATGATTTTAGGTTTACATGTGAATCACATTTTTTAACTATTATGAATGTGAATCACATTTTTAACTATTACGATATTGTATGAACTCTGTCTCGAAGCAGACAATATAGTATAGTGTATGTATGTGTACAAAAATAGTGGTGTATTGCATGTACTTTTGAGACAAAAACAGTTGGCGGTAGGTATTGTGCAATTTCGGTGAAGAATGCCATATCAAATTCATCAAATGATGAATGATGAGCATTTATATGGTGAATCATATGTGAATAATCTCAATGATGTGTGAAAATGAAAATTTCAATATGATTTTTAGCAAGCTGTTTTAATATGTACAATACTAGTCTTGTGTTCATACGATATGATTGCACAGGAGATAATTTTTTTATTTTTGAGTATAAAGACATAATATATGGTTTTCGTAGGATAAAATTAGGTGTGATATAATTACAAAAAAAAATTGAACATGATATTTTACTTGCAACAATGAAATGTTATATGAAAAATATAAAAATGATGTAAAAATGTTTTATATCTATAAAAAGAAATTATATTACAACATTATGAGATTTTCTTCATTTAACCATACTTGTTAATTAGTTTTATTTAAACTAACGTATAATCCGTCGAAAATCGACGAGAAATTATATTTAATAAAATTAATAAAGTTGTTAGATAGTACTAATATGTGATAGATTAAAAAAATTATTATTGTCTTAATTATTTTAGAGTTAAATCATTCGATTATGCAATCTACTAAACTTGTTCAGAATTTATATGTCTTTGAACATATCTCAAATTCAACTGAAAAGTAATATTACCACATGTTAACGTCTAAAACACATATAGTTATGTCTCTTAATATTTTTAATCTAATCTATCCCCATTCCTTTCGATAATTTTCAAAGCTCTAATGTTGACAAAAATATATTTGCCTCCTAAAGAGTTTGTTAACGTCAATTTTGTATGAAAATTGAGATGAATCGTTTTCATTGCAAATACTTCTTATCCCACATTGATTTATAAAAGGAAAATAATTTTGAACATTTGTCTATAAGATGAAAGTAACCTTAAATACACTACATTATGAGTTCAACATAATATTAAGAAAAAAGAAAAAAAGTTGAACCACCGCTTTGCAATCATCCCGTCTACCCCAATGGTTCCGACCCGGAACCAACCCATTAACTACAATACTGATTTAATGATGACATTTATTTCTTTTTTACCCAAAATTAATATTTAATTATATAAATAACTATCTTCCAAAAATATTTACACAATATTTAATATTATAAATATAATCATCTTTCAAATATATTCACAGAAAAATAAATGGTGACATTCATTTTCTTTTTTACCAATTTCGAGAAGAACTTTTTTAACTGAGAATAGAACTTCAAGAATTTGTATTACTATGCACTTGCTAGTTGTGCCCTTTAACAAAACTTGGGATTCGTAAAATAATGTAGTCAATGATATAAGATAATTAGTATTTTTCCCACCAATTTTTCTACATATTCGACGTTCTCCAACTGAGACGATTAATCAAATAATTTGAGACAATGTGTTTAGAATTATTCAAATATGTTTGAAATTTATATACTCGTACTTGATTCAAACCCGATTTAAAAAAGGGTTAATTGCCTATAAAAGCGCAACCTTTTTACAAATTTGTAATTTTAGCATGACTTTTTTTCATTGGCAATTCTAGGCATGACCTTTCAACTCATTAGCCATGTGTGTTCCTTTCTAAAAAAATCCGTATATCACTATCCGTCGCTTTGGCCCGTCTACCACCACTATTCCGCGTTAGAACCGACCCGTTGACCACAACTCTGATTTATAAGTGCATAATTTATGAAATTCCTTCAGAATTTATATAGACCCAAAATTTAATTAAAACAATTTATTGTATTGTACGTTCTTGTTCATAACCTATAATAATATTCACTAATTACAATTAACGTAAAAATTAATTCATTGATAAAGATTATAGAGTTTAAAAAATACATGGAAAAAATGCATAAAGTGAAAGTTTCCTGAGTTGAGGTTCCGGTCGATTGAGAATTGACCAATCTACCTAATTAATTTGCAAATTAAAAATTAATTAATATTTATCAAATTAAATAAAAATTATTAGACTATTTGAAATTTTAATTCGGTCAACCTATAAATAAGCCAAATAATTTTGGAACAATTTCTTTGGCCAACTAATAAATTAGTTCCCTATAAAAACTAATTTTTATTCGGTCAACTAATAAATTAGCCAAATTAAATTAAAATAAATTATAAAAATATGATTATTTATTCGCAGACTAATAAATAACTTGGCCAAATAAAACTGGTGGAGCAAAATGTGAGAAAATATAACATTGATTCTAGGTATTTATAGATTTTTCAATAGATGAAGTTTAATTGAAAAACCGATGTGTGACACAAGATTTTAGTAAGTATTTAAAATCCATTATTTTACATTTAAAAATTTAAAAATTAAGAATTCAAATAAATAGGAATGAAGGATTAAGAGGAGTGACACGCATGATTTTTTCAAACAAGAATCATTTTGCTTTTAGTAATATAATAATGATTTATAAAAAACGCTTTTAAATTTGGAAGATAAATTAATGTTAATCTTAATGAAATTGTTTAGTAGAAGAATAATAATAATTTAATATTAGTCAAATTTGTAATATATAAATGGAGCAAAAGGCCAAAAGCATATCTAAAAATAAAACAAAATAAAATTACAACTTCCAAAATAAATTAATAATAACCCACAAATTAAAAGAATATATAGTAGTAAAAGTAAAGGACATAATTCTCACATTATCTATGTATTTATATGAAGTCTATACATAGTATTCAGTGCATGTAACTAAACTTTTTTTAGAGAAAAATTAAAAAGTTAAAAAACCAATCAAGCATTTTAGCAGAAATTGAAGAGTCATTAAGACAAAAAGAATTGGGAAATTAGACATGCATTCATTAATGCGGAAATTTTAACTTAACAACTTTGTTTGGGGATAATAGATGAAAATTAATTATTTAACACATAAAATTTAAAACAAATTTTGGCGGGAAAAATTCTCTCTAAGCTAATTTTTTTTTAGTATAGTATAGTTGATATGGATAAATCTATCCGGATCAATTGATCCGGATCAAGAAGGATAAATCCGTCCAGTTTTGGAAAATAAAAGTGTTCATTATCTAAAATACCCCTATTTATATTTATGTATTATAAAATCCTATTAATCTTAAAATTAATTAATATTTCTAGTTCTCCAATAAAATCATTCAAACTTCCATTTCACTTTCAATCCATATGCATTGCACGAATTAAATCCATCACTCTTGATCCATATGCATTGCATGAATTAAATCTATATCAACAAGGAAATACTAGCAGACGTTTGTGTACATGTAGAAATCATGTATACCATTTTTAATTTCTTATGTTTTCTTGATAATAATAATAATAATAATAATAATAATAATAATAATAATAATAATAATAATAATAATAAGGTAAATTCTCCTATGAGACGGGTCTCACATTGTGAGACCGGGTTGACCCGGTCCGGATCCGACTTGACCCGGTCAACCGTTGACTTTTTCTTTTCGAGTTTTTTTTTTTGGCAATAAGTTCATATACACATCATTATATATTCATATGCACTGCACTTTATAGTGATATGCACAACTTTTTTCCACTTGTTTTTTTTTTAATCATGTCATATGCACTTCAAAGTGTAAATTACAACGAAGCGCAACTCAAATGGTAAGGCGTTTTTCCTCCAGCTAAGAGGTCTGGAAATTCGAGTCATTTGTGCGGGTGTAAATTAAAAAAAATAATAGTAAAAACAATAATAGTCATATGAGGTGAAAATCTCATGTACGGTTCTGAATAGTGGTAGCAAGGCTGACTTACTGTCAACTTTTCCACTTCACCGCCAAAAAAACAAACTCTGCCTTATGTAAAGTTGCAGAGTATGACTAATTAAATATTAACAAATACTAGTATAATTATTAATATAATAATAATAATTATTTTTTATTATTATTAAACTAATTTAAAATAATATTCCCTCCGTCCCGGCATTCATGAGAATTAAGGAGAAGGTGATTCAAAGGATAAAAATGATAAAAGTAGTGGAGCCCATAACTTTTACAAATGAGAGGGTTGTTTCCAAAAAAGAAAACAAACCATCAATATCGGGACACCCAAAAAAGGAAACACACCGTCAATATTGGGACAGAGGGAGTAATAATTAAAAAATGACCATTCTATTCCTTGTGTATACCAACTTTAGGAATATCATTCATTCATTCCATTACAACTATTATTTCGTTCATTCTAATTCTCATTCATGAATAACAACCATTCCCTAATTAGTAATCATTTTAATAGTTTAACTATATTTTTGTAGTGATCTTATTTAATTTGATTAACTTATTGAGAAAAGGGATGAATTTTCAAATAATTCATACACAAAAAAGCAAATGAGTAATATATAAAATTAATTTTCTAAAATTAACTTAGCACAACATTACAATTTCTAAAGTTAAAAGATAAACTTATTTTCTGTCGAATGTCAACGAGTTACTTAGTAGTTTGAAAATAAAATTAAATATTTAATTTATGCAAGCGAAGTATGGTCATTACTCATATACTACCTCAAGTTTTTCCTAACAATTTTTGGACACTACCCACAACAAATTATTCTCTCTTATCCTAACTTTATCAACTTATTTACCTAAAATACCATAAATGGACCACCACTATCTCAATTAATTAATATATCACTACCTTCAATGTGGGACTCTTTCTCTACTCACAACAAATTCAATCATTTTTTCTCCATTCACAACCAGCTCAATAACCTTTTTCTTAATACTCGTGCCACTACCTCAAGTTTCTTCCTAGCAATTAGCGCATAAATGAACTTCAATTGCATTGATTGCACTAGGCATGAACAAAATAACTATAAATAGAATATCCCAAGCGAACCAATTTAAAAAATGAAGTTACGTTCGGATTTTCATTTCGTTTAAGATTTTTTTTAATGTTGTATCTCGGATCGGTTTGATTTGGTGTTTTCAAATATATTAAATTAAGTTAGAAAATTGAACTATATATATAATTTTATTTAAATAATTTAACACATTTCTAGAAATGGAATGAAAAAAGAAATATATATATATATATATATATATTAATTAGAATAAATTACCAATTGAAAAAAAAACAAATATTGCACTTAATGATGAATTTCATTAATCAAATTTAAGAATGACTTATTATTTAATTAATAATTATGTATAGATATATGTAACATTCTATGTATTTTGAGATTCCAAAAGAAATTCATTCAACTTTGAGAGATCATATAATTTAGATATGCATAAAACACTAAAAACATTCATCATGTTTAGAATATCGAATGATGAAATGTCTGTTGATTTACCATGCACGGTCAAAGTTCTCATTTATTTGTGAGTTTGATTCAATTTATCTCCAACACAGTCAAAGTTATTATTTAATGAAGTTTCTTGTTCCCAATTTTATTATTTATGACATTAATTATTATATTATAATTATAAATGAAAAATATAAAAAGGATAGGAAAGTCACTGTACATCAAAATTCGATCATTTTTTATCCGAATAGCAGCGTCCAGTTGATATAGATGATTTTAATTTGCTTGTTGAAGTTTGTAACCTTCCTTAAATGTTTTTTTGTTTTCATGTTATCATTTATAATTATATAAATTAATGCTTATTTATGTTTAGTTGGAGATTAATAAATTCTAGTAAACTTTAATTAGAAATCCGAAATACTATTTCACAAGATAATTGTGATATATGCATAGAATCAAATACTTCTATATAGATTTGAGTGGACACCGCAATCAACTCCATAAAGCGCGCACACACAATCACTCTCTCATAATGATTGCTCACATGTTTAATATTTGTTTGTTTGTTTTTTTTTTTTCAATTTGTTTGTTTTTTTCTTTTTTTTTTTTCTTTTTTGGTTTTGTTTTGTTTTGTTTTGTTCTGTTCGTTTTCTTTTTTAAGGAAAATTGCTCACATGATGTTGATTTGCTGCAAGTCAAGAAATAACTCGAGAAACATGGGAAAGGTATCTAAGTTATAAGTTGTGAATGGAATAAACAAAATGACAACCTACAGTTTGAATTATTAATGGAGAATACCTACTACCCATATCTTGCTATGTGGAAATGTGTGTTTCAAGAATTCCCAAAACAAAATCATTGTCATGTATGTGTTTGAAATTCAATGATTAAAGAAGATCAATTTGAGTTGACCTCTATTGACTGACTCAAAGGATGAATGAAACTTGTAATTAAATCAACATTCCAACTTTGTTAAGTCATTGAGAAGTGAGGATGGGAAAGTCAGAAATATACACACACATTCACATGTGGATCCCATCTTTTTCTTATTTGGTGCACAATCAAATTTCCAGCTTTATTTCATTATCATTTGAAACATAAATTTTACTGTAATTTTAACTGATAAACTTAACATTTGTACAAGTATGTTAGATTTCCCTTGAAGATGGATGCTTGTGGAGCGTGTATTCTTGTGACAAGATATCTCAAGTTCAAATCTCACCAGCAACTTATAAGTCGAGTCTTAACTTCTTATATAGTATAATTTGTAGGTTATTGTACATGAATAAATCATTTTTATTGCACACATAAAATAACATTTGCACGTTACGCTAAAAAAAGAATTAATTATAAAGTTAAATTAAAACAAGAGATTAAAATTGAGAGAAAAAGTATGTCTAAAAAAATTATAATGGGAATGGTAGAAGATATATTCTATGGTTGAAAAAAGAAAAGAAAAGAAAACTAGTAGTAATATTTAATTTTTTATAATAGTTTCAAGTTAGAAACAAAAAGCTCATAGCTCTGGCATGTATCTTCACTCAAACTCTCATAGCCTACGAAATTATATTTTGAGTAGAGTAATGATATTCGGACACACTGTGGCCAGCTACATCCACATGCGTGAAAAAAAGGAAAGTTGACTGTAAAAATAGAAATAATCACATTTTCCCTCTAGGGTTTATGTTTCCTAATTAGGGTATATTTCTATTTTCAAAACCTATAAAATCATTTTTAGCGCGCGTGGCTGGCCACAGTATGTCCGAATATCATTATTGTTTCGATTATTTATTCATTTACTGCTGTCGTTCTCCACGATCCTAAATCGTAAATCCTTTGATGATCTAAATCACATAAATTTATTGTCGGAGTCATCGAATGGATGCGCTTAATCAAGTAAATAAGATTAATGTCGTTTTCACTTTGCACAAAGATCCCCTTTCCTTTAAATTAAAAACAATTACTTACTAAAAAAAACATACTTAATTGTGCACATGACGCGTAGGGACTTGTAATAATTGAGTGATTGACAAACTACTAGCGGCTATGGAAAAACAAATTAGGAACTAAACTACGGTTGCATATTCACCACTTCATTTGTTTAATTGCACTGTATTATTTAATGATCAGTAGAGAAAATTAATCTCAACCAAGCGACAATTACTTTGAAATTTGTTAAGTTATAAAAGTCAGAAGATTCAACAATTGTTTATGTTTAATTAAATGTCAGTCAAGCGTTGAGAACAACACATTATGAGCAAAAAAATGACTCTTGCTTGCTCACTTTTCTAAGCAATTGATTGACTTCAACCTGAATTTTATATTTATATTCTTTGGCTGCTACGTCACATTAGTTATTAGCTACAGGTAAAGAAAGAACTGGTAAAGGCCTCATAAAGTTGTACATTTGATTTAAGATGTGTCATTTGCTTCTTAGGAAGTTGACAAACGAACACCTTATATTATATAAGTAGATAAAGTATTGTGCAAATTTCATAGCACAATTTTTCAAAAGACCGGAACATTCCGTTTATTTTGGTGTCAGAAAATTAAAAGTTAGGAGAATGGATGACTTCAATAATAAAATTATAAATTTCATCCATACTGCATTCTTATGGATACTTGACATATAAAATTTGTATGTATTTCATCCATTGCCTATTGTGCTTTTGATTTCGTTTTCAAATTCATTCTATTTCTACCTAATTTCAGTTCTACCTAATGGGAATCTCAATAAATAAACTCCCTTAATTATCCAATTTTTCTTTTGAGCACGTACGTTACGTGGACCTCTTAAATAATCCGAACTTAAAACAAACATGAATGAATGAATTATGTAAAAAGGCCAAGTGCTCAGTTATCTTTTTCGCACGTGTTTTTTTGCTCGATATAACGCGTCACTAAACGACGTTGGCTCACCACCTTTTGTAATGTATCACACCAAAAACGAGTAAACGACACTAGGAATCGATATCATGTTTCTATTTCCCCGCCTCTTCTTGGTCCAAATATTTGTCCCATCATCATTGTAATTATTATGAGGAAAATGAATGGAACCCCTTTGTAGTAGTATTAATTTTCTAAAAATGCAAGAAGCAGTTTAATAGGAAAAGAACAATTATCATGAGTTAGAAAAAACGTAAACCATAATACTTCCATGCTGCATGAAGAGTATGCATGGTTTTCTTTTTTCGTCTGTCTACCAAGAATATGCACATATAGTTCATTTTAGGAAATAAATCTCTAACTTATTATCTTTAGAACTTCCATATATTTACACTTTCTACCACATTGACCACTACTTTCTATCATTTTTTCTGCACTCATATCTATTTTTTCTCGACTCACATTTTACTTTCCAGGATTTTCTTAAAACTCATGTCGTCCCAAACTATGCATACTCTTCGTGGACCAAAAGAGTTTTTATTCAAAAAATAATAATTCGATTTGGACATACTGTGGCCGGCCACACGAGTAAGAACAACAAAGTTAATTACATCTACATTAGAGTTTAGATTTTCCAATTATGGTATATTTCATTTTTTTCAGAACGTATATTATACTTTTTTAGTTAGTGTGACTAGCCACAATGTGTCCAAATAACCTATATAAAATGCATAAGAAATTCTATGAAAACCTACGAAATGCTCGAAGTAGCAGAAGTAGTTAATGACCAAATATAAGAAATACTTGTAGGGGTGTACATGTAAGAATTTCCTGACAAAACAGGTAAACACTATGATTAATTAGCAAACTATAAAAATAACTTATACTAGTAGTATATATTTGATGAAAGGTCGTCAAAACATCAAAATACGTGTTCTCAGCACATGACACGGTCACATGTGATACAAATACAAAATTGTGTTTGACGGAAATGAATATTAAGAAGAATAATTATTGGGGGAGCTTTACGTATTCGGAAAAATATAGAGAGGGTTTTATACAACAAATTAGATTCCATCCATGGAATTAAGTATATTTTGATGAGATAAAAAGATTCGAAAAAATATAGAGGGTTACTAATTTGCAAGCATTAATAATATACATCGATACGCTTCTTTATAAAGTGCATTCCATGGAATTAGATTCGTTGATTTTCTTATCATTTAAGTATATTAGACTTATACCTCCTAAGAAAAAAAAGTATATTAGACTTATTCAAGCGTGTTGTGCTGCACAATGTCTTAATTAGTGTTTCGATTTATAGTGTTATGTTAAGATTTTTAAATTTTGAAACTCGAATAATCTTTAATCAATAGAAATATGAAAAGTTACAAAAACACACTTCAAGATGGCTGCATAGGGCCTTATACACTGCTATATGAAATGCCTAAAAAAGGTAACCCAAACCATTAGAATTGCATGATATTTTGGCGAGAAAGTGTCTGGTAAATTATTCTGTTTTTATAGTATAGATTTTGATGAGATAAAAAGAGTTATTATTTGACAATGTAGTAATTGTGTAAATAACATTTCGGTGTTGAATGTTGGAGATTGTAAAGGTTGTTGTTGTCAATTGTCATCCACATGGATGTATAATGAATACTAATTTGGCCATGTATATATCAATATGCTACCATGGGTTCGTTTATTTTGGTAGTATGGAAAATTAAGGAAAAGAAAAGGTAGAAAAAGAAAATGATGAAATATTTTCACATCTGTCCCCATATTAATATTTTCTACAATTTGAGTGAAAATGATAGAAATTAACAACTCAAGTAAACATGTGAAATGATAAAAAAAAAAAAGTGTGAAAATATTTGTTTTACATGTTTTTATTTCAAATGAAAGGGACACTATGTAAATAATATTTACTAGTATTGATAGTTAAAGAAAGAAAGAGACAGGAAAGCGACAGAGAATGAGAGAGAGCCAAAATGGAACAACTATATAAACCGCTTCCACCCTGTTCCTTTTCTCCTTCACCACCAATTCATATACTATCAAATTCTATTTCTCTCTTCACACACACATACATTATACATACACACCACATTCTATTTCTCTCTCTCTCTCTCGTCATGGAGAATCCTACACGAACCAGATGCTCCGTTCTCGTCGTTGGAGCCGGTATTTCTGGTATGTATATATTCATCTATTTATCTCTATATACATGTATTAATATTAATATAAAATAATAATAGTATTAGTTAGTTTAAATGATTTATTTCTGGGATGTTGCTCTTGCATAATAATGAATGTGGGTATTGATTAACATATATAGGAATAACGGCGGCGAAGGTGCTGTCGGAGAATGGGATGGATGACTTTGTGATAGTGGAGGCGGCTGACAGAATAGGGGGCAGAATGAGGAAGGAGGATTTCGGCGGAGTCACGGTGGAGCTCGGCGCCGGTTGGATTGCCGGCGTCGGCGCCGCTAACCAGACCAACCCGCTCTGGGAAATGGCTCGCCAATCTAACCTCCGCACCTGCTTCTCTGACTACTCCAATGCTCCTTACAATATCTATGACACCAAGTTCGTTTCCCTTTTCTTTCTTTCTTTTTTATTTTTATTTTTATGTCTTTCTTTAATTTGGGGGTTCAAAGTAGAACTCAACAAGAAATCTTATGTTGTGTGTTAATTCTATTTCTGCAGTGGAAATATATTTCCGGCTGAGGTGGCGGCGGAGGCCTACGACAAGGCGGTGGAGTCGGCGGTTGAGAAGCTGAGGAATCAAGAATCGGATCATCATTATTCTGATGAAAGTCAAATGCCACAGTAATGCCCTGCCCCTCGCCCTCCTATTCATACACAAATCACCTCATTTTCAGCCCTCACTCTTCTTTATTTATTTCATGTCAACCCCATTGTTTAATTATAAATACTTTCATTTCCTATTCCGACGTCATCACTATTAGTATTTATGACGCTATTTGGGTTGGAATTTTTTTAATTTATAAGAATTTTTTTATTGTGCAGATCTCCAAAGAGGCCAATAGATCTTGCAATTGATTTCATGCTGCATGACTTTGAAATGGCTGGTAACTTTATTTTAATTTGGCATTTATTATCCCCCTAGGCCTAGTATATATTATTCACTACCTTTCGTTGCTGTAAAAATGCTACGGTGAAAATTGGGATTCATGTTGCTTTTGTTTTTACAGAGGTGGAGCCAATACCAACTTACACTGAATTTGGGGACAGCGAATTTCTGGTTGCTGATGAAAGAGGTTACGAGCATTTGGTGTATGAAATGGCAGAGACCTTTCTTTTTACCTCAGATGGTAAAATCTTGGACACCAGATTGAAACTCAACAAGGTAATAATCAACCAACAACTTTTGTTACGTGCATAAAATTCTCCATAAATAAAATAACATCCATTATTCATTCAACTAGTGATGATAAACAAAAATCAATACAGGTAGTTCGGGATTTGCAGCAATCGAGGAACGGTGTGGTTGTGAAAACGGAGGATGGTTGTGTTTATGAAGCCAATTATGCGATTTTATCAGTTAGTATCGGAGTTCTTCAAAGCAACTTAATCTCCTTCTCACCACCATTGCCGGTGCGTCTCTTTCCTACCGAACTACAAATTCAAAGGAAATGTGTCTAATTTTTCTTTCTAGCATGAAATTACTCGGCCATTTAGTTTGGTACAAAAAGTATGGTCACCTAAGTGCAGTAAATCATGCCAAAATTCCAGATATTTTGAAATTATGGAAGATTCATACTTGGCTGCTCACATGCATCGACTTGTTAATCCTAATCAAAAATTTGGTTCTTTGTTTCATGTCGCCCATCTACAATGATATCTCAAGTTTCTTCTTTAATTTTTTGATGCATTTAAATACTTAGTTATATATTTATAAATTATTATTCTTCTTATGTGACAGAGGTGGAAAACAGAGGCCATCTCAAATATTGACATTATGGTCTACACAAAGGTCTTCCTAAAATTTCCACACAGATTTTGGCCCTCTGGTCCAGATCAAGAATTTTTCATCTACGCCCACCATAAACGAGGTTATTACACATTTTGGCAGGTTAGTATGAAATTAATTAGTCTAAAATTTATTTATTATAAATCAAATACTCCCTCCGTCCCGTAAACAAGTGGCTCGTATAATACCGTATTTGATTATATATGTACGTAATTACTTATTAGAGTATGGAGAAGGCTTACCCGGGATCGAACATCCTGGTAGTCACTTTGACAAATGAAGAATCAAAACGAATCGAAGCACAATCAGACGAAGAAACGATGAGAGAAGCAATGGAAGTACTTAGAAGGATGTTTGGGCCCCAAATTCCAGAGGCGAACGACATACTTGTGCCGAGATGGTGGAACAATCGCTTCCAACGCGGTAGCTACAGCTTCTATCCTGTTTATGTTGATCATCACCTCCTACAACAAGTAAAGGTACTACTGCAGTTCTTCTTCATTCTTAGTTGATTTAATAGTAGTATCCATTAAATATTTCGTGTGTGTTTTGCAGGCACCAATTGGAAGAATTTTTTTCACAGGCGAACATACAAGTGAGAAGTTCAACGGCTACGTGCATGGGGGCTACTATTCAGGTGACATTAATACAAAACATTTAGTTACAATGTATAGAGTACTATCTTCTTATTTAATTTATTATATTATGATTTTACTATGGGACTGGGAGCAGGTATTGATACTAGTAAAGCTTTACTCGAAGAGATGGCAAGAGAAAAAGAAAATCAATCTTTTCTACTCCAACCATTGTTAGCCCTCACATTGGCTCAACCTGGAGCTGTGTTTGATATCCCAACCCACCTCCTTCGACTTCGCAGTTTCGATTTCCAGAGGCTCTCTTATGAGTAACGTATAGATGAAATACGAGATTGAAATATTGAAGAGACAACCCGGAGATCGTGGTGGTCGTTAGATAGCTCATTGAGTTTCCCTTTTTTTTTTTTTTTTTTTTTTTTTTTTTGTAATTTGTGTATAACGTCCATTGATTTAATTCTTTTATATTATCTTGTTGAGAGTGGTCAGTGGTGTTACCACCTAAACGAGTTTGGCTTGATTATTTTTGTCATAATAATGAGATATAAAATTCACTATCATAATGCACGTAAAAGATGATTATAATAAATAAAATTGTTGTATTTCCTTATTCAATACTATATTTTTACAGTTATATTCATGATTTTACTTTATTTATGTTTTGTAGATGAATTGTTGGAGAATTTCTTAATAGTGGTAAGTGAACTTTCAGCTTTAATTAATTAATTTTTTTTAATGTGTCATCATAAATTCATAAAATTGGAGTATTAGATCACCTACCAAAATTTTCATTGTTCAGTACCCATATGTCAATCTAAAGCTATCATTAGAAAGCTGTCGATATATAATAGCATTAATTTTCTTACGATACCCACACTAATGAATTTTGGGTTGCAGAATTCGCATGCACATTGATATCATCTTGACACCCGAATTAATATGGCGGAAATGAATTAATTAATTCCAAACAATATAAGTACTACATCCGTTGAAAAATTAAAACTCGATCGGTCATGGGATGTTAAGAGAAACATAGGAGTATAAAATTTGGAACATCACATCACATCACATCACATCACAGCACATCACAGCATTCTGAAATTGAAGAAGTGTTTCTCTACGAGACTTTCGATAGTGTCCTTCACACTCTGCTCAGCTGAGATGAAATTGAGACCCAATGATTTTGCCTTGTCATTCGACACTTGTAACAGTGGTTTTGGACCTCCATTCTCCTCATCAACCCTGTAAATGTAATTCCCACAAAAAGGAAAATCTCATGCAATATAATGCTGCACAAACAATATTTCAGGAAATTTATATTCAAATCTCGCATGTACCACATTCTTACAGCACACATTTTTTTATGTGTTTGTTCGATTTTTTTTTTAAAAGTAATTTGGGAAATCCAATGAAGTCCAGCTCAATTTAGTACTACTAGCTCCTGTCTCAAAATAATTTCTTAGGAGGGAATCACACGAGAGAATTAAGTAAAAAGTTGTTGATCAGTTGGTTGTGAGTGGGTAACGAAAGAATATTTTAGGGCGCCGAAGGTAGTATGTTATGAATTGGCCTATATGTGGTATAGAAGTCTCACCATGGTGGTATAGTGATTTACTCTTACGTACCGTTCCAGAAGTGATCACTTGGTTCTTTTATTGGGCACGTGTATTAAGGTGGAGACTATAAATAATTGGTTAAAATGAGATATGACACACAACCTTTGAAGAGATAAATGTTTCCTCATTTGGAAGTGAGTGACTTGTTATGAAGCACCCCGATATGAAATGAGTCACTTGTTCCGGGACGGAGGGAAGATTCGATATAATTCCATTGATCCCTTGCGATACTTATAATTCAACTAAGACAAACTCTCGTGCAATGCAACACGTTGTTTTTTTTTTAAATGACCTCATTCTAATGTGAAGTTTAATAAACTCTAATTAAAATTAATAATCTTAATTGTCAATTAATAAACCCGACTGTAATTAATAAACCCTATGGAAACAATAAATTCTAATTGAGGAGTTTATAAAACATACCCCTTCGATCCACTCATATTTGTCATCTTTTTTATATTTAAGTGTCTCACTTATATTGTTATCTTTGAAATAAGAAAAAATTTAATTCATCAAAATCCTTCAAAAGTGATGAGATCTACACACTTTCTATTTTTGTTACACTTATTCTTAATCTCAGCTCTGAATATTAACATGACAATTTCAATGGGTCGGAGGAGTACTTGTGACTAATAGTTTTTTAATTATATCTTAATTACTTGATCCATGACTAACCATAATGATCTTAGTTACTCCTAGTTACAATTGTACTGTTACGATTGGTTAAGAGAGAGAGAGAGAGCGAGAGAGTTACCAGGCGGGGAAATTGGCGGCAGGATAGAGTTGGCGTAAGATATCCAAAACCCGAGAGCAGGGCAATATTTGGGCAACGAGACAATATCTACCATTTGCCGATGAATCCTCAAAAGCTAAGATATGTGCATTCGCTACGTCTCTTACGTCAACAAATATTAATATTCCACCTGGCGTTGCATTAGTACGCTTTCCTGCAATATATAATTACACCATTTTTTTCTTTTCTAAATTTCAGTTATATCTCTTGCAAAAAGAATATAATATGCATTACCTTGTGAAATTAAGGTGAGAAAACATTGTGACGTTTCATTGAGAGTTGGCTGTAGAAGAGGACCAATCACCAATCCAGGATTCATGACTACCAAATCAATGCCATTTTCTTGCGCAAATTTTGTTGCCGCTTCCTCCGCCAATATTTTGGCAACAACGTACCATTGCTGAAAAATATTGAACATATATTTGTATTTCATCAGTCGATACCTAGCTATAAAACGAAACAATTTTGTCTACAAAACTTAATTGTCTATTATAACTCTATTATTATATATTAAATTATACTATAGTAAGATATATTTAATTATATAAAATGAGATGAAACGTGATCTTAATGCACACATCAAAATTAAAGCTATTTGTTATATAGGAGTAATTCCTTTTTACATGAACATAATGTTTTGTACGTTTGTAAAAAGAAAAGTAAAAATCCTACATAGTGTATATCTATCTATACCTATTATAAAAGAGCGGATTTTTTACAAAATTTGATTTGCCTAATATATACTTATTATTATATTTATTTTAAGGGCAATAGTGTAAATTTATATTAAATTTATTATAAATAAAATAAATAAATAATACTCCTTCCGTCCCACCAAAGATGAGCCATTTGGTGAAATGTAAAAGCAGTGTCAATACAAATGTAAAAACAATGTGAATGCAATTAATTATTTCGCAAAACAGAAATGGCCCATCTTTCGTGGGACAGCCCAAAAAGGAAAGTGGCTCATCTTTCGCGGGACAAAACGAGTATAGTACTATTCCTACTATAACTCTTTTTTTTATTATAATTTAATAATACAGTCCTGCTCCTACTATAATTCGACTTAATATATTAATTAATAATGTAGTCCTACATATTCTATTACTTAAAAGTGAAAGAGAAAAGATACATACATTTTGATAGCTCAAAATAACATTATTGCGTTGTATTTGAGCACGGAGACTAAGAAGAAATTGTAGTGGGTATATTTAGTGGAATATTTTATTGATAAAGAATGTAAAAGTAGTATGAATAAATAATAAAGAATGTAAAAACAGTGTGAATGCAAATGTAAAAGTAGTGTAAATGCAATTAATTATTTCCTAAAACAGAAAGGGCTCATCTTTCGTGGGACAACCCAAAAAGGAAAGTGGCTCATCTTTCGCGGGACAGAGGGAGTATTTGATGGTCTGCAGCCGTGGGTATTATGATGAGAGTGAAGAAATTAGTGGTTGATAAATTAATTTTATAGCTTTAAAGTATAATATCATACTGCACCATAAGTTTGAATGAAATCGAGCATGACTGATGTAATTGTGCTTAAAAAATTGGGCTTTAATTTTGCATAATTTGAAAAATTGAAAATCTTTATCATAATTTCTCAAATATCAAAATAAAAATAATATAAAAAATTTAAAATAAAACTTTGATGCTGGCTACAATGCCTCCGTCACCACAGAATGAAGGGGGTGATCTTATAGTTCAAAATGGGTTCTTGGAGATTTGTAAGCAGTTTAGCGGTTTTGATGACTGGAGTGATTATCTACGTAACTGCTCACAAATGAACACTAGCATATTAATCTTTGATAAATATTTTCACAAATGAAAATATTTTATTTTTTTAACATCTACACTTATAAATTATTTTCTTACCGAAATTATGAAGTACTTTTAGCCACTATGGTTCATGAAGGGAGTATATAAATTAATGATTGATAAATTAATTCCATAACTTTAAAAGCATCCCATAGAAGACGATGAAAATGAATTTACAATTTAGTGTAAAAAATATAATTTTTGATGTAATTAAATCTTATTTATTGGCAGACACAATCTCAATCAAATTAAAGTTGAAATAGTACATGAGAATTGATTTTTCATCTTATCATATACTAAACTAATTAAAGTTTAATTGAAGAATATATGTAAATTAAATATGTATATACAAATATACTAGACTTGAAAAAGAAAATAGAGATAACGAAAAAAAGTTTGAGAAATTAAAACTTGATACTTGTGATACTTAAAAATTGTTATACCCCTTGTCAAAAAAAAAAAAAATTGTTATACTCTTTATCATTATGTATTATAAATTTAATTAACTATATAGATGAGAGAATCATTAAAGAGATTAAACATATATTATAGTTTAGAATATTACTTTAATTTAGTAATTCAAAGAACACAATTTTTAGCATTTTTTTCTTTATTGTTAATATTTCAATATTAAAATATTTTGTTGGTTAATTTATAAATGGAAATTCCAAACAAAGATATTATATAATAATAATAATAATAATAATAATAATAATAATAATAATTCCCTTTCACTTTCAGAGTACGAGTTATGTATATTATCGTTTGTAATTTAGAATTATTTTCATAAAGTATATCAGGGGCACATTTTCTACATATGATTGGAACACCATAATGTGTGTTTTTGTTTCTTCTAAAGTTTTAGGGTTGTTAATCAAATTAATTAAATTATAATAGATCTTCTTTACGACCGTCATAATTTTTTTTAAAATTGTACATAAAATAGAAAATATATTTTGTAATTATAGATGAATTTGCTTATTTTAAGGTCTACAATTTATACATTTCCTAGCGTTCTCGCTGCCTCGAGTCCTTTAATTATTTTCTAATTTTCAATACTAGAAAAAAATATTATCATCAACTTATTTGTTTAATAAAATACGCTATAATTTGAAAGGAAATGACAAAAGAGATTGAAATGAATAGGGTCATTACTTCTCCTCTTTCTATTATTTTTACTTGTAAGATTATTATATGAAGGTTTGTTGGTCATGCATGATCAGATGACGAAGTTATAGATTGATTTATGTTAAATTTTCTTAGTACATATTTATATTGTAACAAAAATTATGTTAAGTTTTTATGTATTAATTATGACTTCTATTATTTATTGCTACTTTTACATGTTATGTAGTATTCATTTAAATTGGTAACCATCGGATCAAATTGGTCTGAGGTTGGTATGAGTAATGAAAGTATTATTTAATCGTATTTGGAACGAGTATTAGTAGAGATACCAGATCCATTATCATTCCTATTTACACCTACTTGCTAATAATTCTTGAAGTTAATAGTCAAAATTAATACTATATATTACAACTTTTTTTTATTTACAAATATATTTGTAATAAATTAATTATCTTAAACAAGAGGTTATATAGCACGTATCTCTCAACTAGTGTATATAAAAGGAGATAAGTAGTACTACTAGTTTCAAAGAATAGATTAGTTAGTTAAGTTGATAAAGCAAGTAGTAACCTGGTTTTGTTCAGCTAAGTGTGGATCAGAAAAGCAAGTTTCATCTAGCATTATCATGTCAGTGGTGGTTTGGGTGTGTCTCTTCAACATAACAGTCGCCATAGAAGATGTTAGTACCACACGCTTGACGGATTGTGCCTTGGCACATGAACCAAGAACATTCAATGTTCCATTCACTGCTGGTCCTATAAGTTCCATCTGCAAGTAGGAGTAGTATATTATTATTATTATTATTATTATTATTATTATTATTATTATTATTATTATTATTATTATTATTATTATTATTATTATTGCACATTAATTAATCAATTTGTGTATAAATAAATTCTATGTATTGGATCTTGCTATGAAATGAAAATGTATAGCCGGCCAATTTACAGTCATCACTATGCATGTAACATTGATCATTTCTTTTTTTCAGCTTAATTATAATGCATGGAGGTCGATCGCTTCTTTCAGTTGAGAGGATTAATAAATTAAGATTAATGAATTTGAATTTAATATTAATTAAGTAGTCTATAATTGTTCCCTAATTAGGGCACATATGGCCTATTTAACATGTAGTATATAATTAAAGAGATCTGGATCGAGAATAAATAATAGTAGTATTATACATATGGACAGAAATGGACCTGGGGATCGTTGACATTATCAAGTATAACGGGAGATGCAGTGTGAAAGACGCCGTCACAGCCATGAATGACGGAGTCGAATGATCCCTCTTGGACTAAATCTGCTTCAAATAAATGCAGTCTTTCTTCAGCTCCTTCAAGTGCCTTCAAGTGTTCTACCTTATTCGGATCACCTATTCATAACATCATATATAGTAACATTAACATACATCTTACATCAAAATATCCTTCTACAGATGTATATATTTAAAGTTACACAAACATACATGCATGCATGAGGTTGATGAATAAAAGTAACTTTACTCAAAATCAAACCTCCTAGCTAGTATCAACACATTATTATTACTTTTTATTAATGAAAAAGATGAATGATATATAGTACAGTATAATATTAACTATTAGCCCCCCACCCTTCATGAATTCCCACTTTGCATGAATGCAATATTGCGCGACACCAACCATCTCTTTGTAATATTCAATACTATTGTCCTGATTATAATTGTCGATCCAATCTTAAACCGGCAATAACATTGGTCCAAGCTAGAGTTATGACGAAAAGTTTAAGTTCGAAAAAAAATTCAATTTGATCTATACTTATATAAAAAAAGCTTTGTTTTACAAAATTTGAATCGCCTAAAATATCCTCACTATAAAGCAAAATTAAGGACAATAACGTAATATAATAATATTAATATTTTAATAATTATTAGTTACAAGAATACAAATTTACCTTCGTTATAGTTTATTATTTACCTTATATATGAAATATTTTAGTTTAGTGTAAATCAAAATTACCTTATTAATATTTAAATGATATATCTATCTTACGATTTACCTTATTGATATTTTATACCAATATGGTTATAAGTTCATATACAAATTTTTTTCACGTATATTGTGCTTTTTTCTCTATTTTGTCAACTCAAAGTTGTCTTCTCTTCCAAGAGATTCCTCTTAAATAACTTAAATATTTTTTAGATTCAACCATGTTTAACTAATTTAATCTTTTTTAGGAAATTTTATCCTTCCCACCCTTACTTTTTAAATAATAAATATAGAATTTATTAGGAATTAAGTAGTTCATTTAGTATTTAATTAATTAATTTTCATATACTCTTTAATTTTTATTGTTGATAATAATTTCAACTATATATTAGATCTCGATTTTAAAGAAGTGGGTATAATTAAGTCAAATTAAGTTAAAGACCATAAACTTCGAGCATAACTCATTTATTATCTCGGCTTATTTACATTGGTAATACTTTGATTGTTAATTTTATGCATAAATATTTTTTCAGTTATTAAACTAGCTAAATAGTTTCTGTCATCCACAGACATAAACTTAGTAAGAATACTAAAAGTGTATCAAAATTTTGAAGACGATACACTTTTAAAAGAATAAAATAAATAGTACGTATAGTTTTTCAAGTTAATAGTTTTGCTTAAAATAATTAGTATATTTTTCAATTGTAGATATTCATATAATTTATCTTTTAGATGAAAAATTCCTATTGAAATTAAACTATTGATATTTTAATTTCATTTTTAACTTTTCAAGAGACTACACAAAAATTATATTCACTTATTTCATACAATGAGAATTTATTAACACTTTTTTAATGATACTAAAAAAATAATTGAATTAAAATGTAAATAATAGTTATTATTTTTGGTCATACATAGAACTTTATCACATATAATATTTTTGTAATTCGTGGGAGGTCAATAATACAAGAAATAACGAGAGTACTGTTTAAAATAAAATATTTACTGTTCTATATTTTATTTTTCATTAGTGATCGAATATCAAATTTTGAGAAATTGCAAAAAATTCAATAAAAATAAACAAAAATATAGATTAACTCGTTATTATTTATTTAGTAGAATCATTTTTTTAACGTGCGAATGCACGCTACTTATATTAGTTACTGAAAAAACGGCTAAGACTGGCCAATATCTGAGTGGGTTGTGGTCTATATATATGTAGTATAACATTCTTTTTTTTTTTTTTTTTTACATTCTTTATAGATGAGTGGGTTGATCTATAAAGTAAAACCTCTATAAATTAATACTCTATAAATTAATAAACTCTCTAATATAATAAATTTCTCGAGTCTCGACTCGGACCCTTGTAAAACATCATCAATTCTAATAAGATAATAATATAACAATTTTTTGAAGATACACTTTATAAGTGTACAGCCCCATCAATACCATAAATTAATAATTATTAATTACTGCAGTTATATAGTATAATAATTTGTTCAAATATGAATTTATTGTTATATCTTTTTCTTGAAACTTAAGTTTAAGTTGATTTCATCTTTAAGTTTCTAATTACATCTAAAACAAAGGATGTAGAGCTCTCCATTTGTATTTAAATCTAAGTGAAATAGATATCTAACTTTTCTATTTAATGTCGAGTTCTTCAATTAAAATAAAAAGTTAAGCATGATTGTCGTTTTCGATACTTTATTTCGCATTGAAAATTGATCGTTGCATGAATATAGATATTCAATTAAAATTACATAAACTTCTTTAATTTCAATATATTAAAGAATTATGTACACTTTATTTCTACTCAGGACCTTCATATCAATTATATTAAAATTAAAAAATCACTCTTTTAATTAATTAATTATTATTTATAGAGGTTTAACTCTATAGTATATATAACAAAGAACGATGTACATGTGTTATAAATTCATTAACTTTTGCTAATCATGTGATGTAGTTAGTGTTTATTGAACCTCACAAAACTTAACGTTTGTGTCGTATTGAGCACAAAATTAAAGTCCCTCTCACAAAGGTGTTAGTCACATGTTTCAAATAAAAGTTGTAGCTATAAGCCTATAACATATCTGGAAAACAAAGTAAATAATTACATCTATTTATAGATGTGAGAACTTTTGAATAAATTAATATGCATTATTAAGATAAGATTCACTTTTCTTGCGGCTGCAAAGTACCCCCCTCGTACATAAAAGTTTCTTTTTGCTTAATTAGTTTATTTTTATATCGGCCTTAATTTTGTATTTTGCGAATCACAAATGAATTAAGCTTTCAACACGATATATATAATAAAGATACTTTGTTTTTTTTTTTTTTTTTTTAAATTTGAGAGAGAGAGAGAGAGACTAACTGAGGCGACGAACAGTGGCCTTGACAGTGTAACCACGGCGGAGCAAAAGTTTAACAAGCCAAGAAGCAACGTAACCCGAAGCTCCAGTCACGCACACCACATTACCTCCCATTTTAATTTTAATACTATACTAATTAATAAACGACTAAATATATATATACAGTATGTTTCTCGGCCAAGTACTACTCCTTCAATTAATTAATTAACGTATGTGTATGTAATCTATCTTTAGTATATCATGTATGGCCAATATATGTCTTCGAAGATTCGAGTCGACCGTACAGCTCCATACATTGAATGCATATTCCATATGCTGCCACGTGTCTCATGATTCTAGATTGATACTATTCACATAAAAATTCTCCTCCCTCATCTCTCTTGATTTCTTTCTCCACACACGTAGACGAAATTAATGCCATCTCCTAGCAAAGAAGAAAAATTGAAGCATTCAGCAATCATCACAACTCCTAGTCCTAACATGGACTCATTGCAGATTTGAGCAGTGGCGGAGCCATAATTTTTTATCCGGGTTTCAATTCTATAACAATAGGATAGATTAAAAAAATTATGTGATAGTGGTAAATCATTCCATTAAATTAAATAGTCAAATCGGTAAAAACTACATCTATGAAAGAGAGGGAGTGATTTTCTTTATTTTTTAATTTTTCTATAAAGATGAATTGGAATATGGCGTAGCTATTTTTTATTTTTATTTTTTAAGATAAAGTATATCGAAACGCATCATTTTATAAAGTTAGAGGCTTTTTTAGGACACTTAAATAGGGGGTAGTGCACATTCAGGACACCTCATTACGAGCCTTCGATTTGAGGATAGTAAACAATTAATAAGCCCTCCGTAGGACAATTTTTTGCCCGAACGGGCTATATCGCACGTGTTGAGCACGTGATGGCCCGAATGCTACATGTTTGCCACATGTGTGCCACCTCACCCTCCAGTCACCCTTCCCTAACCCTCTCTCTCTTAGACGGTGGGGAATAGAACATTTTCACCTAAATTTTTTCCCCAAAATTGGAGAATACTAAATCTGCTCATCTTGTTTGAGAATCCAAACCAAAATCATCACACATATCATGGAGTTCTTTAACAATGTGAAAGCCGTGAGGCTTAAAAGCGCTCGAAAAATACCTAGTCGCCGACCACGACGAAGAAACCATCCGGCAAATCAGCGACGGCACGTCGAACTCGTCAACGGCTACTCGATGAGATTCCGACAACGGCTACTGTAGAAGGCGGCGGCGGCCAATGTGCAGTTTGCATGGAGGGGTTCTGATTAGGCTCGACGGTCTCCAACGTCAGCCGCAAGTAAGTTGTGCAAGTCTTTTTTGTTCTTGATTCTTTTTTTGAGAAAGGCGATAAATCTGATGTCAAGGTTTCGGTTTAGGTCGAGCTTGTACTATTTGGTTTAATTCAGGTATGAATTATAAGTTAGTTGAGGCTGTGTTGTTGAATCTAGGCTGGGATTGTGAGTTGAGGGTGGAAGAGGTGACAATGACGGCGACGGTTGTCTGCAGCGGCTTCTGAGATGCTGACGTACCATAGGCCGGTGATGAAGGTGGTGAGGGAAAACACGGAGTCTTCGCTGGAGATTGGACAAAATAGAAGGAGATATTAAGGGTATTTGATTTTGGGGATTTCTTAGTAATATGTCTGTGAGAGTGATATGAGAAAGAAAGACATAAAAGCATTAGGAAAAGAGAGAGAGGTTGGGGAGGAAGGTGAAGTGGAGGGTGAGTGGAGCTAAGGTGGCAGACATGTGGCGTTCGGGCCCATCACGTGCTCAACACGTGCGATTTAGCCCGTTCGGGCCAACAATTGTTCTACGGGGGGCTTACTAATTCTTTATTGTCCTTAAATTGAAGGCCCGCAATGAGGTGTACTGAATGTGCACTACCCCTTATTTAAGTGTCCTAAAAAAGCCTCTAGCTCTCATTTTATATACTGCGGCGTCCAACATGTCATTTTCGGTCTCCACGTAGGATGCAATTTGGGAGAAATCGGTGATCGGGAGTAAAATCAGAAGAAAACAAAACGTTATGTTTGATGAGCAAAAAAAAAAATAAGCTCGAGTGCAATTCCAAAATTTGGAAAAAGGTTTGGGATTTAGAGATAGTTATCCCTAAAATTAATTTAAAGGGGATATAAACACTTTATTCACGACTTACGAGAATTTATTCACATAATATGTATAAATTACAAAGAGATGATTTTAGAAGTAGTACTTTTTTTGATAGTTTTTAAATTTTAGCACTCCTTATAAATCCTTTAAATTTTAGCACCTTTTGACATTTTTACCCTTTCACCACCTCTCTGGTAACAAAAAAAAAAATGTGACTGAACAAAAAAAAAATATTCCACCACCACTTTTCAGCCGCCGCCGCCGTGCCACCACCGTCGTTGTCACCGGCGGTCACAAAAAAAATTCAACAACCACTTTTCCGCCGCCGCCGCCTGCGGTCACAAAAAAAAATTTGAGACTCAACAAAAAAAAAAATCCACCGCCGCCGCCACCGTGCCACCACCGCCGCCATTGTCGTCGGCGGCCACAAAATTTTTTACATGATTTTTGTGAAGTCAAAAAATAAAATTGAAAACTTTGTGAAGTCACAAAAAAATGAAAAATTTCGTGAAGTCACAAGAAAAATGGAAAAAAAATTGTGACGTCACCAAAACCATGAAATTTTTTTGTGAAGTAACAAAAAATTCAACATTACAGATCTGCTTTTTTTTTGCGAATTCCGGCCGTCTGGTTTTTCGCGAATTCCGGCCACGATACTTTGAATAGAAGGTTGGGACCAAGACCATTAGCTTCGCCTCATCGTTTCGCACATGTAGATGGTGGTGGTGAGGGCCAAATCTACCAGAAGTTACAGATCAGAGAGAGAGAGAGAGAGGTCGCATTTCGCTGCGACGGTAGCGGAGGAAGGTTTCTCGTTGTCCTCCATGATATTCTGAACCATCTTATCCGGACACACCGAGCTCGACTCGAATTCGGCCACCGCCGCAAAACCACCACCATCCTTGACTATGTCGAGCAAATTCCTTTTGGTCACCGGAATTTTCCGCTGCTTCGATGCCTCGGCTCGCTGGACCCATGTAATACCCGGCATTTCTGTTCCAGCGAAAAATAAAAATTTTCTAAGAAGTTAATTAAAATTAAGGCTTTGTACGCCTAAGTTCCTGATTTTCAATCCTAAGACCAATGGTGAAATCCGTTTCCAAAAATGATTTCCAGAAATCGGACGAACGACTACTGTATTAGGGTTTTTCGCGTCCGTTAAGTTTTTCGCCCGGAAACTCGGAATCGAATTCCGTCAGAATTTACATTCACTTTTTCTTCGAGACGGGTTCACCAGAGAAAGTTAATTTTTGTGATTTTCCGGACGAATTTTGGACTGTGACGTCCCGACTTTTTCTCGGATTTTGAAAAACGACTTAGGTCTTCCGAGTACGTAAATTATTTCCAATCTAACGGACGAATTAGATTCCGTAAATTCCGTAACCAATTAAGAAAGTATTTCTCGATTTTTATATCGACGTTTAAGAGCTGGAAACGAGAATTTTCGCTAAATTTTCCCTCGCCAAACAAGTCCTAACGAGTCACTAAATTTTGTGGGATATTTCTTAAGCTTTATGACTTACCGTGGTGAGTCATCCATCTCCCTCGTTCCTTCCATATTGCTGCCCCTATCTCTATCTCCCTCTCTCATTTTTCTCTCCCAAATCCTCCATAGTTCTTCATCTTTCAAGCTTTTCAAAGCTCCACAAGTCTCTCGTCTACCGATCATTTTCATTTCCGAATCCATAATACGAAAGGTAAGAACTTCGTCTATCAATTGAACCGAACAAATCTCTTTTTCCCCATTTTTATTTTTGTTCGAAAATTTGGAGAGTGAGATAGCATGTTGTCTTTGATCGAATCATGTTCTAGGATGTTTAGAGTCGAGTTCTACGGATCAAATCATGAAGAAAAATCAAGAACCCTAAGCTCTAGACATTACCGAAAATTTTCAGATTTTGGGGCTTTATTTCGTGTTCGATTTCTTCGTCGAATTGATGATAGATTAGTGTTCCATATGATGTTAATTGATCGTATGAATTGTTTTAGATTTTTCTAAAAATAAAATCCAAAACCTAAGAGACGAACAAGGCTCGATTTAGGTTAGTAAATGTTATGATATGCTCGATTGGTTAATGGAAATGAGATATACGATGCATGAGGATGAATATATATTAAATTGAGATTTTTCTAAAAATAAAACGAGGAATGTAAGAGACGAAGATGTGTTGATAAGTCGAGGCTCGATAATGTGTTGATAATATGATTTACATATTAGTAATGCTCGTTAGATGATAATCGTTGTCGTAAAATTTGAATGAAAACGGAGAACGTAAAATTTTACGTAAGAGACGAAAGTTCGATAATAAGTCGAAATTGGTTAATGTTTTGAGGTAATGTTATACGTATTAATGAACCTTGATAGATGTTGGATAATGTGGTAGAGATTGATCGAATTCCGATGATGTTGAATTTAACGTAAGAGACGAACAAATGAACATAAGTAACGAAGGAAAAGTCGAGTAAGGATTCTATTTAGATATTAATGAATCTTACCATTAAGAGATCGATTTTATAGTTGACAGCGTGTTCGTCCGAGTTGTTAAATTTTAAGTGATAGTTGTAATCGAGGGTGGAGACGAGAAATGAACTTGCTTTGGTATAGTAATTGACTAGTTTTGAATGACGAGGTTTTAATCGTCTTATTAGTAATCAAAAAATGAAATGGAGTTCATCGCGTATGAGGTTAAGTGTTGACTTCCTTGAGGTATAAATTTCGTGTGAAAAACAGAGGATTAACATAAATCGAACCTAGGAAGTCGTGCGCCGAGTTATCGAGCCTAGGGTTAAACTCGGACTATTTTGCGACATTTCACGGAAACTGTCATAACTCATAGCTCGCTTAACAAAATCGAGATCCGTAAATTGGAGAGTAAAATAGACATCCGTGGCTTTCTTTTGGTATAGGGCACATCCCCTGTTTCGAAATCCCCTATTCTGGGTGAACTTACTGATCTGTACAGTAATGTTAAGAATCTAGTTTCCTAAGTTGAATTCTTCTCAACTTGATTTCTTTTGATCTTCTAAGTCGTTATAAGCTATCGACTATCATTAATGACTGACCTCAGTGTCGAGTAAGAACCCGAGCGAGTTTTAAACGAGAAGTATTCGAGTCTCGTTCTAGATTAACTAAAAGAATCTAGTTAAGCGTGCAAATGCCTAAAGCTTAAGAACTTAAAAGATTAATTCGATTTCAGTTTTGATTTCCATTTTCTTCTATCGACTCGACAACTTATCGTTGTTTTATTATTTGCGTTCCAAGGAGGAGAACGAGAATAGAAGACAGGACGGAAGATGGAAGTACGAGTAATAGTTCTGTAAACGAACGAGGTGGGCTTTTCGAAAGTGTATCAATTACTGCCTTATTTATATGCGAGCGTTGCTCGAAGGTGTTTATGTTTTGCTTTAATAAATGAGTATTAAAGTATTTATATGCGAGCGTTGCTCGAAGGTGATTACGTTTTGCTTTAATAAATGAGTATTAAAGTATTTATATGCGAGCGTTGCTCGAAAGTGATTACGTATTGTTTTAATAAGTGAGTATTAAAGTTCTATCAGTGCCTTAATGAATTGTTTATATGAATTCTATTATGTCTCTCTGCGTTAGCCCTTAGGTGCTAACCAGAGTATTGGATTCTGAGATAGCCCTCAGGCTGCTATCCTGATAATTCCAACTAAACGATCAGATTCTGAGATAGCCCACATGTGCTATCCAGAGGGACAGTTTCTGAGTTAGCCCTCAGGTGCTTTCCAGACGATTGGATGTGAGTTTAAAACCCACAGTGTGTCATTCAAAAATTAAATGTATATATATCAGTAAAAGTTTTTTATAAGTGTTTTATGAAATGATGCATAATTAAGTCAATACTCTTGTGAGTTGTTTTCGGCAACGTGCCCACTAAGTACTTTTGTACTTAGCCCTGCATGTTTGTTTTTGAATGTGCAGGTTGAGTGACGAAGGCGGAGGAGGTTGAGTAAAGGTCGTCTTAAAGAAGTAATGTTGATTGAGCCTCGATTTCACATTCGATATGTGTTTTCATTTTTTCTACGTTTTTCCGATGCTAATTCTGTAAACTAGTTTCAGTTAGTATATAACTTTAGAACTAAGTTTCATTCCTTGAACTTAGTCTCTTTTAAGAATAGCTATGTCGAGTGATCCTCCGTGATTTACTCTTTCTTTCATTAAATAAAATAGGTTCTCTTATTAATGTAAATCCTTTCGGTTTGAGTTGTTATTACTTTAAACCTAGTTTTCTCTGAATACAGTTTGACGAGCGATCCTTCAAGATCGACTCTCATTTATTCAAGTTCATCGTAATTAGTGTTAAGTTAATGTGTTTTTATTCATTTATCCCCCTTCTTTTCTGTTTCTTTATTCCAATCCCTAGTCGCACCCCGGCTTTGCTGTCCTTCGGGAGCTGGGGCTGTGACAACCCATTGTACATTTTCGCGTAATTGCTTGAGCCCTCTCTCTCTCTCTCTCTCTCTCTCTCTCTCTCTGTGTGTGTGCTACCAACAATCTTACCTCACCCAACAATGAGGAAGAAGAGTGGAGGAGAGGGAGTGGAACATGAAGAATGAGAGGGGAGAAGGAGAGAACGGCAGAGGGAAGAGAGAGAGATGAGAAGGGACAAGATGTGAAATAGAAAGATAAAGTAGGGGTAAAAAAGAGAGGAAATGCTAAAATTTAAAAGAATTATAAGGAGTGCTAAATTTAAAAAAAAACTATAAAAAAAATGCTAGTTCGGGGGAATTTCTCAATTACAAATCCTATTAATTATGTATCATACTTGTGAGATTCAAATCCAATTTGCAGCAGCATATATATTGTAAGGGGAGAGGAAACTATGAAGGCAAAATTGAGGAAGGCTGCTATGTAGCCAAGTCTAGAGATTAAATATCGAGCCATTTCTTAAAATCAAATATCCGCTCATGGGACTAAGACTATCTGCATCCCTTAGAGACTATTAGGGTGCTCTAAGGGGTGCCCAGCACTAAAGCACCCTTAGAGACCTTTACCCCTGCATCCCAAGGGTGCTTCAAGGGTGCTCCAGCACAATATTAAACAATTTCCCATTTTCATTAAATTAATTCATAAAATTCCATTAATAAAAATAACATTAAACATTACATTAATTCAAATAAAATAAAATTTTACATTAATTAAAATAAAAAAAACATTACATTAATTAAAAAAATTACATTAATTAAAAATGCTCGACTACTCCCGTAGAGGTCCAAATTTCTGGTAAAGGTGCTCGGTGAGATCATTGGTAAGCCGAACGTGCTTTCGTTGATCTCTCAAGTCAGGCTTTCCGTTGGAGATAGGTCCTAAAGGCGATTGGACAGGTCCTCCGGGATATCCCGCTAGTGGACGGAGAATCGGAGTCGTCTCTCCAATTCTCCACATCTTCCTGCTCGTCTTCGATGATCATGTTGTGCAAAATAATGCACGCAAACATGATGTCTCAGAGATGCTTCTTGTACCAGCACCGATCCGGAGCGCGTATTATTCCTCATCGGGCATGGAGCACTCCAAAGGCCTGCTCTATGTCCTTTCTGGCCGACTCCTGCATCATCTTGAACCTCGCCGTCTTTGGGTCACTTTCAACCCTCGGCGCTTTGATCAGTGTTGCCCAAGAAGGGTAGATCTCGTCGGTCAAGTAGTACCCCTTGTAATAGCGGTTTCCGTTGACGGTGAAGTTGCACGGCGGAGCTCTATCCTCAAGCACGTCGGTGAATAAGGGTGATTGATTGAGGACGTTGATGTCGTTGTTGGAGCCGGCACACCCAAAAAAGGCATGCCAGATCCACAAATCCTGCGACGCCACCGCCTCCAAGATTAAGGTAGGCACGCTTTGATCGCCGCGAGTGTGGACTCCCGCTCACCCTTTTGGGCAGTTCATCCAAGCCCAGTGCATGCAATACAGGCTCCCGAGCATCCCCGGAAACCCATGCCGCTCCTCGTGCATTTCGAGCAGACGTGCGGTGTCGGCAGCGTTGGGCTTCCTCAAGTACCGCTCGCCGAAGAGGTCGATCATTGCCTGACAAAATTTTTTTAGGCAAAGGCGGCCCGTGCTATCTCCGATCTTCAGGTACTCGTCGAAGGAGTCCGCAGTACCACCGGTGGCCAGTTGTCGCACCGCCATCGTGCATTTTTGCACCGACGTCAGACTCCATCGTCCGAGTGCATCTTGTCGATGCGTGAATAGTGGACGTTTTCCTCCAACGTCTTGCAGATGCGCAAGAACAGATGCTTATGCATCCGGAAACGGCGTTGGAAAAAATGCTCGCCGTACGTGGGGTTGTCGACGAAGTAGTCGGCGTGTAGGACCGCACACGCCGCTTCTCGGTCGCGGTCGACGAACCCCCGCGCCCTCTTCTTCTTCTTTTTCTCCGTTGCTAAGTGTGCACGTATGTAGCGATCCACGTCCGCCATCATCTCAAGTACCTCGTCGTCAGTGCCTCCCTCGACATATTCCAACGACGAAGATGAAAAAATCAGCGAAGATGAAGACATTTTTTTGTAGTTGAATTTGAGAGAGAAAGATAATGTATTTTTGGTGTGAGATGAATGAGGGTTGTGAGGATGTATTTATAGTGGAGGAAAAAGAAAAAAATAAAAAATTTAATCGGCCATAACCGTTGCAAAGGCCGAACGGTAGAATTTTTAAAATTTTTAACGGTCGGCGTGTGTAAAACACGCGCCATTTAATTTATTTTTTTTATTCGAAAATGGGAGCGCGTCCCATGCACGCGCCGAACTCGAGCACCGCTCGAGCGTTCGGGCACGTCTCGAGCTCCTTCTCCCCGCCACGCAAAGCGCTCGAGCCACCCCATGCTCGATCCCCGCTCGAGCACCCGGCTTCGAGCCCGGATACAGATAGCCTAAGTATAGGCAAAGTCCAATATGCGTGACTCGCAATACTTGAGCCCTGAACGAACGACTGAGATGCTTTGTAGGCTTTTTAAATTTCATTCCATTTATGAATTAATTTTATTAAGTAAAATCTGATTTTTGAATTTCTTTTAATATTTTCCTCCAACCATGGTTTGCTCCTTTCCCAAGAATAATTTGAATCATATTTTACTTGCTTTGACTTTTGTTATTTCCTCCTTTTCCCTTTTCCCTCCCAAAAATTTTTACACGTTTCTTTTTTCTTTTTTGTTTTGTTTGTGTAGGATTATTTTGTATTTTTTTTTTATTTATGGCTTTGTGTTTGGAATTGTTATAGCAATTTTATAAACAAACGAAACTTGGTAGTAATTTTGTAGCTTATATGGGATTGAATTATTATTGTTGTTTGAAGACTAAATTTTTATAATTGTTATATATTTTTATTTTAAGACTAATTTTTGAAAACTAATTGTTTTCTAATTAAAAAAACTGATATAACAAAATCAAAAATTTTCAATGATTAAGATTGAATTATTTTTAATTCTTATAGCAGTTTTTAAGAATAATTTTTCGAATTTTTGTTTATTTTTATTTATAATATTATTAATATTTAGTGATGAAAATGGTAATAAATTAGTAATTATTAATTATAACGATAAAAATGATTTTTAAGAAAAGATTTGTTTATTGTAATTACCTTTGAATATAATATTGGGCTAATCTCAATTTTGTGAATATAATCGTAATATATTATTAATAGAAGTTAATTTGTAAATTTCCTGAAAAAAAATTGAGTAAATAAAATATGCTTCGACAGACTTTAATTTATCAAGCAATACATTATTTTCTTCTCTTTTTTATTGAAGTATTGTACCCAAGCATTAAATGGTTGTACTCAAGCAATACTTGATTCATTATTCTTCGAAACAAAATCGATAGAGAGAGAGAGAGAGCGGCGGCGAGAGTTTTCAGTCCGGCGACGTCGAATAAGTGAAGAAGCGAGGAGCGGGCTTCATGTTGGCTAAAAAATCAGTGTTCGAACGACTTTTTCTGTAGCTTCGAAGGAATTTGGTGGTGGAAGAGAAATTCCGGCCGAAAATGCCGTTGGAAGGTATTTATCTTTTTTCTGACTTTTGGGTTTGGTTCAGGGTTCAGGGAAGATGAAGTTGTGAGGTTTTATTACACCGATTAGGAAGGTCGAATTTATATTTCTGATTTTGTGCATCTGTTAGGGCTTATATCTGATTTCGTGCATGTGAAATGAATCTAAGCCCTAAAACCAAACGACAAAATTGATTAGTATTGCTCTGTTAGATGCTCCTCATTTAGCTTTATTGCTCTGTTAAGTGAATGTCTGTTCATGTTGCAAAATTTAATTAGAAATTTGCTTAATCTTTTTATCTGTACTCGTATGTCATTGGATTCTAAGCTTAGCAAGACAGTAACATTTTTGAAGGTTTTTCTTTTTAAAAGACTCGTTGTTCCTGTTTTTTCACTTTTGGCATTTTGTAAATGGTTTTAGGGCTTATATTCAGCAAATTTCTGGAGCTTAGGGCTCGTATTCCTTTTCAATATTGTTTGATTCCACTGAAGGGTTCAGGACTTGGGGTTGGTGATTATTTTAATTTTTAATCAGAATGTGAAATTTTTTATGTGGCCTGGGGTTTGTGATTATTGGCAAATGTGGAATTTTTTATTTTGAGCAAGAAGTTTATATTTTAATGATTTAATTACATTATTTGTTAAACCCTTGAGTAGTATTTTTATTCATCTTAATCATGTTGGTCCTTGATATGAGTTATTATTGTTATATATAGGTGCAATTATTGCAGCAAGGTGCCATTCTCACAGTGTGATTAAGTTGATTAGTGACACTCTAGATGACGAAAATATGGCGCTGTTTAGAGATGGTCCATTTGGTGAGTTGCTTAAGTTACAGCATGCCCCCCAAAATTACCAATGCCAGTTATTCTATCACTTCATGAAACTAAGGAAGGAATTGAAAGGTGGGCAGTGTTCATTGGCATTTGATTTGAATAACTCTGAGGTTGTTTTCAGTCCGCGTGATTTCTATTTGATGTCGGGTTTAAACTTTGGTCCCTTTAAAGACTGTCCCACGACTTCAGTTTTGTGGGAAGAATCTTTTGGCTCCACTAAAACCCTGACAATGAGTCAAATTAAAGAAGCCTTTCAAACTGCCAAGGAAAGCAGCGAGCATGGTGCTGGGGGCGGGGAGACCTGCTTGAAGATTGCCCATGTCTTGTTTATCTACGGTGTATTATTTCCTCGTGATGCGGAGGCGAAGAAGCTCAATATTCAATACTTGCATGTTTGTGATGATATGGAAAGAGTAAGGCAGTTTCCTTGGGGATTGTATTCGTACAAGTACTTTGTGCAGGAGTTTGAGAAGTCTTGCGATTGGATGAAAAGTTTAGTGAGGAGAGCTGTTGGTGGGAAACCCAACATAGAGATATTTGGATTCCTATTTGTTTTTCAGTCCTGGATTTATGAAATACTACCTACGGTTGGTGCGGATTGTGCTGATATTCTAGAGGGTTGGGAGAATATTTATCCGCGCGTTCTGAGATGGAAGACGGCACCTGGACAAAGGACATTTAAGCATTTGAAGCTTCTGCTTGCTGATGCTAAGACTTTGGTAATGGCGGTTTAAACAATTGGTTTGTTTATATTTTTTCACGTACTGTTTTTTCAAAAGTAACATGAGTATCAATTTTTTTTTTTTTTTGCTTTCTTGCAGCATCCTTTCACAACCTCTAATGAAGAGCAAGTTCGATTAGCTGGGGTTGAGCAATATTTCGATGATGGATTTCTGTTGGAGCATGAGGATGAGGATGACCATGAGCATCAGCAGGAGGCGGTAGATGCTGCTTCTCCACAGAAAAAGTTAGCCAAGAGGAAACTTAATCTAGATAGTGGTGATTGTTCGCAGAAGCCCGAGACGAAGCGTCGTCCCAGTTTGCGTTCTACTAAGATGCCATTAGATGAGCATGAACAATCGTTGCCATCAGTTTCAACTCCCGATGCTAAGGTGATAGTAATTATTCTCTATTTTTGTAAGTTTTTATTGGATCCTTATGTATGTTGAAATATGTGTTAATCCATTGCTTTTTGTTGGCAGGCGAAGCAAGTTTTGAAAATGTTGTTTGAAAGGATGGAGAAATTGGAAGAATGTTGCAGCAATATAAATCAGAATTTGGCTACTCTCAGTGCCAACATGGGTAATATGACTGAAAAAATGGGAATTGTGTTGGAGTTTATTAATGCATTTAGTAGAAATGAGAGCATGCGTAGAGCATCAACTCCACATAATGATTTTGTGATGAGGAGAATGTTGTTTGTGGTGAATGTCCTTCTGAGTTGGTCGTAGATGATGACAAATTGAGAAGCATTCCCATAATTGAGATAGAGGACTGTGGTGATGGTCTCAATGAGGCCTGTCTTGATGATAATGGCCAGGTTTTGATGGTCCATGTTGATGATGTAGCTGATGATGTAGCTGATGAGGTAGGTGCTGAGGTAGTTGCTGAGGTAGGTGTTGATGTAGAATTTCAAAATATGTTTAATGACGATGAGTATTCCGTGACCCATTTTGAGGAAAAATTTCTGGGCAGGGCTAAGAAAAATGGTGATGATACTGCCAACATCCGTGTTGATCATCTTGATGATGATTTCTTCCAACAATTGGATGGTGATGGAGTTGAAGGTGATGGTGATGCAGTGGCAGACGGTGCTGATAAGAAGGAAAGTGAGTTGGATGCAGTCTACCAAGGTGGTGATAAGAAGGAATCTCACTTGGATGCATTAGAAGAAGGAGCTGATAAGAAGGAAGGTGATAACAAGGAAGGTGATTTGGTGGTTAAAGATGATGATGCATGTGATATTGTTATTGATTTTAGTAAGCTTGATGCTTTAGTTGACAATATTGCTGTGGAAAATTTCGTGGAGTTGAAGAATACTACAGTGAGAGGTAAAGGGGCAGTGGAGGTTGGTGTCGAAACAGTAAGCAACCAAGAAGATGTTGGTTCTTTGAAAATTGAACCCTCTAAGAAGGAAGAACAGGTTCGTGTGAGGGATATAGAGATGGAAAAGAGGCTTACCACTCAGTCGAACCCAATCCAAGTGTCATCGAGCAGTGAAGGGTCTTTGTCGCTTAAATAAAACAGTTTTATCCGAAAGCGACGCGGGGTGGGAATGGTGGCCAGCAGGTTTGCTGCACCGGCTAAAGGGGATACAGTGACTACCATGTATGATCCAATGAGGGAATATCCACCAGATTTTTTGAGACCATTTCAAAATTGGTATGAAAATCCACAGTATGAGAGGTATATTTAATTTAGATTGAATAAATACGTCATTTTCTTTTGTTTATATGTATCTGCATGAGAAATTAGGGTTTCTGACAAACCCTAATTGCCCAGGTCATTGAAGCTGAGAACTTATTGCCCGTTGAAGGTTGGGCCTTGGTTCTTTCAAAAATTGACTAACCATACTGAATGGCTCTCCACTCAGGTAGTTGGATCACATTAATACTAGTGTTCTTAAAGTATATCTCCATTACTTTTGTTTTATTGATACAGTGAATATTCTTATTCATGCCCACTGTGCAGAATTGTGATGCTCTGTTGAACTTGCTCCTTTTTAAAGCAAACCTTCGAGCTGACCTATTCGTGACGCGGTGGACTGTTGTGGAAAATTGGTTTGCGGTGAAAATTTTTCCAGTTGATTAGTGTTTAATTATTAAGATCATTCGTTATACCCTAATTCCTAAATATGATTTTTCTGTTTTTCAGTATTTTCTCTTAGGTCGTGACCTTACACCGAGCTGCAAGACTTTTCTGTTGAGATATCCAAATGGCAAGAGTCCTGAGATGTATGCCAAACCGTGGAGCGAGGTTGATCACGTTTACGGCATTGCTCGTTTATTCCAAAATCACTTCGTTGCTTTTGATCTCTGCATTCCAGAACAACAGATAGTCGTTTATGATTCTATATGCGAAACCTCAAGAAGGTGGGTAGCTGTGAAGAAGCAATTTGCTGTCATGTCATCGAGGCTGCCTTGGTTGTGCCATGAAGCCGGCCTTAGCCACTTCAATGGCCCTGTGAAAGAGGCATGGGACATCATACAAAACCACGACACCCCACAGCAAGATAATGGGCATGACTGTGGCATTTATGCACTTAAATGCATCGAGTGCTTGGCGGTGGGGCGGCCGGTCTCGTACTTGCCATCGGAGCCATTTGGTGCCCGTGCTCGTGACAACTACTGTGCCGAGTTATTCAACTCGAGGGTGAGACAGTAGGGCTTGCTCTAACTGGTGAATTTATTGGATGACGAACTCTATATTTTTTGTCGAAGCTCGAATTCGCAGAGTTTTGTACATGCTATAAGAACTCCCTATTTTTTGTCAAAGCTCCTATCGATGATCAAACATTGTATGTTGATGGAAGTTGTTGTAAACTGTATTTGAAGCTGTATGTTGTATGTATATATATATCTCACAGGAGCTGCATTTTGTATTTTGTATTCACCAAACAAGTGTTTGAAGTCTTATTGAAATCAGGAAGTTTGCAAATGTAGGTATTTTTTTATAATTGGAATTTCTTGTATGTAATGTCTGTTTGAATTCTACGAAGTTGAAAGAGGCACGTCAAATGATCTTTGAACAAACACCTTACAGCCATTTCCACACCATGAGAAATATTAAACAAAAAACATTACATTTTTCTTTCTGAACTTTCAACAAACAGTTGGCATTCACCAATAATACACTTCAAGAAAATGGCCTTTTCACATAGAGCTTTGCACAAACACCTTGAGTTCATGAAAAATTGAAGGTCAATGCCATTCATCAGCCTTCACGAGAAACCTTAACAATACATAATGCGACAAACTATTTCCCCTACATCAGCCTACCCATCCCATTTCCTAATTTCCGAGAATCATGGTTGTGGGTTGAAAAGTGAGAAAAGGAAACTACCAAAGCTAGCACAACCACAAGCACAAACACGGTGATCTTCCAAAACTTAGTAGCTTTTTTATGATATGCATTCTCCGCCATGAGATTAGCCACACATCTTCTCTGGTACAGAGGAATTGGCGGCTCACTCCACCCTTTAAACCCACAAAACGTGCAGCAATAAAAACGGCGATACGGATTTGTTGTTGTTTTGGAGGCCTTGATTGTTAGCTCCACACCGTGTGCGTTGCAAAGCCTCGGATGTCCAATGCCTTGATGGGCGGATGTAGTGGAAGAAGAAGAAGACATTGTTGAGTTTGAGGTGTATGAGAAAATTGGCATAAACCTAGTTAGATTAAATATAAATACTCATTAATGACTTTTGCAGCCTGAAATTTGGCGCAATTTTTTACCATATTGCCGCCCAATTTCATTTTTGTTCACGTGTTGAGTATGATGGTTCCGATACGAGTTACTGGTGTATAGGGGGGGGGGGAATACACCAGTTAGGATTTTTCAACTTTCGAAAAACTTAACACTTGAAATCAACTTCAACTGACTAAAAAGACTCAGTTGGGATCTCACAGCTGAGTAAGCAACCTCAGCTGGAAGAGTTGTGCTGTGCGGAATGTGGTGGAAAATGAACTCGTAAAAACAAACTCACGCTTTTATGCACGGTTGGTCAAAACCAAAACTGTTGATGTGAAAGTATGCAGATTGTATGCGGTTAGTTTGTCAGTTGAGATATGCAAAAATTGACTGAACACAAATAAACACGACACACAAGATTTACGTGGTTCGGAGAGAACTCCTACGTCCACGGGGAGATGTGAGTCCACACACCTCAGTCCAAGTTCTTCTGGACAGTTCCACTCAGCTTACGCGGGCTGAGCAACCGTTACAGTTTAGTTTCCGGGCACTAAACAGCCTAAGTCAAGTTTGCGGGTACTTGACGACCTGACTACTCAATTACAGGAAGAGTAAGGTCCTAGCACACTTTTTAGGTTGTGAGAATGGGCAGGATTTCCAACTACAGCTCGATCACGAATGAGAGCTGGATCTAAGGCTTGAACGAATAAACACTCAACCTAAGATCAAAAACAGTTTCGATCTCTAGGAACCCTCAGCTACTAATGTTCTCTCAAATTGGAACTCTCAGCTGCTGATGCTCTTAGATGATGATTTTGCAGATTTGCTTTTTGGCTTTGATTTCTCTCGAGAAAGCTCTTGAATTTTTCGTCGTCTCTGTGTCTCTCTGCATCTATATCTACTCGAATGAGAGAATGCCTCTATTTATAGGCAGAGAGAATCAACTAGCCGTTGGAGGAGCAGTTGATCTCTGATCGGTTGAAAGCGATGGCTTGTCTCTCATCTCTGCAGACTTTCCCGATATGGCATCTGTGCTCTTCTGCTTTCCATCTGAGACAACCTTGTGTTGGGCCAGATGGGGTAATGACTGAACGGTCAAACCCTCATGTGACTTCCTTTTGAAATTCAAATCTTTGACAGTCAACTTCGGTTTGTCGGTTGAAAGTCTTGACCTTTGTCTGAGTGATCTTCAGTTGATGTTCCGATCTGTCGAGCTCTCAGCTGACTTTGAACTTCAAACAGTTGAACTCCTTGTACGGATTCTATAACTGAGGTTCTGAAACTGAACCCTCAGTTGTCTTCCACTTCTTTACTCAGTTGGGTTTGAACCCTCAGATGATTTCCTTTTCATCTGATGTTCTCTTCCTCTCTGTTGCTTCTCATCTG
The DNA here is from genome assembly GCA_029490685.1 of Schizonepeta tenuifolia. Classification (NCBI taxonomy): domain Eukaryota; kingdom Viridiplantae; phylum Streptophyta; class Magnoliopsida; order Lamiales; family Lamiaceae; genus Schizonepeta; species Schizonepeta tenuifolia. The sequence goes on along the minus strand of CM055957.1, from coordinate 58,075,003 downwards.
ATGAACCCTCAGTTGGTTTCCTTCTCAACTGATGTTCTGAAGACTTCCCCTTGTTTGCATCTGAACAAATGAACTCTCAGTTGTCTTTCTTCACAACTGATGTTCTGTCTGAGTGACGCCTTGTTGCCATCTTCAGCTGGAGACCTGTAAAGATAAAATCTTAACTTTGCTCAAACAGCGAGCCTAAATTCTAACATTAGGTTCTGGCAACATCTACTCGGTTGGGGTCAGTCGGTTTTGGAATTCATCAAAACTTATACTAATAAATTTCCCAATAATTTCCCCCTTTTTGATGATGCCAAAACCACTTACAACTTGAAACCACTACTGATCTAAACCTCACTAACTTATCTAAAATCTCAGCTGAAATTCTAGACAGTCTATAAGATAAAACATCAAAGGGTTAGCACAATTATAACATGGTATTTAAAAGACTTTGTGATTCAGAGCTGGGACAATGAGGGATTGTTCATCAAGGTGAATCTTATAACTGAATAGTTTTCATTGCAACTGATTGTTACAAAAGATAGACTCAAAAATCAAAAAATTACAACAGTTGCTAGAAAACTAACTGAGCTAGTATTGAAGCCCATACTTGCCAAAAAACCTTACAAAAATTTCCCTCTTAGCAGGTGACTCCTTGGAAATGTCCACTCCATGCTCCTTGCAGACCTGCCTCGCCTCAGATGCAATCTTCTGACGGTTCGGGTTGCTGGAATCCGAGAGAAGAGGTGGCCGATAAGTAACCCTCTTGGGAACTGGAACAGTGTTCAAGTCCAGGTTGGCGTCAATCATGGCCCTCCTGAATTGACTGAACATGCCCGGGTCACCTGAGTGCAACTCAGTCAGCGCCTCTTTGAACGCTCTCCTTGGGTCGTCAGTTGCGTAAACCTTCCTGTAATAGAAGTCGTTCACGAACTCCTGCTTGAACATCTCCCAATCCTCATTCCACTCGATCGGCATCCACTTGTCAGTATGCCTGAACCGACTCTCAACCTTGGACTTTAGAGGCAACCTTTGTTGCTTCAACCGAGCTTCCGCCTTTGATTGGATTTTGTTGATGCGGCGTCGGCTGCGGGAGGCAACGTTGCGGTCCAGGTTCTGAGAAACCTTCTTCAGCTCAACCTCGAACTGGTTCACCCTCCTCGCCTGGCTGGCGGCAAACTTTCTGATCCAGCTCGGGTTCATGTAGTCCTTCTCCTCTACATCCATAGCCTTGGCCGCTGCAATGCACTCTTCGGTTGTTATCCCGTCGAGTTCAGAATCTAGCTCGGCTGCGATCTCGGCTATGGAGCTGTAGGAAACTCCAATCTTCTTTGCCTGCTCCAAGTCCTTTGACATTTCGGCTCCACCGACTTCAGTTGACTTGGCAGCAGCAGACTTCCTTCTCCTCAGCTGAGATTTGGATGGTTGAGCAGCTGGCACTCCTTCTTCTTGGGTCTCTTCTTCTTCCTGTGCTTCACCCTCCTTCTCCTTCTCTTCCCCCTTTTTGGCATCAGCAACAAGGCTTGTTACTGAACCGTCCAGAGAGTTGAGTTTGGCCTCGGTGGATTGAACACGGTTGAAGAGTTCATCGACCGCACACTCCAGTTCGATCTTCTTCGCCAGTTCGGAGTCCTGGCGCTCTTGTTCTACCTTCTTCAAGACAGAGAGGTTGTCGTTGACCTCTGTCTGAAATGCAACGAACTCAGCCCAACGCGACTCGAACCGCGACTCCCATTCAGTATCCTGCGTCTGTTGGGACTTGGCCAGATTTGAGTCAGCCAAGGACTTGAAGACATTCACTTCCGACTTCAAGCCCAACAGAGTGGATTTCAGCTCCGACACTTCCTAACTGGTGGAGGAGGAGAGATCATTCATCTTCATCTTCAGCTCGGCATTCTCCTCCATCAGTTGTTGGTACTTCACTTCTTGAGCTGCCAACTCCCTCAGCTGGTCATCTTGTTGGTGCTGGAGGTTGGCGAGCAGCTCGGTCCTCAACTGGTTTACCCTCTCAGCCATTAGCTCGCAGATTTGTTCTGTTGAAGGAGCGAGCTGAGCAGCTGGAGAGGCTTGAGCAGACTGAGCTAGAGGCTCAGCTGTGACCATGGCTTGACGGTTTGCCAGGTACAGCTTCAGGTTCTCCTCCTCTTCTTTTGCGGCGGCGGCTGCTGCATCGACATCTTCAAGGAAGTCGGCTGATTTCACCAACATGCTGTCAAGGAAGTCGACACACTCCTTTCCAGCTACCTCCCTTGTGTCCTTCCCTTCAGCCAGACTCTGGTCCAACCGTCTAGTGAGCAGCACGATCCGGTTGTTGTACGCCACCTCCAAGTTGGAATAGTTGAAGTAGGCTCGGATGCGGGACTCGTCAGACTTCAGCCTGTCCCAGCTAAGTACCCTGATCGTGTCTTCCTTGACATACCACTGGCTAAAGATCAGGTGGAACTGGTACAGTAGCTCGGTTCCCAGTGTGACGAAGATGGGCATGTCGCGAGCCGCAGGGAATAGACCCAACAGCTTTTGAAAGCAGTAGGCCACCCTGCCTTCTTGCTCGTCAGCAATAGCCTGCAGGTCCTCCGCTTCGTTGATCGGGGAGGGGGTGAGATTGTATGGTTCGGGTTCAAGAGGTTCATCGATGTTGGCCAAAGAGTCGGTCACAACATCGGCATCGAGCTGAGAGCTCGGAATTTGGGATTCAGTTGGGGAAGGGGGTGGAATGGTTTCCTCAACATCGGCCGAAGGAGAGGTCACGATGTTGGCATCGAGCTGAGAGCTCGGAATTTCTGGCTCGGTTTGGGTAGAGAGAGTAAGAGGCTCTGGGGGCGGTACAGCATTCACTCCAGCTGTGGGGGAGGTGGTAGCATCTTCGAGGTCCTAAGATGAGGAGGATGCATCCGACGTCTCCATGCCCTCAGCCTCATCAGCTCCGGGGCCTCGAGGTGCGATCTCGAATGATGCGGCCTCAGCTGAGCGGCTGGATTCGGTATGCTCCTCAGCAGGTGTGGATTCGACCTGCGCTCCCTCCTCGTCTGGAGCTTGTTCCTCAGCTGGCTCCTCAGCTGGAACCTCAACTGGCTCATCAGCTGACTCGTCAGCTGGAACATCAGTTGGCTCATCAGCTGGCACCTCAACTGCCTTCTTGATTGTCTTCTTGAACCTTACCCTTAACTTTTTCTGGGCAGGTTCATCAGTCGACTCCTTCTCAACGTCAGCTCGGCGACGTGAGGCTTTGGATTTTGTGGGGCGAACAACAGCTTGTTCCCCCTCAGCTGTTGACTCAGCTGGCCTTCCCGACTACCTCTTGTCCTTGGGAGTGTAGACACTCCTCAGCACCTCATGTGTCTTCTTGGCTATCGGGAACAGCAACAGCTTCTTCAGCGGCGTCTCCTCGCAGTCAGCCCAGACCATGTTGCGGTCCTTTGTTGCGAGGAGGATGAGGGCGGAGATTTTGCAGCCGAAGTTGAGCGTGCCATTCACACTCAGCAGCTTCTCTCCAGACTTGGTCGTAGTCTCAGAGATCTTCGAATTCTCCATCATCAACTGGTTCAGAAAATATTGGAACCAGTTGATTTGGTGTTGGTGCTCTAGGGCCAACAGCTGTTTCAACTTGGGTCGGCTGATGTCGCCGAACGCGCCACTGTATCCGAACACGACCTTCGACACAGCGTCGAACAGCAGGCGGTGTTCAGGCTTCAGCTTAGTCCTTTGCATGTTGCTCCTCAACCGCTCTAGCTCGATTAGAGCATCCTGTAGAAATTCATCCGCCTGGTCGTCGGTAATATTCTCCAGGAACTCGGTGGCGGTGTGGTTGATTGGTATGATGTATCGGAGGACATCGAACACGTCGATGGAGAAGGAGACACGACGTATTGTCCTTGCCGGAACATCCCTTTGTCGGCAGGACACCGTCGTAGAAACTCCCTCTGAATCGTCAAGGGGGCGAACAATATTGACGTAGAATTCTCCGACTTGACGCCTGAGCAAGTGAGAGGGGCAGAGCTTGGCCCATTCCAGAAGTCCGTTCTCACGGAGAGTGTTGGCGAGAGGGGCTAGGACCGGCGACTCTAGATCCTCGTCGGAGAGGATCTGCTCGAAGTGAATCTTCGATACTAACATATCGAATGACTCTTCATACACTGTAGGCACGAGGGAAGGTCCGGATGATGCCATTCTTTTGCTTTTGGGTGCCATTAAATCACTGCAAAGGTAATATATATATAGGAGAGGAGAGGAATCTATTTGCAGAAACAGGTTAGGCAGAAAAATTGGAAGACGATGAATAGTATAAATGATAAACACGAATGAGGAAAGTAGGAGATATCTTCCTGATTTTTCGCCTTATATAGATCTTTGACTTGGATGAGATCAACGGCTGGGGTTAAATGGCGCGAATCCATCAACGGCTGGGATTACGCGACTGTTGACTATCTTTGACTCGACGTTTTGATCCGAGTTCCAACCAGCGCGTGAGAAGGCGTACAGTTTCATGTCAGCCCAGTCGCACTATAAAGTAGGCTATGGATACTCAGCCGTACTTTACATTTAATGCGACATGATGGCTATTTTAATGTAACTGACTAGCACAGGAATGTTTGAATTTATTTCAAACATTCTCATTTAAGAACATAACACCTTCAGTCATAAATGATACCTGGCAGCTGATGTCGACATCAGCTGTATACCTCAGTTGCCGCATACCATCAGCTGACTCGAGTTCGTCTGTTCAGCTGACGTCTGATGTCTTCAGTTGGCAATTCGTATCTGAGATTCCTCCTTCATCTGAGCTTCCCCCTTAAGTCGATATCCGACTCTTCAGCTCGGATGGATCCTTATCAGCTCGGATGACTCTTCATCTCGGATGACTCTTTAGCTCGGATGAGTTTTTAGCTCGGATCCAAAAGTCCTAGAAGATCACACAGCATCTTGAACCGGGCTTCAGGAAGAGGTTTGGTGAAGATGTCAGCTCTCTGAATCTCAGTTGGGATCTTTTCCAAGGACACATCCTTCTTCTCAATATGGTCTCGGATGAAATGATGACGAATATCGATATGCTTAGTCCGAGAGTGGTGAACAGGGTTTAGAGAGATAACTATGGCACTCGAGCTATCACAATGTATGGGAACCTGTCCAATTGAGACTTCATAAGCTCTCAGCTGCTGTTTCAGCCATAATACTTGCATGCAACAGCTTCCGGCAACCATGTACTCTGACTCGGTTGTCGAAGTAGCAACACACGCTTGTTTCTTGGAGAACCATGAAACCAGCTTGCTTCCCATGAACTGACAGTGTCCAGAAGTAGACTTTCTGTCCAACCGATCTCCTGCTAGGTCGGCATCTGAGTATCCAGTCAGCTGGATATTGTCATCAGTTGGGTACCACAATCCAACATTGACAGTTCCCTTCAGATACTTAATGATGTTCTTTGCTGCCAACATGTGTGCTTCTCTTGGTTGGACTTGAAAACGAGCACACACTCCAACTGCGTATGAAATGTCTGGTCGGCTGGCAGTTAGATAGAGCAGCGAACCGATGATCCCTCTATACTGGCTGGCATCAATGAGCTTTCCCTCAGCTCCTAGTTCGATCTTCCAGTTCGTGTTCATAGGGATCTTCGTTGTCTTACTTGTCAGTAATCCGAACTTGGTGATGAGCTCCTTTGTATATTTGGACTGGTTGATGAAAATCCCTTCAGGTGACTGCTTCACTTGTAATCCAAGGAAATAATTCATCTCGCCCATCATTGACATCTCGAACTTTTCCTTCATAAGATCGGAGAATTTCTTGCACAGCTCCTCCGACTTGGACCCGAAAATGATGTCATCGACATAAATTTGCACGACAAGTATATCTTCTCCAACTTTGATGGTGAACAGAGTTTTATCAACTGAACTTCGTTTGAACCCCGAGTCCAGAAGAAATCCACAAAGAGTGTCATACCATGCTCTTGGTGCTTGCTTTAGACCATAGATAGCTTTCTTCAGCTTGTACACTCTTCCATCTCCAGTCTCAAAACCAGGAGGCTGTTCAACATATACATCTTCTTTGATATCTCCATTGAGGAATGCACATTTCACATCCATCTGATATACTTTGAACTTGTGATGTGCGGCATAAGCTAGAAAGATCCGGATGGCTTCCAGCCTTGCAACTGGTGCAAAGGAATCTTCAAAGTCAATTCCTTCTTGTTGGCAGTATCCTTGAGCTACCAACCTTGCTTTATTCCTCACAATGAATCCAATGGCGTCTCTCTTGTTTTTGAAAATCCATTTCAATCCAATCACCTTGACACCATTTGGTCTTTCTACCAACTCCCATACACAGTTGCGTAGAAACTCATTCAATTCTTCTTGCATAGCTGTTGTCCAGTGGACACAGTTGAGAGCTTCCCCAACATTCTTCGGTTCTGGAACATCAGCCACAAAGCAAGAAATCATGGCAACATCTCCAGCTTGCTCGAACTCCTCTAGAACTGCCAATTCCTCAGCATATTGGGCATAAGTGTTGGATTCTTCCTCGGTTGATTCTGGATTTGCAACTCTGCTCCGTGTGCGCACACCCTCGGTTGGATCTCCGATGATGTTGTTGGTGGAATGAACTTCATACCATCTTCGGTTGCGTCTTCCTTCTTCTTCCAACAGTGGCTGTTCAGACATCTGAGTTGGAGTCTTCAGAGCTGGTGATTGATCAGCTGTTGAGTCTGGATCCTCAACATTTACAATAGATTGAACTGAGCTCGGTTGAGCATCGGATGCTGATGCAGTTGGAGGGACATCAGCTGAAGTTCCCCCTAGGGACGAGCTGAGGTCTTCGCATTCATCTTCAGAGGAGTATGGGTCCTCATCCTCAGTTGCCCATACCAGTGGTTCAGCTCGGTTCTTTTCCCGAAGAGCTTGCGATCTGGTGAGAACTGGTAGAACAGCTGGATCCGCGTGTTGTTCCTTTACCTGTTCCCTGCACTCGAAGGTAGATTCATCAAAACTAACATGAGGTGTTATTTCCACAACACGAGAGCTGTTGTTGAAAACTCTATATGCCTTGATCCGAGCTGAATATCCAAGAAATATGCCCTTCGAAGCTTTGGCATCAAAAGTTTTCAACTGAGTCTTCCCATTGTTGTGAATATAACACTTAGATCCAAAAACACGAAAATAAGAAATATCTGGCTTTCTACGTCTCCACAGCTCGTAGGGCGTCTTTCCCAACCGCTTGGTGAGAAGAGATCGATTCTGAGTGTAGCATGCTGTGTTGATCGCTTCAGCCCAAAATCTCTTAGGTAGTGCTGAGCTCGCTAACATGGATGTGGCTGCATCCTTCAGAGTTCTATTTCTTCGCTCAGCTACGCCATTCTGTTGTGGAGTGCGTGCGGCTGATGTCTGATGGGTTATGTCATTCCTTTCGCAATACCCAATGATGGTTTCATTTAGAAACTCCGTTCCACAATCTGATCGGATAGATATGATCTTCGTCTCTTGTTGGTTCGATATCCGATCCATTAGCTTGGGCAGCTCATCTCGGGTTTCACTCTTGTGGCGCATGAATATGGTCAACGTATATCTTGAGTAGTCATCAGTTACAACCAAAGTATATTCATTTCCATTAATGCTTTTTGGTGTAACTGGCCCGAAGAGATCCATATGGATCAGCTGCAACACTCGGTCGGTTGAGGGAGTTGACTTCAACCAGAAGGAGGTTCTAGCGAGCTTTCCCAGCTGGCATGCACTGCAGATGTGTGTTGTTGAAAACACTCGGTTAGGTATGCATCTTGCATGTTCTTGTCTGGCAAGTCGGTTCATCGTCTTGAAGTTCAGATGGTTGAGCCTTTTGTGCCACAGCCAGCTCACATCCGAACTGCTCTTTGATAACAGGCAAGTGTCGGGGAGGCTGCTGTTCCAGTCAGCGTAGTATACATTCCCTGTTGGAGATCGATTTCCCAACAATATCACCTGCTTTGATCCGACATCTTTGACTCTGCAACCCTGTGCATCAAACTTGACAGAGAAACCATTATCACAGAATTGGCTGATGGAGAGCAGGTTATGCTTCAATCCATCAACATAAGAGACATTAGAAATTGAAACATGATTGGTTTCAAGGGTACCGTAACCTCTGGTGTAACCTTTTGAGTTATCACCAAAAGTAACTGATGGACCTTCTTTCTCCACGAAACTTCCAAGCAAATCCTTCAGATTTGTCATGTGTTTCGAGCATCCACTATCCATCACCCACATTGTTGTAGACGCCTTCTTCTTCCTCAGCTGTTTCTCTTGTACCTGCAAAGAGAAACTCGCTTAGGTCCCCAATTTCAGTTGGGTCCTGGAGGGTTAGAACCAGTTCCCCCTGGAACTGTGCGTCGCTTTTCTCTGTACACTCGAATAGCCTTGTCATTCCAAATGATCTGCCCATTTTCATCAACTATAACAACACCCCGGTTATCCTTAGGCTTGTTGTTTGAAATGATGCTCTGTTTCTTGGGAGGAGTTGGATTTCTCCCATGTTGGGCTTTAGGAGGTGAGGCTTTCCCCCTGTTTTGATGGCGATTCTTATCCTGTTGAGTTTGTCTGTGAGGTCGGACGCCATTGTGGAATCTTCTTGGCTGATTCTGATTCCATTGCCTTGGCTGTTGACGATAGCTGTTCATGCCTGGATGTTGATTCATGTTGGGGCATGAGTAACCATAGCTGTCGTAACTGTTCCACATAGATTGACTCTGTTGGAACCTCTGATTGTTGTGGTGATGGAACCGTTGTTGATTATGTCGGTTGAAGCTTGGTCGGTTCTGTTGGTTCCATCTCTGTTGTGGTTCGTTTGTTGGTCGATTATCACGTCGGTTCTGAGCTTGGTTATGTTGTCGATTTTGAGCTCGGTTCTGATTGCGACTCCGACGTCTCCGGTTCCTCCGTTGAGTCTTGGAACATTCCCCCTCGGTTGTAGACTCCACCGACTGTTTTGTTGGTGCTCCATCTGCAGCTCCTTTGCCTTTCTCAGCCACAGTTGCCTTTGTCGGTTGTGATGGTGTTTGTTCAGTTGCAGACTCAACTGTGTTAGGTTTGGCAACCATGACTTCCTCAGCCTTGGTGAAGGTAGCTGGTGGAATTCCAGTGTCCTTTGCCACGTCGTATCCGAGTCCAGACACATCATCCGTTTGCCGTCTGTATCTGATGAGATTCTCGATGATCTCGGATGACTGATATAGCTTTGTCAGGTTGTCCTTCTCAGTTTGAAGATTCTTGAGAAGAACAGCTATATGCTCGGTCTGGGCATCTGATGTCTTCATCAGCTGGTCGATCTGAGCCTCTTGCTTGTTCAACTGTTCGTTCTGTGCCTTGATCTGTTCCTTCAACTGTTCATCGGTTGAAGCCTCAGTTTGGTTGGCTGTACTCAGTTGACTTTTCAGCTGGTCAATTTCTTCAGCTTGTCTCTTGATCAGATCGTCCTTTTCGGTTAAGGAATCTTCAAGCTTGGCGAACTGGGCTTGAAGACTCTTAAACTCAACCGACTGCTGATGCAGTTCCTCACTGAGTTCTTGAAAATCATTCCAGGAGGGTTCCAACTCATCGCTCAGAGATTCCTGCATGTTAGAAGTATTGGAAGAATTTAAGCGAGCAGGATTAGATTGTACCTCAATATCATCTTGGTCGGTTCCAAGTGCCATGAGGCATTGATCCGGACTGATGACTTTGTTGGTAGAGGTCAGATCATCCTCATCTTCAGTGTCTGTGAAGATGTCCATATCGTCAGCTGCCTCTTCTGCTACCATCGCCTTGTTCTTTGCAGTTTTCTTGGCCCTCAGTGCTTCTCTTTCCTTCTTTGAGAGGTCTGGGCAGTCAGCTTTGAAGTGTCATTTCTTGCCACATTCGAAGCATCCATTGGTGATTGGCTTTGAACTGTCTCGAGTTCGGTTTGATTTATAGAAACGTTTATATTTGCCGAACCGAGTGTCCATGTCGGCTAGTTTCTTTGACAGCGCTGCAATGTTCTGTTGCAGTTCCTCTCTGCTCGGCTCCTTTGCAGTCGTGTCAGCCGACCTGGTTGGCCTTGACGATCTCGACTTTGAGTAGTCAGCTCGGAGGGCAACTGACTTTGATGCTGAGTCGACATCCTCAATTCTATTTGTCTGACTTGAGGGCTGCGACCTCCTTCTATTGACCTTATACTCATTTCCTTTCAAGATTGAGAACAATCTTTCAGTTCCCATTTCACCAAGGTCAGCTCGGCTCTCGTGGATATTTGTGAAAGTATCCCACTCAGCCGGTAGAGCTTGCAACACTTTGAGGTTTATTTCTCTTAGAGTGTATTTTCCTTTCCGGATGGACTGGATTCTTCTGATGATGTCCATAAACCGGAGCTCTAGCTGATCGATAGTCTCATCAGGTCGCAGACTGAAATTGTCGAAATCTTGACATGCATGCGAGAACTTATTTTCCTTCGTCTCGTCGCTTCCTTCACTTAGCGAAGCTAGGATGTCCCACATCTCTTTTGCAGTCTCACACTCCTCTATCCAGGGCAGATAATCTTGTCCAACCGTGGACATTATTGTGCTCTGAGCCCAGATATCCAGCTGGCTCACCTTGGCCTCTTCAGGAGTGTAGTCTTCTGGCTGTTTCTCCACATACTCCACCACTGCATCTCCATCGTTGGGATTTGTGGGAGTGCGAAGTATTCTGTCTCGTATGACGATTGGTCCAGATGTGAGAACTTGTTGCATCCTATGATGCTTTGACAGAAGGATCTTCTTAATTCGAGTTCTCCATGATGTATAATTGACTACAGAGAACATGACTACGATCTTGTCCTTGACGTCCATCTGAAAAATAAAAAAATAGGACAAGAAAATGCGAGCAAGTATGCACTAGCGTGAAAAGATCTGTTCAGTTGACCACTGAAATAAAATTCTCGAATTCACACCTCGTGAAACAGAGTCAGCAGTCTTTTGAACCACTGCTCTGATACCACTTGATGGTCCCGATACGAGTTACTGGTGTATGGGGGGGGGGGGGGGAATACACCAGTTAGGATTTTTCAACTTTCGAAAAACTTAACACTTGAAATCAACTTCAACTGACTAAAAGGACTCAGTTGGGATCTCACAGCTGAGTAAGCAACCTCAGCTGGAAGAGTTGTGCTGTGCGGAATGTGGTGGAAAATGAACTCGTAAAAACAAACTCACGCTTTTATGCACGGTTGGTCAAAACCAAAACTGTTGATGTGAAAGTATGCAGATTGTATGCGGTTAGTTTGTCAGTTGAGATATGCAAAAATTGACTGAACACAAATAAACACGACACACAAGATTTACGTGGTTCGGAGAGAACTCCTACGTCCACGGGGAGATGTGAGTCCACACACCTCAGTCCAAGTTCTTCTGGACAGTTCCACTCAGCTTACGCGGGCTGAGCAACCGTTACAGTTTAGTTTCCGGGCACTAAACAGCCTAAGTCAAGTTTGCGGGTACTTGACGACCTGACTACTCAATTACAGGAAGAGTTAGGTCCTAGCACACTTTTTAGGGTGTGAGAATGGGTAGGATTTCCAACTACAGCTCGATCACGAATGAGAGCTGGATCTAAGGCTTGAACGAATAAACACTCAACCTAAGATCAAAAACAGTTTCGATCTCTAGGAACCCTCAGCTACTAATGTTCTCTCAAATTGGAACTCTCAGCTGTTGATGCTCTTAGATGATGATTTTGCAGATTTGCTTTTTGGCTTTGATTTCTCTCAAGAAAGCTCTTGAATTTTTCGTCGTCTCTGTGTCTCTCTGCATCTATATCTACTCGAATGAGAGAATGCCTCTATTTATAGGCGGAGAGAATCAACTAGCCGTTGGAGGAGCAGTTGATCTCTGATCGGTTGAAAGCGATGGCTTGTCTCTCATCTCTGCAGACTTTTCCGATATGGCATCTGTGCTCTTCTGCTTTCCATCTGAGACAGCCTTGTGTTGGGCCAGATGGGGTAATGACTGAACGGTCAAACCCTCATGTGACTTCCTTTTGAAATTCAAATCTTTGACAGTCAACTTCGGTTTGTCGGTTGAAAGTCTTGACCTTTGTCTGAGTGATCTTCAGTTGATGTTCCGATCTGTCGAGCTCTCAGCTGACTTTGAACTTCAAACAGTTGAACTCCTTGTACGGATTCTATAACTGAGGTTCTGAAACTGAACCCTCAGTTGTCTTCCACTTCTTTACTCAGTTGGGTTTGAACCCTCAGATGATTTCCTTTTCATCTGATGTTCTCTTCCTCTCTGTTGCTTCTCATCTGATGAACCCTCAGTTGGTTTCCTTCTCAACTGATGTTCTGAAGACTTCCCCTTGTTTGCATCTAAACAAATGAACTCTCAGTTGTCTTTCTTCACAACTGATGTTCTGTCTGAGTGACGCCTTGTTGCCATCTTCAGCTGGAGACTTGTAAAGATAAAATCTTAACTTTGCTCAAACAGCGAGCCTAAATTCTAACATTAGGTTCTGGCAACATCTACTCGGTTGGGGTCAGTCGGTTTTGGAATTCATCAAAACTTATACTAATAAATTTCCCAACAGAGTATAATAGGTAAAAGGTGAAGAATAAAAAATTTAATCTTCAATTTGGCGAAAGTAAAGAAACTAATTAATCTTCAAGTTCGCATGCATTTTACGATGTTAACTTGTTCTAAGTTTTGCATATTTTAATTAGTTAAAATTAACTTGATAATAATCCTTTATTATAGATTTGATGTGCCGACCGTATTTCAAATATTAACTTGCCATGGTAATAGGTCTTTTCTTAAAGGAAGGCCATTCTCATCTAAAGAAAGTTATAGGTTTTGAAATTGGCCACTACGAATTGCTTTAGTGTAAACAATGGCTAATCATTTCTTATGTAGTGTTGGTATAAATAAAGGTAATTATACATTTAATTAATTGCATCGTCATTCTGTTAGGTGCTTTTAGAATTAATCTTGGTGGTAGATAAGCATCCATTTACATATACGTAGCTGAAGTGTAGCACTTAAATAATTTATTTGTCACTGTTAATATTAATCATGCGTTTGAATTTGGCCGAAAATTGATAAGACTGTATCTGAGTTGATGTCTTATCAATAATATTGACTTGCCATTGTGATAGGGACGAAGGCCTTCAACATCTAAAATATGTGGAATATAAGAAATTGGCCACTCCCAATTGAATAACCGTTGACAATGGCAACTCATTTCTTATCAAGTTAAAGTATAAATAAAGACCATTATACATTTAATACTTATATCGTAGCCAATACAAGAGGTCAGAGTTCACACTATCACAGTGTCGAGTGAAGCAAGACTTCTATGTTTGAATGTTGTAGTAGGACATCTGGAGAATCCACTATTGTTCGTTACATTGGAGTTCATTATTATAGAATACGAATTATAATCAGACATGATGATTTATCATGCATGTAAGTTGAATAATCATTACTGACCATTGTAGTCTCATCTTTTTTTAGATACCGCCACAGTGGGTGAAGTTGTGATATGGCGATTACTATGGCTGTTGGTTAATATGTCCAATGGCATCATGGCGAGGTTGTCAATTCTCGACTAGTATGTCTATTGTTACTTCATCATGATAATTGTACTTTAACACTAGCTAGAGATGCACTAGTACTGAAGTAACTACGATAATAGTCACTATATGGTAAAGTTAACTATACATTGTTGAGTTTGGCAGGAACTGACCTCTTTCCTAATTTCTCTTTCTGGCTCTCTTTTATCTTTTCTTTCTCTTTCTTGCCAACGAAAGACCCAACGTAGCTGTTACTTTCTTTTATTGTAAGCGATGGCCCTAAGTTTCACCTAAATCTTGAAGAATAAATCCATTCTTTCCTACTATTGCATCTCTAGCTAGTGTTAAAGTCGCATTATCATATACAACTAACAATAGCCATACCAATAGAACGTTCACAACATTCACCATGATGACATTGGACATATTTAACAATAGCCATACTAATAGAGCGTTCACAACTTCGGCCACGATGGCGGTATCTAAAAAAAGATGAGACTACAATGGTCAGTAATGATTATTCAACTTACATGCATGATAAATCATCATGTCTGATTAGCATTTGTTTTCTATAATAAACATTTCCAATATAGCGAACAATAGTGGATTCTCGAGATGTTCCATTACAATATTCAAACGTAGAAGTCTTACTTTACTGGAGTCTTTGATAGTATCATCTCTAAAAATCACGTATCGCCTACGATGTAATTATTAAATGTATAATTACCTTTATTTATACCTTAACTCTAAAAAGCACGTATCGACACACTTGTAAGTTGAATAAACATTATTGGCCATTCTATTTTTTTTTTGATACCGCCATCGTGGAGCAATTTGTTAACGCTCTATTAACATGGCTATTATTAAATATGCCCAATATCATCGTGGCGTAATGCAATTTTTGGTCTCAAAGGTTGAAGGATTGTTCACTATATTGACATTTCCGATTCTCAGTATTCCTTTATTCAATTGGCGGGATTCTTTTTTAATTATTGAAAATCCAGTCAATTTTTATTTAAAATATGGAAAAATAAATTTTATTTATGTGAGATCCACATACAATGTGTCGACCGATTACTTAATATTCACTTGCCAACGTAATAGGTCTTTTATTTACGACGACCATTATCATCTAAAGAAAATTAGAATAAAAGAAATTGGCCACGACCAATTCTAATTCCATTCACAATGGCAAATCATTTCTTAGATCCATTAGGTATAGTTAAATGTAATAATACGTTGAATTATTAAATTTTTAGGTGATACGTGCATATCAAGATTAGACAAGCACATTTTTTAGTGAAGCAAGACTTCTATGTTTAAATATTGTACTTGAACATCTTGAGAATCTTCTACGGTTGTCCAAATTGTTACATTTTTTTCAAAACGAAAAGATAAGCAATCATAATCAATTATGATGCTTCTGAGTTGAATAAACATTAGTGACCATTCTAATCTTTTTTTTTTTTTGAATACCGCCATCGTGGACCAAGTTGTTGATGCCCTATTAACATGGCTATTGTTAAATATGCCCAATATAATCGTGGCGTATTGCAAATTTTGATCTCACAGGTTGAAGGATTGTTCACTATATTGACATTTTCAATTCTCAGGATTTCGTTATTCAATTGGCGGGATTCTCTTTTAAGTATTGAAAATGTAGTCAATTTTTATTTAAAATATGAAAATATATTTTTATATTTATGTGAGATCCAGATACAATTTGCCTACCTATTAATAATATTCACTTGTCAACGTAATAAGGTCTTTCATTTACGACGACCATTAACATCTAAAAGAATTAGAATAAAAGAAATTGGCCACTGCCAATTGCAATTCCGTTCCCAAAGGCAAATCATTTCTTAGATCTTTTAAGTATAATAAAAGGTAATTATACATTGAATTATTAGATTTTAGGCGATACATGCATATCAAAATTGGATTAGCACACTTTTCTGTGAGGCTTCTATGCATAATCATACCAATATGGTGTAGTTTTAAATTTATAATAATTAATACTACTATAACTTTAGGCTTGAACAAATTTAGCTTAGTTGAGTCCCATTAAATCTCTTAGATTATGGGTCATGATCGAATTTGTCGGTTTCATGTATCAGCCATCGTAAAATTAACCAATTTATTTTGTTAATTCACTATCCCATAAACAACTCCTCATTGCATCTCAGCCGTCCTTGCATTACTTGACACGCATATTGGATTTTTCCATTGGGATACTTGTTACCATCAATTATCTAGAACCTTTTGTTTTACAATTTAGAGGATTGTTTCCTATCAATAAGATTGACTTGCCATTGTGATAGGTGTTTTATTTAACGAAGGCCATTAATATCTCAAATATTTGGAATATAAGAAATTGGCCACTCCCATGTGAATTACCGTTTGCAATGGCAAAACATTTCTTAGATAATGAACATATAAATAAGGGTAATGATACATTTCATTATTACATCGCATGCAATACGTTCTTTATGCGATAATACTATCACATACTCCAGTGATGCAAGACATCCATGGCGAGGTTGTGTCTTATCAATAATACTGACTCGCCAATGTAAGAGGTCTTTTAGTAGAATTTGTATTTTGAATTGTTTTCCTATCACTAATATTAACTCGCCAATGTCATAAGTAAGTTGTCGGACAAGGGCCATTAACATCTAAAACCTTAGGAATATAACAAATTGGCCAATCCCAATTGAATAACAGTTAACAATGGCAACTCATTTCTTATCAAGTTAACCTATACATAAAGGTAATTATACGGTTAATAATTATATCGTAGGCGATACGTGCTTTTACAAATAAGTATTCTTTACCTCGTCGTGCATAATATTTTGCACGAAGAAAAATATGTGGCCAATTAATTTGTTGATGAAGTAGATAACTAATTTTAACTTACTCTATTTATATGGATATTGTTGGCTAATTTTACCATATTAATAGTCAAAATTATTGTATTACTTACGAAAATAAAGAAAATTGTGTTAAAAATAAATGACTTCTATTAAGCTAAGGAATTTACCTTTCGACTACTAGTATAAATATGAAAATTAGGGTTCCCTAAATAAGAAACGCACAAGATAACTCAAAAAGGGGAAAACTTCCCAAAAGCGGTGACATTGAAAACGACGGCACGACCCATGGCGGCGGCGGCGGCGAACCACTTCATCTTCGAAGTGAAACCCCAGGTTCTTGTCTTCTTCGACATTTTTTTCTTGCTATTATTTCTTCCCCTTGGAATTGTAATGATTCTAGCATTCACTATTATTCGATTCTATATTTATCTTGGCATATGAAGTCTTGCGATGACAATGCTAATTAATCCATGGAGAATCCGTAGAAATACTCGAATTAGGAAATATTCGAATTAGTATTACATTTTAGAAACATGAGTAAGAATTATCTGTAGAGAGAGAGAGGGAGAGAGTACAAAGGAAGTGTATTTGTGCAAGTGTATATGAGAGATAGAGAAAAGACAGAAAAAAAAGGAGGCTTCTTTCCTACGAGAGAAACCATACTTTGTGGAGCCACTACGACTGAATCTAATTTCTTTCCTTTTGTCTCTTAATGAGAATTATGCTCAGATCTATTAACAGTAATATTTTCTATTAGCTTTTGTGTGTTTCGACTGCTGAGTGATTTGACTGGATGTCAAGGCCAAAATATAGCTGGATTTAGGCGATAGGTACCGAGAAATATTGAATTTTGGATTGTGGGCGATTTTTCTGCAGGAAAGTTGAAGTGTTTAATGCAATGTGAATCGTCTTATTCTTTTTAGAATTGAATATATATTGCAATTGTTTATTGCATTTGCACGTGGGGTTGACCATTCGTTGTTGCCTTGGTTTAGGACGAGGAGGGAGAGCCCTTGTTTTTCCGGATGCGTACAACCACTGAATTTAGGAAATTGTTTACTGAATACAGCTACGTGAGAGACAAACCGCTTCATTTTTACACTTTCATCTACAACGGGAGGAAGATTAAAGAAAGTGATACGCCTGCTACGGTAAACTTCTTATATTTCCGTACGTTGGCGTAATTTGTGGTTGAAAATCTGGGTACATTGTCCTAAAATGTGACCTTTTGTTTTAGGTGGGAATGGAGGAGGAGCTCGCCGAGGTCCTCCTGGGCGAAAAGAGTGAAGGCATAATAGTTGATGCCATTCACGAGGGGACAGCTGGTTGAAGATTCTAACACCATGCAAGTGTTCGAGCGTGGGCGTATGTGAATATTATGCGACTTTGTAGTATCATGTCTTGTTTCATGGCACTTTTGGCCATGCTTCTATGTATGAACCTCGTAGTAAAGACTTTTATTATCTATTATGATGCGACTTTGTAGTAATGATGTTGTTGCATGGCACTTTTGGCCATGCAAGGTTGTATGAACCTAGTAGCACTTATCCATTTTCACTTGTTTAGGATTATTATTAAATTGCATACGAACTCCCAAAATAATAGTCCTGTTGCTGTTGACGTAACAACACATTTCCTTACTCAAGATTCCCTACACCTGCAAAGGCTATGAAGAAGGAGAAAAAGTGTAGTCTCCAAGCAAAAGCAGTTGGGAACTTGGCAGGGGGCCTGCTTCCTCTCAAGAAAAAAAATTGTTGTCAAATCATCTTTGGCGTTTAGTGTTTGGAAATTATTCTCTTTGCTTGCTAGAATGTTATATAATGGAATAAGCAGATTATTGTTAGGAAGATCGAGCAAATTCTTTGACACACTTCATAATTGAACATGGATCCAGATGAAGAGCCAAATTTCCAATGTTGTCTCCCGATTCCTCATGCACCAACACTTACACTGACTATGAGATGTGCGTGCCTCGATGCGAGTTTTGATGGAGGCATACCGTGCGGTAACATCACCGAAATTGTAGGCGAAAGTGGTGTTGGAAAAATACAACTCGCCTTGCAATTGGCAATCACTGTTCAACTACCGGTGAGTCGAGGGGGGTCTAGATGGTTCCTTCCTTTATTTGCACACGGAAATGCCTTTCCCATTCCGCCGTCTTCACCAAATAGCATTTCAACGGGGCCATAACGAGGAGACAGTGTTCGACCGAATTTTCATTCAACAATGTAGTTCAATTGACACCCTACAAGATATCTTGCCCCGGTTGGAAGGTATGGTTCCTGCATCTAATATAAAGCTCATTATTATTGACTCTGTGGCTTCTTTATTTAGAGGAGTTTTCGGCAACAATTCAAAGGCTATGAAGGAAAGAATGAATTTATTCTTCAAGATTTCGGTGAAACTTAGGGCCATCGCTTACAAGTTTCAAATAGCTATCGTTGTAACGAATCAAGTCACAGACGTTATTCCAAACTCTGATGTAATACGAATAGGAGAATGGTTAATGACATCAGGAAGAAATGTAACGGCTGCGTTGGGTTTTTCGTGGGCGAATTGCGTGAACACGAGGTTGTTTATGAGTTTCGTTGAAAAAAGTATTGTTGATCACAAGCGCAAATCTGTACGCTTAGGAAAAGGCCGTCGCATACAAGTGGTATTTGCACCTCATCTAGGAAGTGTTTCTGTAGAATACTCGATTAAGGCGTGCGGTGTATCGGGTGAACCATAGTACAATGAAGCATATCTAATATGCATGTATTTTTTTTTTATTATTGTGCAAGTGTGGGTCCCAACTTTTTATTATTAATGTATTTTCCAATTAGTAAAAAATACAAACTCATCTGACTCGTGCATTGGAAACATTCAACAAAAATCATATTTATCCGTAGGTGCAATGCCAAAGCAAAATAATGAAAAAAACGAGAAATTTGTTACAAAGAACTTAAACATCATAGCATAACTTTATTCATAAAACATCAAAAAAAGAAATAAACATTTCTACTTTGCCGAATGCGATGGGGTTGGCGGTGTCCTCGTAATTCAATCCGAGTAATTCATACCCTCATCATCACTTGAAGGCATCATTATAGCTTCAACTTGTGCCTCTAAATCTGAAGGTGGCGAAGGCGTTGGGGTTGGCGGTTTCCACTCTGTGAAGATGCGGCTCAAATTGTACCAATTCTGCTCTCCTTCATTAAGGTAGCATAGAAGTTGGGGATTTTCCTACACCGATATTAAAAAAAATGTAAGATTATAAGCATTATATCCACACCATATCTCCATTAAATAAATACGATAAACTATTTTACCCTTGCGATGCGACGCCATGTAGCTTGCGTGGCCTCCACTTTGACATCCAGTATTGTATTTTGAATGAACCGTACATCATCCCTTTCACTAAGAGCCTTGAAGTTATTGTAACGTTGTTCCCACTCTGCAAGTTTACGACGCCACTCCTCCACCGAGATGATTCGGAAAACGTAATCCGTTGCCTGTTTCGCTCGATGGAGCATCGCCTCTCTGGTGTAACCACTCTGGCACTCCCAATACAGCTTGTGCAGAGCAAATGCCTCTACGCGTCGTGTCCACACACCCATGTAGAAGACTTCGTCTTGAGAGATTGCTCTTAGGGGTGCCATTTTTTGCAACCAACAATACACTGCATATATTTCAACTACACACATCGATTATATAGACTAAAGTTCCCAGATATTTGTTTATATGCGTAGTGAGGATAGTGACAAAAAAGCTGCAACAATTAAATGAAATTTCTGGCCACAAAATAGAGGTTGTAAGCTTTGCAGCACACGGGCGAATAGTAGTCTAATGCATCATGTGATAAACCTGGCCATACATGCAGATTTCGTTGCATTTCTTCTGTGAAGAAGACAAAAAAAATCAATACAGACAAACAAAATTTTAACTTTTACTATTTGCAAATGTGTTGCCATCATTGATTATGTCGATTAACCTGTTAAATCACCATTCAAATGAACAGAGCCATAGTAACAAAACCCTAAAAGGACACGGCATCTTATATTGATTAAACCTGTTAGATGACCATTCTTATGAAATGAAGATAGCCATGGTAAGAAAACCCTAAAACAACAGATTAATTGTATCATAAAACGATGCAAAACTACAAAGCCACAAATACTGAAAATT
The DNA here is from genome assembly GCA_029490685.1 of Schizonepeta tenuifolia. Lineage (NCBI taxonomy): Eukaryota > Viridiplantae > Streptophyta > Magnoliopsida > Lamiales > Lamiaceae > Schizonepeta > Schizonepeta tenuifolia. The sequence goes on along the minus strand of CM055957.1, from coordinate 58,054,463 downwards.
GCAAAGTGGAGTATGCAAAATCAACGGCAGAAAAATACAAGTTACAACCATTACAGAGTCAAGGGCCACAAATCTTCAGAATCATAATTGTAGTGCTCACTGTTCTCCCCATTTGTTGGCATGAATTGGTGGATTGTGGGGCTTGGTGGTGGACTGAATTTGGCCTTTTTCCCTGCAAAATGAAATTAACTCAATATTCAAACACATGGTATAAACATTTATAGGCAAAAATATTTTGGGGATGATTTTGGACCTGATTTTCGAGCTGATTTTGGCCGCTCTTTTTGAGCCCTCTTTTGACCTTTGCAATCGTAGGGCTTCGAGCTTCGAACATTCGCAAAACCCCGGGGGCAAATCTTTCTAGGATCGCAGAAAAGAGGAACTACTAAGCTGGGGGATTCTGTCACGGCACGGTCAGCAGCAACGTATTTCCAAAGCAAGCCGGAGAATTCTTCTTTCACTTCCTTCAACCGTTCATGGAGTTCCAAACGTAGAGGCTCGCAATGCATGGAACTCGACACCAACTCAGACATGAATCTCATGAACTCATTACTAAATGTCATGTGCCTCATTATAGTACTCTCATCGGCAACATTTTCATACACAAACGCATTCATATCTTTGGCTCTTTTAGTCCACCTCCGGAATATCATTGAATCAGGGATGTCATCAACATCTTCGATGCAGAATACTTTCAAAATTTGCCGACATATCAATCCCTCAGCTTCCCACTTCCCGCAATCACATGTGGCAACCTTTGTCACCGGATTGAACACTACTTTTCGTTCTCGAGCAGAAAATTCTTTGGATTTAGCATGGTATTGGATATTGTTGTTGGGAAGGATAACACCAGCCTTGGGATATACATGCACTGTGAGGCAGTTGGCATAATCGTGCTCGAATTGCTTGTAAATTGTACGCATGAAAACTGAAGCAGCTCTTTCAAGAAGTCCACTGTGATTGATGGCACGACCTGGATTCCAAATACTAAAAGTATCCTCCTTACGCTCTGTGCTTCTCCAACTACTTAGAATACCTTCGTATTCTTTCACAAACTTGCTCAAGGACACAGTATGGCGTACAACATCCTTCAAAACCTTATTCGTCAGCTCACTCCTCGAAGTGGCGAGGAGACCTGCGGTAAAAGTGCCGCGTGAAAAACAGGAGGCCCACCGTACACGGAGATTATGCCTTCCATCAAACCAACTTCTCTTGGGGATGTCATAATTTTCCATCATCTCCTTCCAAGTAGTGTTGAAGTCTTCTTCTGTCTCAACAATATTCATGCATTTGTACCATAAAGCCTTGAATGTTGAATCGCCATGCAATTTTCCAAAGTGTGATGCACAATTTTTCATAATATGCCATTGACACAAACGGTGTTTCGAATTCGGAAAGATGACGTCGATGGCATTCATCATTGCCCTACACTGATCGGTGAAGATAACCGTGGGCTGTTTTCCATGCATGGATTGCAAGAATGATTCAAACAACCACATGAATGTTGCAGTAGTCTCGTCGGACAACAAAGCCATGCCGAACATTACGTTGCGCGTGTGATGGTTTATACCAACAAACGGGGCACAGATCATGTTGTATTTATTGGTGCGGTATGTGGTGTCAACAGAAAGCACATCGCCGAATGCATCATAGTCCACAACGCATCGATTATCTCTAAAAAAATGTTCATGAGACGGCTATCGTCATCTAATTGATACTTACAGAAGAAGAAGGGGTCTTCAAGTGATTTATTACTGAAGTATTCTAAGAGCATCCTTGCATCTCCATCCTCTACTTTCGTTTCCATTCTAACTCGGTCCATGTGATGATATGCATCTTTTTTTGTGAACCCAACATTCTGCACCCCTCCAGTTTCTTTGGCCATAAATTTGAAAGCAGACGTAACACCAATACCGACAGAGTTCAGAGCTTCCATTACGGACTTCTTTACATAATTCATGTTACGACTAGATCTTAAGAGAAATGTCTGATCAGGCTCTACAAGGACATGATTGTGGTCCTTCTCAAAAAAAGACACCACAAATGAACCCATATCAACCCTTGAAACAATTAGCCGGGCTTTACAGTCGGATCGGATAACAAGCTTCTTATAAACAGCTACCTTGCGATTTGAACTACAGTCATTAGGCAGGCCCGTACATGAACAAATGAACTCCTTCCACCTAATAGTAGTGCTCTTACCGAAATAGCGTTGCTCTCCTTTACGGACACTGAATCCTTTGTAGCGGGCGTACTCGCAAAATAACAAATAAACCTTCTCCAAATCAGGAAATTCTGTACCGACCTTTAGTTTCTCCTCAAGTTGAAACGACTTTAAAGCGGCACTCCTTCGATTAGTAAGATCTCCATCGATTTCTGATTTCGATGTCTTCATCTTCATTTCACCATCCTTATCATCCTTCTTATCAATATTTTCCTTTTCTGAATTTGTCAACGAAACTTCGTTATCATCCTTCCTATCAAAATCTTTCTTTTCTGAATCTTTCAACGGAACTTCGTTACCATCAACATCACATTCTTCATTTTTCTTGGAATCCTTCGATGGAACATCCTTATCATGAACAGGTTTTCCATCATCAACATCACATTTTTCAGTTTTCGGTTCCGGAAAGGGAAAATACTCCTCAATCACTACCTTACTCGAACTTACTTTATTCCCACTACCCTTCTCAATAATTCCCACAATAACAACATCCGACTCATTCCCCCTACATCTGAATCACTCTCATCAACACACTTCGCTCTGCATTTGATTCAAATTCAACATAATTAAATTGAGGAGGGGCCACTGCTAAACCCAAAGCCACGTTCAAATCAACTTCACTATGCAAATCTGTCAAGCAAATAAATTTAAATAAATATATAACATCATCACATCATGAAATCACAACAATGCAAACTGCTAAATGAACTCATTCAATTCAGTTGACATAATCTCATTAACACTCAAAACTACATTGCCATTAAGACTACTTCATTCACTTCAAAATGCTAAATGAACTCATTCAATTCAATTGACATACAATCATAACTTCATACTACAATGTCACTAAATCAATTCACGTAATCTTACAGATAAAAAAAATACTTCAGAACTTCCAACAACACTCAATAAATTCACATAATCAAATAAAAACTTCCAACCATTATGCCAAACAATACCACAATTGAGCTATTAAAGAGATTTCAAACAATGAAGCAGAGATCAAACTTACCCGTACCTGCCACTCTATCCATGAGCCTGTCAATTCAATTCACAAAAAATCAATCAACCTGCAACATACCAAAAAAAAAAAAAGATCAGTTCACAAACAAGACTAAAACAGGGATTCATCATTCGTGAGAACAAATGCAATCAACTTATTACAAAAACATACTTTAGCCAAAAATCCAAGAACCCCAAAAATGAAGAACAGAGAAGTAACACTTACTTTCTATCAAAAAATCAGAAGCACAAATCCCTACCACCCCACGCAATCATCTTCACCAGTCAATCCTCTTCACCATATATTTTGATATGAAACGACCCACGAAATCCTATTCCAAACGAACCCAAGCTCTAACACGACTTCAATTAGCTGAAATGAATTAAACCCAAAACTATTACTCCTTAGCAGCCCATTCCAGATGAAGCTCGGCGCCAAGAGATGGATTCGAAGGCGTTCACGTAATCAGATTCTCAAAGTTTCGCAGCTTACAAATTCAGATGGAGGTGGAGGAGAATAACTTGGCATTCAAAATTTCAGCAAAAAAATATGAAGGACACTTAATTTCGAAACTTTCGTTACAAACAAAAAAAAAATTCGCCATCCACAAAAATACGTATTAACGAAGACAAAACTACGAGATTCTTCATCGCCATAATAAATCTTCAAAATCCAACAACATTCCGGCAGCGTCGACGTCGATGGCCATAGAGTTTCCGAGTTGGCCATGCATCTGTGAGTTGGGACCACACAAATTTGACCAAATATGCCTTTTGACTAAAAAACTAAGGTGGGGTAAAAACTTAAACAATGGTTAGAATATAATAATAATATATATTTTCAATAAAACATTATTTTTTAAAATGGCTCAAAAATGAGGTGATGACGCGTCGGAAGATCCAATACCTCAAACACTGCTTGGCACGCGTAATGGACGCTTCCCCTAAGTATAGTCTAGTTTTTGTTTTTTTTTTTTTGTTTTTTTTTTTTTTGTGAGTAGCTAGTTATGTATTTTTACTTAACAACAAAAAGTTTAAAACCTTACTTTCGATTATTTAAAATAAATAATTCAAAAAAAAAAATCAGCAATTCGCAATTGCTTGAAATAGTTTCTATAATACTGTTTCAATATCGGAGATGCGTTGGCAACTGAAGTGTCAAATGTTACTTAACTCATTCCGCTTATGATATAATCTATACTAAAAGAAAAAGTTGGATTGTCAAAAAAACTTGAGTTGTCTAATACTCGGATTAAAATTACATATTTGGTTAATTTTGGTGACTTGGTACTTGTTGGTACATTGATTTCCAATGTAGTAATTGACAATATTTATTTGACAACCAAGTCAACGTCCTAATCCTTAAAATTAATTGTTCCCGATCGATAAGAAGTGTGAAAACATGCTAGTTGCATTTTCTTACTCACATTCTTAATTTACCAGAATGACTAAACGTGTCCCATCATCGTTATTTTTCAACTCTGTTGTATTTTTTTTTACGCTGTTCGTCAATCCCTCCTTTTTCTGGATAAGTGTTCGTCAATTCTTTAACTTTCTCTCACTCACCTACCATTTTCTTGAGAAATGAGAATAAATAAATCATTTTAAGGCTAGGCTGATCTATAATTTTCTGCTGAATGCAGCCATTAAGCAACACAATTTTCCTTGCAAATTAAACCAACACAAAAAAAAAAAAAAAAAAAAAAAACTGTTTGAAGTTGAACTTCATTATATCATGGAGAGATCTGTTTTGGCTACTATTGCTCTTGTTATTGTCATTTTCAGCTCAATCACAACAAAACTACCATGCAACTGCCAAACAGTTAGTGTAAAATGCCTTACATCTGATCGAATAGCACTTTTGGACTTCAAGAACGGCCTCGACGATCCTGCAAACGCGCTTTCATCATGGCGCGGCATGGATTGCTGTCAATGGAGAGGAATTTCGTGTGATAACGTCACCAGCTCTGTCACGGTCGTTGATCTTCACAGCCCTCATGCAGCTCCATCCTTCAACTTGAGTGGAGAGATTAGGCCTTCCCTCTTGCAAATCGCGTCTTTGAACTACTTAGACTTGAGTTCCAACGCATTTGGAGGGATCCCGGTCCCTAGATTCGTCGGTTCTTTCAAGAATCTGCAGTATCTCAATCTGTCAAATGCTGGATTCAGCGGCACGATCCCTCCAGCTCTTGGAAACCTCTCTAGTTTGCAGTTTCTTGATTTTTCAAACTCGGTATTTCAAGGCTTGCTTGTTGAGGATCTTCAATGGATGAGAAATCTAGTTTCTTTGAAGCATCTTAATATGAATGGTGTTGATCTTTCTCTAGTTAGCTCAAACTGGCTGCAAATATTGAACATGCTGCCTCGTTTGACCGAGCTGCATCTCTCAGCATGCGGCTTATCTGGTTCGATTTCGTACTTAAATAGTGTGAATCTAACCTCACTAGCTGTAATAGACCTTAGTCTTAATAGCTTCGGTTCTACTTTCCCAGATTGGCTTGTGAATATTAGTAGCCTTGTTTATGTGGATCTGAGCAGTTGTACGCTTAGAGGAAGGATTCCTCTTGGTTTAAGCCAATTACAAAATCTTCGATTCTTGAATCTTGATTTGAACCGTAATCTAAGCACTAGTGCTCGGTCTCTGCTCAAAGAGGGCTGGCAAAGCATAGAGTTTCTCAGTTTAGCTTCCAACAAGATACATGGCAAAATTCCTGCTAGCTTTGGAAGCTTGTCGTCTCTCACTACCTTCGACGTGTCTGATAATGATGTCGAAGGTGGACTACCAAACACTATCGGCTCACTGTGTAATTTGGTGAACTTGGACTTATCAGGCAACAATTTGACAGCGAGTTTACCTGAGTTTCTTGAGGGAAGTAACAACTGTCCAAATGGTGGTTCTTTGCCTTATTTGGAAATATTAAGATTGAGCAACAACCAACTAACTGGAACTTTGCCAGATTGGTTAGGACAAGCAAAGAATCTAAAGGAATTGTTGTTTGATTACAACTTTTTGGAAGGTTCTATACCTGATTCTTTAGGATCACTCCCATATCTGACTGATCTGAGCTTAGCTGGGAACAGATTAAATGGAACTCTTCCACAAAGCATTGGACAGTTATCAGAGTTGGTTGTTCTCGATCTGTCTTCAAACTATTTGACAGGTTACTTATCTGAGGTGCATTTCTCTGAGCTGATAAATCTCAAGATCTTGAGTCTGGCTTCGAATTCCTTCGTCTTGAATGTAAGTTCCGACTGGCTTCCTCTGTTCCAAGTCCGTAATCTTAACATGGGATCGTGTCGATTAGGCCACTCATTTCCCAGCTGGCTCAGATCCCAGAGAGAGATCAGGTTTCTTGATATCTCAAATGCTAGCATCTCAGATTCTATACCAGTCTGGTTCTGGGATCTCTCCTTCAATCTTTCGTTGCTGAATGTCTCGTTCAACCGGTTGCAAGGACAAGTGCCGAGCTACTTTGAGGTTACTCCATATGCTGATGTTGATCTTAGCAGTAACATGTTTGAAGGGCTCATTCCCATGCCTGGTGTGCCAATCGAGCTGCTCGATCTCTCAAATAATCGATTCCATGGCCTCATTCCTCGCAACATCAGTGATGCTATGCCGGACTTGATCTTTCTTTCTCTCTCTGGAAACAAACTTACAGGACAAATCCCAGACAACATTGGCAACATGTCTTCACTTTTTGTAATAGATCTTTCAAGAAATGATCTAAGTGGAAGCATACCTTCAAGCATAGGTAAGTGTTCTTATTTGAGAGTGTTGGACTTAGGATACAACAACTTCATTGGTGAAATCCCAAACTCTATAGGTCAGCTGAGGTTTCTTCAGTCACTGCATATAAACAACAACTTGATCTCAGGAAATCTGTCTTCATCTTTCAAGAATCTATCAAACTTAGAGACACTAGATCTTGGAAACAACGCGTTGCAAACCACTCTTCCACCATGGTTAAGTGAAGGTTTCACCAGCCTTAGAATCATGACCCTCAGATCAAACAAATTCTTCGGGGAAATACCCGTTGAGCTATCAAACTTGAGCTCGCTCCAGGTTCTTGATCTTGCTGAGAACACATTGACAGGCAGAATTCCAACGAGCTTTGGGAACCTGAAAGGCATGGCACGGGAACAAATGAGAAACGAATATCTCCTATATGGGAAATACAGAGGTGTGTACTATGAAGAGAACTTGATAGTGAATGTGAAGAATCAGATGCAGAAGTACACCAAGACTGTGTCCCTAGTGACTGCAATAGACCTGTCGGGGAACAATCTGTTGGGAGATGTACCAATCGAGCTAACCAACTTAACAGGCCTGATGTTCTTGAACTTGTCAAGAAACCACATCACTGGCCAGATTCCTGAAAGCATTTCAAGATTAGGACAGCTGGCATCCCTAGATCTCTCGAGTAATGAGCTTTCGGGGGCAATTCCAAGTAGCATGGAGTCGATGTCTTATCTTGGGTACCTAAACTTATCAAACAACAATCTGTCTGGTATGATCCCTTCTGGAGGTCAGATGCTGACTTTTGACGCTGGTGCATACGAGGGAAACCTTGGCCTTTGTGGCCACCCACTTGCTGTTAAGTGCCATGGTGAAGGTGAAAGTGAAAGTCATGGCGGCGCTGATGCACAAAATGGAAACAAGGATGCTTTTATTGATGAGTGGTTCTATCTCAGCATTGGGTTGGGGTTTGTAGTTGGGATTATTGTTCCTGGCCTTGTGCTAGTGATTAAGAAGCCTTGGAGTGAAAACTACTTTGAATTTCTTGACATGCTCATTGACAAGTTTTTTGTTGCGAACAAGACGAAGAAGAAGATGATGCAGAGAAGAACAAGCAGAGGCTAGCAGTTTACATTACAAACATGTGTTGAATTGGATGGTGTCACTGTTGTGTAATTCCTAATAACTTGCTGTGTAGTATAAATAATACTCCAGTTATATATATGCTTGATGTCTGCCTGTAGACTATTTGTTTTACTTATCATTTGTGCAGCATCTTACATTTCCATGTAAAAATGTGCATATTTATAATTAAATTAAGCTGTTTGTAAGAAAAGAGAAATCCTGCACCAAATTTCTTCCGATTTAGTACGAACAGAGCAGAATAGTAAGACGACGGACCAAAACTTGAATTTCCATTATACAACTTAATGTCAGAGAATCGATCAGTTACAAAACATTGATTTTCCAATACCATCCATCATCATATCGATGGAAAATCTGATGGTTCAATCTCTATTTCTACTGTCACAGCTGATTCATAATGTCTGACGGTAAAAGACATACATAATAATAACGTAAGGATTTCAAACAAAATTGTTATCACGATACAGCAAATAAATGTACTGTAATAAATTATGCTCAAAATTGTGCGTTGCTGAGAAATGTAACCATACACCTCGTGCTCTGGAACAACTTATCTACTTTTTCCCATACTGCAGATTGAATATGAAGAAGCTTCTTTGCTTTTTCCTGTAAAATAGGCTGGCGGCGCACGCTTTCACCATGGATCTGAACATAAAGACCAAATAGTGACTTCAGACGGATATCCATAACAGAGGCAACATAACAAGAACATCAAACAGAAACACGATTTATGTTATAATTGTCCATAATTCCTCGTGAATAATCCGCAGTAAACCATTGACATATTTAGGATTGTAGGATGCTTCCATGGTTCTTAGTACTGATGATATTCAAAATTTGAAATAGCAAAAAAGATGAAGTAATACCTTTAAGAATAACCGGATCATAGCCTGTATGAACTCAAAATTGTTTCTGCACGAAATTTCTTGTATAAAATAATCTAGAAGAAGTGCAATGAAATGCACTTCTGGTCTGTTGCTGGATTCCTGGTCATCATCATCATCATCTAGAATTTGAAGCATCCTAAGTTCCATATCCAAGGTCGAAGATGATAAGCCTTTGATATAATCAGTAAATGCAGCAACTGCAGAGATTCAAGTGCATATAAATGAGATTCAGTTATATATGTTCAAAGAAAGTGAACCTTTAAAATGAAATGTTAGTAGGGAATGCAGAGAAGAACTTACAATCATTTTCTTCTGCAGAGCGTTGAAGGAATTGTAAGAACTCAGATGTTGGTACGTCAGCTTCTATCTCTGTCTTCTCTGTTTCACCAGTTTGTGAATCCTTATCACCTTCAGCAGATTCTCTAGGTTTAAAAACAATCTCCCCAGACAGGGACGGAATTGATGGCAAGAAAAAGGGGGCCTTTTCAGGTTTTTTTGGTGGCTCGATTGGTTTGTTCCTAGCTTTTATGATATCAAGATTGATCAAGCTTTGCCATTGACTCTTAGGCAACATAGAGAGGGTGACAAGATCAGGTATTTGTTGATGTTCAATTGGGACGTGAGGAACATCCTGCACTTCCTGGGGACTTGCATTATCAACCTCATCAGTTTTCGAATCCGATGAATTCCCAGTTGAGACAGACGGTAGATTGACACTCACAATTTCTTTGCCACTCCCATAGGAGCCAGATTTACTAGGGGCAGAAAACATTGCCTGATTCACCCACAAGTAAACGCCATTCTGATCAACATGAGTCGTAGCTAAGACATCCATATTTGGGGATAAAGACAATGCTGTTACAGAAACATCGACGTGTATAGCATCTATCTGTCTAGCTAGGATTACATCCCAAATTCTTAGAGTCCCATCCATACTGGAGGTCAAAAGCCATTTCCCATCCTCACTAAAGCACACATCAGTTATACGATCCGTGTGACCTTCAAATTTGCGAACCATTCTCAGAGCAACAACATCAAATAAACGGATAACTAAGTCATCTGCAACAGTAGCCAAAAGACCATTGTAACGGTGATGGACAATCTTGACTAGTGGACAACCTATTTCCCACCTGGACTTCAACTCACGCCCTTTAAAGTTCCAAACTTTAACATCGCCATTCAAACCAGCACTTATCATGATGGTATTGGTTGAATCACACGCAAGACCAGCAACTTCACCATTGTGGGCACATGACTTTCCTTCTGACATATCCACATAACTGCCTCGACTAATACCGGACTGCAGGTTAAACCTCTCAATCCACCCGCCGGCAGTCCCTACCACTGCAAAATTACCACATGCACTGATGGCACAGGCCTTAACTGGTGTTGGGTTCTGGGGGCATGGTGATAGGATGTGCTCACCAATCACAAAATTTTGAAGCCTCCAGACATAGGCTTGAGCAGTATCCATATGACATGTAACCACGTTGCACCAATCACGTTCCCTGATTTCAGCAACATCAAATGCTATTACAGGCTTAAGTTTTATTTCAGCTTCCTTCAGCCTGAGTTTTTTTGCTCTTTTCGATACATGGCGTTGAGAAAGTTCCCTGCTCTGTTGATCCTGGATGACAGAGAACAGCCGAAAGGCACGATCCTGGCCAGCAGAGAGGATGTGTCGTCCATTAGAATAAAATTTGATACACTTTGGAGGAGCACTATGCCCACTTCTAAAACGTAGAAGACGAGGATCCCCATCGCTAGTATCAAAAATCCACATTTTTATAGAGTTGTCAGTTGATGAACTCATCAATACAGGCTCATTTGCAAGAAAGTGAAGAGAAACTATTGAGCTATCATGAGCCTCTCCAATAACACAATGAATTCTCCTCTTTTCAAGATTCCATATGCTTATGACACCAGATGAACCACCAGATGCTAAAAGTGGCTGCCCATCAGTGCTGAAAGATAGAGCAGTCACTGAACCTCTAGTAGAATTAGTAAATGTAACAACTTCTTCATCATATCGTATGTTATGGACACAAATCTTTCCATCAGAACAACCAACAGCAACAACATCCAATGCAGGGGACGAAACACAACATGATATTGCTGAACTCCAGCCTTTGAACTCATAAAGTTTTTTCTTCGTGCTAATGTTCCATAGTTGCAAAGAACCTTCCTGACTTCCAACAATTACCTGTTTGCAATGCTTACAGTGAGAAAAAGTTCAAGCTGAAGAAAACAAGTGTTCCTGCTTAAATACCACCAGTGCCATGTTATTGATGAACCAAATAAGTTACCTTGTTCAAATAAGTATCGGGATGCATTATGCAGCTTGGCGTAAACTTGTTTCCGAGTGAAATATGACGAACTGGAGGACTATTCTCAGTTATGCCTTTAAATGCCCAGATGAACATATTGCCTTTAACATCAAGGCTTAAGATGTGTTCACCAAAAAGTAGCAAGCTATTAATCTTAGCATTATGGCTTTCCCAAGTTGCAACCTGTACAATGTTCCGTAGAGAATTGCTTTAAGTTAAGAATGATGGCATGTTAGAAGCCTAAATTATCAAGATCATTCTGAAGCTATACACTACAACCATATTACAGCAAGTCAAGCATTCTAGAACAGATACTGCAAGCCTAGATTATTTGCATCTTTGAAGCTGACAAGCTGAGTGGCTATAAGTACAGGAAATTCACATGACAATATGTTCTATTATTTTCTCTGTACATGATGGATGTATCGAACTAGCCATATCTGATATCTCCATTTCAAGCTGCAGTATTTTGAGATTCAGCACATATAATTTTTATCTCTATATGTCTCAAGTACCTTGGCATTCAATGGCCAAGCACTAAGCAAAACATAGTGAAGTAAGAAAGTGTAACTGGAGTTCAATGAGGAATGCAATGCATAATATAGGAAGTTTGTGTTATCAATTAAAATGAAAGAAAAATACAAGCTAAGTAGTTACTACACCATGCAAAAGCAAAGAAGTTCTACGTTGGTCACATGAAATCTTTTGATACCCCTATAATACTGGAGGAACATAACAATAAAGCAGTTCCAGTTCCTCTAGACTTCCACTACTTTACTATTTTAAAGTAACTTCGATAAAGAAAAAGTAAATTCAAGAATTAGCAGCATATTCTGAGAGAGGCTCTCCAGAAAATAAAGAAGTTGAACCATAGAAAACATACTATACTTATAAAATTTAGTTTATCAGGTGATAATACCTGATGAGCACGTTTAAAAACAGCAATATAACATCCATATGCAGCAAACGTGTAGTCGCGATATGAAGCCAAAGCTCGGATTTTCTTTGGCAATTGTGGTCCTGCATTTCCACATACAATAATAAGTTAGCCAGATAAAAATCAAAAGGAACAACAGACACAGCTGCTCTTTCACTTCATATATACTTTCATAATACGCAGGCATGCATATTCTGCTCTAATGGTATTTCAAATTTTCTAAAATCAAAATCAATGTGAGCAACAAAAAGGTAAATGTACCAGGAAGAAGAGTAAAACAGAAAAAAACTCCAAACGTTGGAAAACTTACCAACGAGTACTAAATTGAGCTTCGCACACTGCCAGAAGAGGAAATAAACGTCAGAATCTTCAAAGATCAAGGAATCAAAAAGTAGCAGCGAAGAAAATAAAAACAAAATATGTACGTTGTAAATCTGAAAAGCCTTTCCGACGCTAACGGTGACAAAAGTTTCGGTGCCGAGACGCTGAACGGAGAAGGGAACGTGAGTGGTTATGTATCCAATTGCTCGAAACGGCTCGAAAATCCCCATTACCAATCACTTTAATTGTAAGGAGATGTGAAGAATAAACAGCAGAGTTCTGCAATAGCAGAGATAGGTCGAAGAGTAGGGTAACCTTGCGCCGCCGATGAAGGACGAGAGCGGCGGAGTGCGGTGGGGCGGGGGGATTTGGGGTTTTGGAAGTGAAGGAGGGTTTTAGTTGCTGGTTTTTTCTTTTCTTTTCTTTTCTATTCTTTTTTCTTTTTTTCCTTTTTAGTTTTTCTATTTCTATAAGCGGCTTTTTGGAATAATAATAATAATAATAATAATAATAATAATAATAATAATAATAATAATAATAGTTAATATTAATGCCCATTTTTACCGCTTGAATTGAAACCTTTCCTTTTAATGGGCTCGCATAATTTCCATATAATTGGGCTTGTACGAACTGACTCACACTTCAAAATTGGCCCATAATAAGAATATAAATACATAAAATATTAGGCCTAATAAATCTGTCTGTCTATGGAAGTGGAGAGCTGCGAAAATTCCAATTCCAATTCAATTCAATTCAATTCAAGATAACGCAAAACCCTACTGCAACGATAAACCATGGGAATTCTCTCTTGGTTTAGCAGAGGCTCCAACAACACCAACACCACCACCACCAAAAAGGATCAATCCTCTCCGGTCCCCGTACCCGGCCCGAAGCTCGAACCCGCAGAGGCGCCTGGTATGAACGGCGCGGTGGAGGTCCGCCGGCCCGACGCCGATATCTCAGTGTTCGAGTTCGGTTCGGTGGCCGCCTCCGCGGATAAGGTAACTCTGGCCGGCTACTGCCCCGTATCCGACGAGCTCGAGCCCTGCCGTTGGGAGATTCTGCCGGCGAGTGGCTCCGATGCGCCGCAGTTCCGGGTGGTTTTTTGAAGGGGAATCTGAGGGAAGAGAGAGAGAGAGATGAGGGTCGCTTGTTTTGTTGTTCGATATCTTCTTCTGCTGTCGATTGCGTTGTGAAATATTGGAACTTGGTTGGGAAATTTCTCGCAATTCTTATCCAATTAGGGTTGTTGCCTTAAGCAATGAATCATGTTTGGTGAATTGTTGCTGGAGATTGACACTATTAATGGTTTGTTTAATTGCTGTAACATGAAATAATCTTGTTTCATTTGATTACTGGAATCAGAAAAATGCTAATTTTTATGTATTGGATGTTTGAGTTTTTTTTTTTTTACATTGATTAATTCAGATATGTTATTCTATATCACAATTTTGGTCTAGGAAATATATATTACGTGAAAGAAGCATGTAATAATAGTGAGGTTTTGTTATTTAGTTGATTGAGTATCAAATTTTAAGCAATCTTATGCGGAATTCCACTAAAAGTGCATTTTAACTTGATGGTTGTTGAATTAACATAACTTGTTTGTCTGTGAATCCGATGCGTCTTTAAATTTAAGATTGTGAGCAATACATATAAAAATTTCTATCGAACATAGGAACAAGTTCGTTGGGCTCATTTATGCTGGCTCACTATCGGTTTTATAGTTTGTTTGTTATTCATATTATTTGGGATTTTAATAGTTTGATGTTTTTTGTTTTATCAAAAAATAAGTCCAACCTTATTAGCAAAATTCAATCGAATTTCTACATCTTTTCTATTGTACTGTTTTGACCAAGACTAAGATTAGCAGTGACCATGAAACCAAGTGGCTCTCCCCCTCCATGTCAGCCAATGAGATAGATATAAAAGTGGTCGACCATAAATAATACTACATCCCCTAATTTTATGGTCCCCTTCCCCCATCTCACCTCACTTAACTATCATGTCCAATCTCGACCACTCTAATCAGTGGTGGGATTGATTCCAAAAAACATTCATATTAGAATCATCAAAAGTCGAAATCCTTAGAAAAAGTACATCATTTTTTGGCATGCTCACCATAAAAACTATCAATGTTCTTATTTTTTTATAACTATACACATCTATCCATCCTATTGTTACCTATATGCTTTATTAATTTCACAAGAAAAAAGAACATGAGGAAAGTAAAATAGCTTAACTTCATTATTCATAATCAAAAATTCCGTGCATCGCACAGGAGAGATACTAGTTCACATAAGGAAAATCAAATACAGATTAACTTCATTATTCATAATCAGAAATTCCACCGGAGAGATACTAGTTCCATATAACAACATGATGATGGAAATTGAAATCAAGAATTTATCTGAATACTTGAAGGGAATGGTTTGTGGATGTGAAGCCTCCATCAACCATGAGGTTCATGCCGCTTACATACCTTGCCTCTTCACTAGCCAAGAAAACCACAGCATTTGCCACATCCTCTGCAGTCAATTCAACGCCCCGCAAGTTTGCATTATTCGCTACAAATCTACGGAAACCAACCCAAGCATTTTCAGTCCTCTCCTCCTCTGGCAAGTGAGCTAGCGACAAGCTCGTCGCAACGGCATAAGGCGACACGCAGTTCACACGTATGCCATGTTTCCCTAGCTCCGCCGCGACGTTCTTGGTGAGCCCCAAAACAGCATGCTTCGACCCTGTGTATGCATGAGGCCCGGCACCACCTATGGCACTTGCCACACTACAGATTGATATTATCGACCCTTTCTTGGCCGGAATCATTATCCGAGCCGCATGCTTCATTCCGATGAACACACCTTTCACGTTTACATCAAAGACCTTCTCAAAATCGGAGAGTTCAAAGTTGCGGATATCTGGGCAGGGTGGGCCCGACACCCCGGCATTGTTCACCATTATGTCGAGAGTACCAAACTTGTTCACAGTGAAGTCCACTGCACGCTTGACATCATCTTCAATTGTCACGTCGCAGTGGAAAAAAACGATGTCTGAGCTGCCACCTAAGGCTTCGCAGAGACGCCGGCCTTGGTCGTCTTGAAGATCAGCTATACAAACTTTTGCACCATGTTTAAGAAACAGAAGCACAATGCTCTCTCCAATCCCACTGGCACCTCCAGTGACTAGAGCAACTCTTCCTGATAATCTGAAATGATATGCATACTGTCAAATTCCAATGAATTACAAAAGCAATAAACATCTTAGACTTGGTTATTCTAGCATACTGGCTTGACGAATGAGTTAAAAATGAACGAGAATTATATTGGTAATAAAAACAAACCAAAGAGATTGATCATATAATCATGCTTAGGCATATTGCCCCAATTTTCATTTCTCCCTTTTCTCTGGTAAATAGCATCATATAAGAGTTTAGAAAGAAAGTTGAAGAAAAGGAAT
Organism: Schizonepeta tenuifolia; assembly: GCA_029490685.1. Classification (NCBI taxonomy): domain Eukaryota; kingdom Viridiplantae; phylum Streptophyta; class Magnoliopsida; order Lamiales; family Lamiaceae; genus Schizonepeta; species Schizonepeta tenuifolia. The sequence goes on along the minus strand of CM055957.1, from coordinate 58,038,424 downwards.
CAACTCAGAAGGCAATAATATGCAACTGTATCCCTCTACATAATCGGATTTGAACACATTATTCAGAAGCCACTTTTAAATCTTATAATGATAATTTGTACTTGTATCCTATGATCATCTCAATCTCATCACAAAGAACAAAGGTTAAGAAGAAATTATGACATATCCACTACTCTCAATATATAAAACAATAAATGCAACATATATAGAAAACAACGTTTCTGTTAGTATTGAACAATGTTATCCCATGAAAGCTGCAGATATGATCCTCCACATTATGTCAATCGTGGTTAGAGCAAATGTACATGTATGGCAGGTAGTAATTGTTTTCATAGACTAGAAGGAGAATACTAGTTCATTTGACTAGCTAAGCCTTGAAATCTCAGCTACAGCCACCAATGTCAAGGAAACAACAAAAACGAATGAAAGAGACATATTCAGTGAAAAGAAAGAATAGAATCTAGGCCACGCCTGTAACACCGCCCCATCTCAAATATTAAGAGTGTAACATAAAACTTACTTTTTCTTAAATAAGATAAGATGATGTCAACTAATAATACGTTTTTGCATCAGAAACTACTTATTTGTCATGACATTATCAAAAAGAACAGAAAGAATTGGAATTTTCAAACTACGATGTTAAGTATGACAATGAAATGATGAATCAATCACTTTAAACTGTATTTGAAAGTAATAACAATTTATCAACAACCTTAAAGGGAGAGACTGTGGTGACTCGACAATTGCAGTGCTTGTAGCCATACTCCACAATCTGGGAAAAAAAAAAAAAGGTGTAAAAATCAGTGAGAAACATTATTATACTATTATGCACTTATTACAGCTCCATTATTTAAGTCGATAACGCTGTCACCAATTGGTATGTTTTCGTGGGGTGTTTGAGGGCCATGCATGTAGCTCTACAATTGGTTGGGAACTGTATATGCTTAAAATCTTGATAATGAGTGACAGACAAATTCATGTGATTCTGTTTTCCAACTCTCCATAGCCACCATATGATTAGAACCAATCTAAATTTCAAAGGGACACAATATTTCTATTTATACAACACATTTCTCAACTTCAACCCCAACTTCAAAACCCCAATTATCATACGAAAATTCATGATAAACGCATCATGACATGAATTGACCAAACACTTGATATATCTATTGAAGAAAAGTCAGGACCTCTACCCCCTCAATTCTTAGCCCTTCTGGGCAATGATCCCTGTAGATTAGGTTTGCTCATACAAATAACACTATCACAGATTCTAAAAGGCAAAACAGTGATTTAAATCACAAATTAAAGTCAGAATCAGCAAGCTCCAGCCTCAAACACGCTGACGACGTCAATTCCAGCAGCTTCGGTCATCAGTCTCCGAATGGAAGACCATAGCTATACTCCTCCAGCTCAAACCCTAAGTCAGTTTCCTATTTCAGCATTGATTTGACGTTAGAAATTCAAATCTAGACTTAACGGAAGTCACCACCCCGCTTCAATCCGGCCACCTCCGGTAATTCGGGTGGCCGAATCGGTACCACGGCCGGACAGCCCCCATATGTGTAAAGCCCAAAGTCAATTTCACAATCCAGCGCCGATTTGACGCCGGAATTTTTCAAGTTAAGCCAAACCCTAGATTTCAATGCGAACGGGGTTCTGCTATTCCCTTTCACAAAGTTTCATCATAACAACTCCAAACATTTCATCAGAATACAAATCAAGTTACAAATTGAAATGGGAAGGGAAAAAAACGCACACCTTTAGTTGGATTCGATCAGGTAGGACTGTTGTTTATAGGAAAATATAATCTGTTTTCTGTAAATTTATACATAAAATTTTCGCGCCTTCAACTAAAATTTGTTCCTGACAGAGCTGCACTGAGCTGTGGAGAGAGTTGGTTGCTTCTCTGTTCTTTCCTTCTAAGAAATTAATTAAATAAATACCATGGGTCCCACTTAGGTCATCGCTCCACCCATGCAAATATTCTATTCTACATTTATAAATAAGGCAAATTGCATTAAAATGGTTTTTACCTTTATTCAAAGACACTTGTTTCCCTACCTACACCCACCACATATTACACACTCACTTTTATTTTTAGAGAATATCATGTTATATAGTTATAATAAACATTAAAATATAAATTTTGATTCACCTTCTTCATAAATATAAATTATGGCCATTTTTTTTAACTTAAGACCTAAATACCATTTTCCCTCTTTTATTTTTGATCCATCAATCCTTAATCCATTTTATTGACACTTGTTTTCCTTTCCAAGTTTTTTTTTTCTTTTTTTCCTGTTTTTTTTTTATTTTCTAGATTTTTTCTGTTTTATTTCTTATTTTCCAAATTTTTTTTCTTTTTTTTCTGTTTTTTTTTTCAGATTTCTTTTGTTTTTTTTTATTTTCCAATTTTTTCCTTGTTATTTCTTTTTTTTTTTCAGATTTTTTCTTTTTTCTATTTCTTTTTAATTGTCAAATTTTTGTTTGCCTCATTATTTTTTGTTTGCCTATTCATTTTTTTGTTGGCCGCTTCTTCTTTGGTCAAGATTCGAGTGAGGGGAGCCGAAGGCCTCGGAGCGAGCCGAAGAAATCTAAATTGTTGCCCAACGATTATCCTTATATTATTAATTGAAGCAAAGGCGGAGCCGTATAATCGGAGCCGCAAAATCGGAGCGGTATAACTTGAAATAATTGGAATTTTCGTACCAAGAGTACCATATCATAACTTGGAACATCTGGAACTAATTCGACAATTCGTCCCAATTGTACCATATCTGGAACTATTGGCACTAATAAGGCTAAATTCGTACCAGAAATACTAGAACTATTGGTACTAATATAACTAAATTTGTACCAAAAGTACCAAACGCCTTATATCTGCCCGACCCGACCCGCGCCCGCCCGCGTCCGACCCGACCCGTTCCGCGTCTTATTAAGGGTATTTTCGTCCCAAATTGGAAAAAATGGCCAAAATTTATATTTTCGAAGAAAGTGGGCCAAAATTTATATTTTAATGATCATTATGGCTATTTCAAAATATGTCTCTTATTTTTAATGTATTTTATCTTTTAGTGTCTTTTAACTTTTTTTTTTATTTCCAGCTTTTTTTCTATTCTTTTTTTTATTTTTCAATTTTCTTTTCTTCCAGATTTTTTTTCTTTTTTTCTATTTTTTTTAATTTTTCAGATATTTTTTTCTTCTTTATTTCCTAGATTTAATTTCTTTTTTTTTCATTTTTTTCTTTTTTCTATATTTTATTTATTTTCAGTTTTTTTTTCTTTTTCTCCAGATTTCTTTTTCTTTTTTTTTTCAGATTTGTTTTCATTTTTTAATTTTCCATTTTTTTTTCTTTTTTCTATTTTTTTATTTTTCAGATATTTTTTTCTTTTTTTTGTAGATTTTTTTTTATTTCCAATTTTTTTTCCCTCTTCGTTTTTTTTATTTGCTGTTTTTTTCTTTAGTCAAGATTCGAGCGAATCGAAGAAATCTAAATTGTTGCCTGACGATTATCCTTATATTCGTAATCGGAGCGAAAGCGAAGCTGCAAAATCGGAGCAGAATAACTTGTCATGTTCAAAAGTAGACATTGTCGTGACGAAATGTAATGATTGTGAAACATTACGTTTTTTAGTGAAAAAACTTACTTTTTTCAACGACAATAATTAATTTAGCGGTTGATTAAAAGTAGAACTCGTCATATTCAAAAGTAGACATTGTCGCGACGAAATGTAATGATTGTGAAACTTGACGTTTCTTAATGACTAAAAATTAGGGAAATAAAAAAAATTGCAAAAAAAAACAAAAAACAAAAATAAAATCTGAAAATCAAAATCTGAAAAAAAAAAACAGGTTAACAGAAACCTGGAACTAAAAAAAAATGGAAAAATAAAATAAAATAAAAGACGAGCGTGTGCACAACACGCGCCGCACGTGGGGACCACACGCGCCCACGTGGCAATTGCATAATATGCAACAGTGATACAGAATTCACGCCCACGTGGGATTATCGCCACGTGTCCATCATTATATTTTCAGTTTTCTTTTTTTAAAGTAAAATTACAATGGACGGAGTTAATTTCTTCCGTTAACCATGTCCCTTCTTTTCAGGCACACTGTATTTCACAGGCACCAAACTGCTTCCACCGGCAACCATTTATTTCGGTGACCTTATCTCCGGCATAACATTTGTTGAAGTCGTCGATAGGAGAGCGACTGGAATGTCTATAATATTATAGAAGATGTGATTTTTCTGATGTATCGGTGCCACCCTTGCCCATTTAGGAAGTAATGTTTCCGAGGATGAACAACCTATTTCTCCGGCGACCTTGTCGCCAAAAAAATTATATCCCGACTCATGGATGTATGACCTGCCTCTTTCTGTCGTCGGAAAATGCCCCATATCTTCCAAGATTCCGATGAACGGTTCTGCAGTTTCGCTACGTCCCTTGCAATTCCTGAGGCCATTAAGCTTCTCGAGGAAGCTTTGTTATTATCGGCAAAAATTTAGGGATCTCGGCAAAAATTTGCAGGTTTCGGCAAAAATAAGATGAAATGTCAAATTTGGCCTCACATTTGTTGGTGGTTGAGGGCATTTTTAGTAATTTTATCCTTATATAGATTGCACACACGAAAATTTATGATTTTTCAAATTGTTCAAGATACGAAATTGGCGCTCTCTATGTCTTCTTCCTTGGTTCGTTCTTTTCTATTCACCATTTGTTCTGTTATTTTCCTTCGAATGTTGGATTTTTCTCCTCTTTTGAACTCTATATATACCTAATTGTGCTCTATAAAGTTCGATTTAGTTGTTTTTTCTTTGGCATTGCAGGGTTCCTGCTTTCGCAGCTGATTATCGACTGAGGTAAATTTTATAATTTTAGTAAATTAGGGTTACTAATTGGGGCTTACTGAGACAATTTGCATTTTTATATATTCTTTGTATTATGATGTTTCATCCCTCTGTAAAATATATGTTTTATTTATCGATAGTATTTTCGTGAGATTGTTATGCATTTTGTACAGTGAAACAGAGGTCTTCATATACTCTTTTTTTAATAAATTGATATATTAGTGTTGAAAATTGAGCGTGAATTAATTCAGTTATCGTGTAACTACAAGGTTGTTATTCCTTATTTTTAGGAAAATGTGAATTTCGATCTAATTGTTGGTATGGACAATGAAGATTTAGATGGATTTGTTGAGGGTGTTGTAGAGGATTGTAGCTCGGATGACTTGGTAGGTGTTGGTTGTTACAAAACTTGTAACCAGGATATAGATGATGAAGACAAAGAGAATAGTCGTGGATGGGGAAACCAAGAAGATAAAGATGATGGGGTAGATTTTGATCAAGTTAATGACAGTAGTTGTGGAGGAGGATACGGAGAAGACAATGATGATGTAGAATATGTTGATAAGGATAAGAATTTTTTTATACAACTAGCAGACTCCATTGAGACTAGATTAAAATTAGGTTCAACTCTTGATTCTCTTGATCAGACCTACTTTTTGTATTACGAGTACGGAAGACTTCGAGGTTTTAGCGTGAGGAAAAATAGTCAGGAATATTTCTATAAAACGAATGAAGTGCTCATGAAATCCTATTTATGTTCTTGGGCTAGTAAGAGTAACCAGAGTCGTTCAGATCAAGTTTTGGCTAGTTATAAAAAGCAAGTTTTGAGAACAGATTGTCTTGCTAAACTAGTCGTGGTTCGTCAACTAAATGAGCCACGGAAAGTGGATAAGTTCCACGTAGAACACAACCATGAATCGGTTCCTTTTGAGCAAAGCTATATGTTGCGTTCATCTAGACAATTGACAGATGCTAACAAGAGCCTCATCGAAGCTCTTAATGTTGCCGGTGTTAGCACTGCTACTGCCTGTCGGTTTTTGGAAAGGGAGTCAGGTGGTCCTTCAAATACTGGTTTCATCAGGAAGGATGCGTATAATCATTTGACAGCCTTGAAGCAGAAAAGCAAGGTCGAAAGTGGTGATGCTGATGTGTTGCATTGTTTTTTTTTTTCTGAAAAAGGTAAATCACGAACATGGTTTCTATTGGGATGTGCAGTCCGACTGCGAAGGTCGATTAATAAATTTCTTTTATAGGGATGTTCGATGTGCAACAAATTATGACTATTTTGGTGATGTGATGAGTGTTGATAGCACACATAAAACAAACAAATACAAGTTCATTTGTGTTCCTTTTATTGGCATTAGCCATCACATGAACAACGTGTTGTTCGGTATTGAATTTCTATCGAACGAGAATACGGCTTCATTTGATTTGTTGTTCTCCACATTCTTGGATTCCATGTACCATAAAGAGCCAGACATAATATTTTCTGATGAGTGTCGAGCCTTAATGAATGGCATTGATGCCAATTTTAAACATGCAAGCCATCGATTATGTCAGTGACACCTTAACACGAATGCACCTTCACACTTTGGAAAGTGGAACCGCCATAAGGAATTCAATAATCATTGCATAAGTTGGTTAATGGTTGTGATAGCCCACTAGAGTTTGAGGAGGCGTGGGAATCTCTTATGCAAAAGTACGAATTATCTTCTAAGATTAAGAGTTGGTTTGAAAAGCAATTTAAATTGCGACATCGTTGGCCGTCAGCATTTACTACGGATAAATTTTGTGGTGGGTTGCAACCTCAAGAAGTGAAGTTACTAATAAAGTTATTAAGGAATTGTGTGCTTCTACTAGTTCTCTTCATGAGTTTGTAATTGGTTACGAAGAGGTTTTGCAAACTTGGCGTCGGAAGAAAGCGGAAGCTGATACACTAAGCATTGGTCTCCCTAGACAAACAATTAAGAACAACAAAATTTTGTTGCAGGTGGCAAAGTATTTTACAAGACAGATCTTCAAACTCTTTGAGGTGGAGTACTCACATTTAGGTAATGTGAATTAATTGAGAAGCCTAATGACTTAGAGGCTAATATGTTGGTATATGCAGCTACAAGTGATGTTGATCGTGGCAAAACAAGAACTATTACGGTGAATAAATTAGACAATTCAATCAAGTGTGGTTGTCATATGTGGGAGACGAGTGGTATTTTATGTCGTCACGCGTTTAGGGTGTTCTTGGATATGGAAGTGGAAATAATCCCTAACTTTTATTTTCTTAAAAGGTTTTCAAGATTTGCAAAGATGCAGAACAAGATCAATTTTGATCATGGGGATGCAGAAGCTTTTAGTGCCGACACTTGTGATGAATTATCATTTGTTAGTCATATCGTGCGAGACACCTATGGCCTATTGAAATTTGTCAGGCGAAATACTAAATGTCGTTCCCATTTTCTTCAACATAATGCCAAGCTACAAGCAGATATATATAATACCATGGGTGTTGATTCAAAACATATGATGAATAATCCTTCTTGAAATGGGACCTTTCCTGATGTTGGTGTTAGCTTTCGTGATCCTCCGGTGCCTAAAAGGGGAGCCAATTCTAGTGAACATTTACAAAGTCAAGTTGATCACTAATTTTACTTAGCAATATAAACCGCAACTCTAACGGGCTATTGTAGTATTAGTAATCGAATATCGTATCCACAAGGACTATTTGAACGAACATATAGGGAAAATGAAGTTCATGTGCTTTCCTACTATTCAAACTCTAGAATCATCATGAATTTGGATTTTCTTAACAATTATGAGAGTAAATGAGAGCAAGGAACCAATTAAAAGCAAATAAGCACAAAAATAAGGATTGAGAAAACGATTAGAGACAAATGTTGGTTCTAGGGATTCGATTCGATTCTAGATGACATGAAGATGACTTCCTAATTCACATAACCATCTTTAATCTCCTAAATGAGAAGCATTCACAAAACTATTCACTATCCTCTCTCGATAGATAGCAAAAAAAGATCAAACTATCGACTCTCTCGGCTAAGACTCAAGAGGATAATTCAACTCCAAAAAGCACAAAGAATATAAGCTCCCATGCATGAATTCATCACTTGCTAAGTCTCAAAACCATGCATGAAGTGACAATTTGATTTCTATGCATGTAAAAACCTATTAAGAATTTCTACAAACACTTGGCATGCAAGAAAGATGATCAATAATTCCCACATAAAATCAAGACCCAAATCCACAATCAATTAGGATAAGGTAATTAGAATTAGAAAGCTAAGATTATAATCACCATTGAATCATCTCAAATACCAACTAAAGGAATTTAGCTAACCATAAGAAGAGAAATAGCAAAAGAAAAGATAATTAAATGCATAATAAAAGATACTAAGAACCCAAATGGAGAAATCTTCAATAAAATCTTCAACACAATTCAAATCCAACCTTCTAACTTGATTACAAAGATTAAAAGCTAATTTAAACCCTAAATGGTAACTTTGGGAAGAGAGTTCTAAGCTATGATGGAAGACACCACGTTTTTGGGGCTAAGATCCCTTTATATAGGGTACAAGAAGTGTTAAAGCATGTTAAAAACGTAAAAAGGGCATTATGGGAAGTTTTTAGCACGAAAAGTGCTAACCGGCGGTTTGGACCAGCTAACCAACAGTCCAGCACCTAGGGCGCCGGTTAGCAGCCGGTAAGCATTAAAACATGAAAAAAATCCAGATCTTTTGCCGACCTAACCAGGGGTTTTAGGTGCTAACCGGCAGTCTAGCCTTGAACCGCCGGTTAGCCCTCCGGTTGGCCTTTTTGCGGGCCGATTAGCTCCTCAACCTCTTTTCATCCGATTTCTTCACTTCTTCACCCGGATTCTTTGATTCCACTCTTCCTTGAACATCCACTTTAGCTTAGAAAACCTTATTTCACCTACACACAAGCAAAAAAAAACTCCACTAAACGTGATACGATTCCAAATTAGATAAATTCATATCAAACGAATCACAAGTTTGGCAAAAGTTAAGCAAAATGCGGTAGTACACACACTTAGTTGCTACGAAAATGAGTGTTTATCAAAAAAAAAAAAAAAATTAGTGTTTATCAATGGGAAAGGCCTAAGCGAAAGCGAAAAAATAATTTGCATGAAAAAATGGTGAAAGGTTAACTCTATTGTCTTTACTTGATATTATAGACTGACATACATTTATTCTTATTGATACTATCATATTTTAATTGCCATTCTTAATATAAAATTACAGGTTCTCATGTTGACTTGACCGGCGATTGTTCTCAAGCATCGCACGCTGCATCTTCTTTAGGATCACACTTATCAAGATATTATGATGAATCGGAGGCCAACCCATCCGCTTCACGGACCCACTTGGCGGGAGGATGGATCCAATCTATGCAATGCATATGTTGTATCACATCATAATTTATTTTTCTTCTTATACATGAACAAAAAAACTGAAGTGTGTGACTTACACAACAAATATTGGCTTTTTTTAGGAGCTACCGCCTTTCGACCCCGTGTTTCCTCCTGCAACACAATTATTTATATTTTGTTTTTCAATTTGAGGAGGTATTTTGTTGCTGCTTCAGTACAATCTTGAAAGGTAAATTCCCACAATATTCAGGACTTTAAATTTTGCTTATTTAATTATTCTGGTTTTATCCTACCAAGTTTCTTAATATTGCAAATATAATTATTGTTTATTGAACCATGTTATTTAAATTATCACATCTGACTAGTTATTATTCTTTTATTTGAAAAAGCTTACAACCTCTTTATTTTTATAGAAAAAAACGATGCAAATGAACTCCTCACCATCTGTGTTGCTTAAAAGTTCTCCACTTTAAAAATCAAATACATGTTCCCACCTCATTATCAATCTCAAACTGAAACAAAATGGTTCCACCTACTACACCCCTCATTTCTCAGGAAGTTTCATTTTACAATTCACCTTGGTCAAGAAATCTTGAATCTCTTGTTCTCAACAATCTTGATTTGGAGTTTTTAAGAGGAAACTGGATTGCGGGCATCAATAGTGAGAATAAGAAATGCACAGAGAGGGTCTATAATAAGTTGAAGCAGAAACCTTATCATGTTACCATTCCACTTCCCCAATATCACCGTAAAGTTAAGGAGCGGGAGTGTTGATACTATCGTTTCTCCTCTTTACTAATAACAACTGGTGTGTCGTTTTGTGAAGATACAAACTTTGTTACTGCTAATTGGAGTGAAATTTCCCAAGTTTTGTGACATAATCTCCATGCTATATTTTGCTTATTATTTATCTACATTTATATCTTTTTCTAAATCTCTTGCCATTTCATCTTTGTTTATTAATCTAAACTCATCTTCTATTTTTGGGTTTTGCCACATGTCTTTTCTGTTGGTACCGGAGAAACATGATTGTAGAGATGGATAATTTAGGGACAGCTTTGCAGGTGCAAATTGAATTGTTTCTGATTTCCTCGGCACATTATTGTATGCATAGGCCCACCTCAGTTCCGGCATTGAAATTGACGGGCCTTCAGCTTTTTTACCTCAACACGTGGTTGGAGTATAGTTGGTTTGATTATACTACTCTCCATGGAGATTCTTTAACCACCAAGTCTTGTAGGAAATGGTTACCAAATAAATCAAACGTAGTTCTCGTCGTAGGATCATGCTCATCTCTACAGACATTTCCTTGAAGCTCAATGGAAGGGTCAGCTATGTTTCCACGAACCATATCCTCAGTATGACCAACAATATCACGACCTCCATTCTGCATCCTTTGGATGTCACTCCAAATATCACCTACTGTTTTTTCCAATGATTTGAACTTATCTGTCATGCCGTCTTCAAATGAGGTAAATTTATGAAGTACCACGTTCAAAATTTTCAGCACCTGGATGTAAATATAAGTATATAACTATAATAGGTTACAGAAACAAAAGAGGTTCAATTACAAAAATAACACAATCATAAATGGTTAAGAAAATCGTACTTCTTTAGAAGATGCGTCTTTCGCCGTGGGTATTGACTCATTCTCATATCTGGTTGAACGTGAATCCGAAGCAGATTTCCCAAAGCTACGAAGAATACTCTCTGGACTAATAGGTGATGATCGACGTGTACGTTTGTGGGAGCTGCGAAGATTATTAGCAGGACTACGAGGTGATGAATGTGTACATGTTGGGGAGCTGCCAACATTCACACCTGCATTACCACTACAAGGAACTTCCACTAATTTAGCCTTCCCATTTACCTTCTGTTTCGTAGTCCTTTGAGAGCCTCTTAAACTTTCAGGATGCACAACCTTAATTTGCTGTAGAAGTTTATCTATGTCAACTGTACATTGCATCTCATTGGAAATTCATTTGAGGCTAGTCATTCCATCTCCTCAGCGGTGTACTCCATCAATTCTTGTATAATTAATGATAGTGTTATTAATCTAAATCAAATTCAAAGGCAATGTAATCACAATTAATCTAAAAGTGTGGAATTTCATAAAAAAGTAAAATGGAAGTGTATATTACCACAGATGTTGCATGTGACGGCTCAAAATACTTCACCATGCCTTGCACATGAAAGTAAGTCGTGGTTCCTCAATGCAACATTTTGGGAAGGCATTCGAGGCTCCTTTAATTGGTAAGGCACAATGCAGAGCGATATCTTTGTGAATCTCATAGGCAAATACTTGAAGGGCAAAGGGAAATCCAAAGACATCGAATGCAGGTTTATCGCCATCGGACAAAGCTCTATCAATGCTTAACTTTATATTGTAACTTGGTATCACAAGATACTAATATGAAACTAACCCCCATGGAAACCTCTTAAACTTTTCCAATTCATCCACGACGTGCAAATATTGATTCTCAATCCTCTTCGATGTTCGATGTTGAACTAGTAGAGTTTCATACAGTACAAGTAACAATGCTAGTTTCAGACAGGTTTCACCCTTACCTTTCATCTCCTCACTGTGTTTGTCAAAGGCTTTATATAAGTCCTTTACAAACAATTTCTCTTCTCCACCAAATATATCATCGTGTATCTTTGAAGACTTGGGAGGTTCCTCCCAACCTCCAAACCGCAATCCGGTAATTGTGAAATACTCTGCAGGACCAAGTTCTACATGCCTATCATTTATGATAAATGCTATTCTATGACGTTTGATGGCCTTTATGTCGAGGTGTTTATACATAAGATACACAAGTTGACCTTGAGCATGCAAACTATCCACATTGATGAAATGTCCAAAACATGACTCATTAAATAATTGCATATTATTACTGTCTAGTCGTGCGCGAATTAGCTTCATATATTCATTGTGATTTCTACAAGACACATTAGCGCCACCTAAAAAAAGCATGAATGTTAGTAACAAAGAGAAACCAGAAAAACCAGACTCTTTATCGTTTCCTAAAAAATAACTTGCAAAATCTAAGACGTAAATGTAATATAGAGTAGCACACTGTGATAAAACAAGAGCAATAATCAAACCATAAAGAATTGAACATTACAATTATCCTTTTATTATTATTTGCTTATAATTGTCATTCTCAATTGAAACATAACATTATAAAGAAATAGAATGAAAAAGTTAAGAGAATTCACTGATTCATATATAGATAAGATATTGTTCTTAGAACTTAATTTATCCTCTAATTGGAAATGCAAAATCTTCGTGGCCGTAGGAACACAATTCACCACATGAAATTAATGTCCATTTCATGCATGAGTAAAAACTGTCATATAAGATGTGTGTGTGGACTTTCTTTTTTTATTCATCAATGTCATATATATATTTATGGAGAATATAGTACAGTGTAAATAAAAGTGTACTTTAAATTTGGAAATATGAATTTCTAGGATTTTTGGTCTAAATTAATAGATTATTAATTTTAAAATATATAGTATTAAAGTAATGCATGCAATACATATCAAAATTAAAACACACTGCTGACAGAATGCATAACATCATCTAGCTAACGTGAATATCAATCTAAGCCACTCATTTAGTGAAAATCTTTGGATCAAATTTAGTCTATTAAATTTTCCAGGACAATGATGGTGTTACTACAAGAACCACGTCCTATTAAACATACAAATATTGAATGATACATCATCATATATATGTAGATATTGTTGATCTTGAAACAGGAAAAGAAACCGCATTTGAAACACAAACATCTCCACACCTAATCTCTCTCTCTCTATATCTTGGTAAATATAAGTTTCTCAGCTCAACAAAGCACATTATATAATTCATTGCTAACACACACACACACACACACACAGAGAGAGAGAGAGAGAGAGAGAGAGAGAGAGAGAGCAATAATGAAATATACATAAAAACAACCCGTCTTCTCCAAAATATGCCAACCAAAAAATTGAAGTATAAAAATACATGAACACAAAGCCCAAAAAAAAATGATAGATGAGTGAAATTTCGTAGATTCCATTTTATATTCTATAAATTCAAAGGTCCAATACCATGAGAAAGTATTACCATTTTTTGCAAATTTTCCTTATCGATTTTGACAAAATTATACAAATCAATCCCGATGATTTTTTTTTCAGAATTCAATTATGAAGGATTGGGGTTAGGGTTTATGTACTTGTTTGAGATATTGAAGTTTCACTGTTGTCCGCCATTATTTTGCACACTAAACACGGAAACCAAATGTGTTTATGTCAAATTCAAAATTCAGTCAACATAATTTGTCAAGACATAGATAAATAATAAAATCAAAACAAAAAATGACAAACAAGGGAAAGAATAAACCACGACGACATTACATGTGACCATGAGGGAGCGCGAAATTGGAGAAGAAGACTAATTTCCTTACCGGAGAAGAAGGAAGAAGGAAGAAGGAAGAGAAGACGGTAAGACCGAAAAAGAGAGAATAATGGAGAACAAAAGGCGGCGCGAAATTTAGATTGCTCAAATACTTATATGCGGCATACGACCAGGCGCGCCTGTATTTTTTTTTTTAGCTTTCAGCTTTATGTAATTTCACTTTTTTTCCTTTTTTTTAATTTCAATTTTTTTAAAAAAATTCCACTTATTGTTTTCCACCTTTTTTTTGTTTGCCCCTTCGTTTTTTTGTTTGCCGCTTCTTCTTTGGTCAAGATTCGAGCGAGAGAAACCGAAGGCCTCGGAGCGAGCCAAAAATGTCCAAATTGTTGCCCGGGATTATCCTTATATTAGTAATCGGAGCGAAGACGGAGCCATAAAATCGGAGTCGAAGGCGGAGCTGAAAAAAAAAATGACCTGGTCAATGGGTCGCGTGCAAGACCTACTCTTTAGATTGAGACAAAATAATATTTGAATCTCGTGAGAAATAATAAGTAAGGGTAAAATTACTGAAAATGCCCTCAACGACCAACAAATGTAAGGGTGAATCTGACATTTCATGTTATTTTTGCCGAAACCTGCAAATTTTGCCGAGATCCCCAAATTTTTGCCGATAATAACAAAGCTTCCTCGAGAAGCTTATTAGCCTCGGGAATTGCAATGGACGCAGTGGAACTGCGGAGTCGTTCATCGAAATATTGGGAGATCTGGGGCATTTTCCGACTACGGAAAGAGGCAGGTTGTAAATCCACGAGTCGGAATATTACTTTTCCGGCAATAAGCTCGCCGGATAAATAGATTGTTCTGTCCTTGGGAACGTTAATACCTAAGATGGGCAAGGGTGAAATCATATCTTCGATAATATTTTTATACATTCCGATCGCTCTCCCATTGACGGCTTCAACAAATTTTATGTCGGAAATAAAGTCGCCAGAATAATAGGATGCCGGCCGGAGCTCGGTGCATATGAAATACAGTGTACCTGAAAGAAGGACATGGTTAACGGAAGTAATTAACTCCGTCCAATTTAATTGTATTTAAAAAAGAGAAAAATAAAATTCAAATATTAGACACGTGGCGATAATCCAATGTGCTCGTGCAGTGAATGATCATCCACCATAGTCGTTACCGTCCAACTAAGAGTGATGTGTCATTTTTAAAAATTTAAAAATAAAACTAAATGTAAACGTCAATAACTAAATATCACATCATCTCCATCCCTTCTCTCTGTCTAAAAAGCATCTCCAATTATTTCTCTATAGTACAGTAGGTTATACTCTATTACAACATCTTCATTAGCTTGCTCCATTTTACAGCAAAAATAATACTTCTTTTGACCTCCAAAATTATGCATAATTTTTCTTTTTCGTCTGTCCTCCAAAATTATACATAGTCCATTTTAGGAAATAACCTTTCATTTATTATCCTTATAATAATAATGTGGGACCTTATCTCCACTTACACTTAGTTTTTCTCCACTTCCAAAATTTTCTTAAAACTTGTGCCCCTCAAAACTATGCATAATTTTGGGGGTCGGAGGGAGTATAAATATGCAACAAAATCACCAAGTTATATCTAGCAGTTTGTTCTGTATTTTGACACAAAAACCGAATACCATAGAATATTCTATTTTTTGGTTATATGTATATGTCAATTAACGAAGAATAATAATAAAAATTCATTAATAAATAAAATTACAAACATTTTAAGCCTCATTCAAAACCTCTCAAATTAGCATGAAAAAAAGTACTTGACCACATTATTACCAAAAAAAAAAGTGATATGTTTCGAAAGCAACAAGATATTATTCGGAAGCATAAGCAAGCAAAAGAAGCCAACACTAGTACTTTTGATATGTTTCGAAATTTATTTCTAGAGGGGGAGGGTGTTTCGGAGATGATCTATTAATGTATCAAATTTATTTTATGCTCTTAATTGTATTTTTTTTATTTCTTTTTAATTTGTCTTGAAGGATCTGCACCACAGCTGCAATCACGAACTTGATTCTTAATTTTATGATACAAGCTGCATGTATCAATTTGAGTTGTATCAATTTGAGCTTTGTCGCAAAAGGATAATAAAAGAATAATAAAAAGAAAAGAGAAGTTAAGCATGTCCCTTTTAATTCTTCACAATTAATAGTAAATTGGAGTATAATAGTAGTATATTACAAGGAATAAATTTAAGAGTGAAGGACCCATATAGCAAAAAACCCCCCTTAAATTACAATTGTTGTCAAGGAACATAATATGGTAAAATTATAGCCGAAAATGTGATTTTGGGACAATTATACCCTTACATTGTACAAGATATTTTCAGTTTTGATAAAAAAAAATCGTGCATCCATTTTCATCCCCACTTCTCTCATTTCCCATCTCATATTTTCTCTCTCTAAATATTTTCTCTCTGTGCAAACCCTCAAATCGCCGCCCCCACCAAAACTTCCATTTCTCCCAAATCTTCGCCGCCGTCCCCCACCAAAGCTTCTGCCGTCGCGCCACCGCTGTCACCTCTACCCTACTTTCTTACTTTTTCTCCATCTTTCTCCTCCCATTTCCGCCCTCCAAACATGGCTTCCAACAGTGAAGAAAGCAGATCTTCGAAGAAGAACAAAGCCCTCCCCCTGTTGACGAAGAACAAGCTTCTCCGCCTGTGGATGAAGAAGAAGACGCTGGAGAGGAAGAAGCCGCCAGAGACGAAGATGCCGACGGAAACGAAGAAGCCGACGGAGACGAAGAAGGCTGCGGACAGGAAGAAGCCCCCGCCGTCGATTTGGGTGGATCTGAAACAGAAGCCCTCCGCGACCAAAATCACTCCGATTCCGGTGACAGTGCAACACGAGAGAGGAAGAAAAAACGAAAGCATGATGAAACCGGCAAAATGCAACTGTCGAAGAAGAAAAAGAAGGACGAGAGGCAAGACAAGAGGAAGGGGAAAAAAAAGGAAGGAGAAGAACAAGAGCAGCAAGAAGCCGCCGTCGACAGTGAAGCAAGCGAAGGTGACGATTCCGTAAACCTCTACGAGAAAGAAAAAGGTAAAATTTGTATTTCTCATCTCCCGGGCTTGATGCGAATTGATAAATTCTTCCGAGTTTAGAACTTCTGAAGCTGAAAATATCCAAACATAGTCATAAATTCGTAACATAATACATTACGAATTCTGAAATTCGCAACATTATACACCTAAAATTTTCAGATTCGAAACATTCTAAAAGGCATCAAACATGTTGTGAACTTATAATTTCACAGCTTCAAATAATAGAAACAAAATGAAAAGTTAGTTACGAATTTCACAATTCGCAACACCATATACGCAATGTGTTGCGAATTGCATTATAAACCTAAAATTTTCAGATTCGAAACATTCATAAAAGGCATCAAACATGCTGCGAAATGATAATTTCGCAATGTCAAATAAACGAATCAAAATGCAAAATTAGTTATGAATTTCACAATTTGCAACACCATATACGAAATGTGTTGCGAATTGTGGAATTCGCAACATTATGCACCTAATTCGAAACATTCAAAAAGGAATCGACATGGTCATAAATTCATAACATAAACATTACGAATTCATAAAATTCGTAACACTCAACATTACGAATTTAATAAATTCGCAACAACATATATCAAACTTAAGTACCTGGAAAGACTTGTTTGCATCACCGTATGATTGTTTTACTGCTTGGTTCTTCCCAGCCAACGCAGTTTGGTACGTCACATGAACACCATAATCCCTTAACAACTTACATTGAATATCCCGAGGCCTAAGAAAGAAACCATCTTCAGTCAAATTCTCAACAAATTCGGCAGCTACGACTTTAGAAGAAACCTTTGGATGATGATGATATCTCAAATCAATTTCACAATTGTGAGGTCTCCAATGAGTGATTTGCCAAGCCTTGCCCATCGCAGATGCTCGAATAACAAATTCACATCTATCGCCAAATTTACATAAGAGATGATAACGACTACCACTCGAGCGCTTTGTCACATACTCCACATGATTTTTCATGTGGTAATTCCCAACAGCTGTTTGCATTCTCAACTTGTCACGAAATATACCACCAATCACAAGCTCATTTGTCACTGGCTTAGAAGGTATAACGAAATCATCAGATGCAATAGAAGCTTGCTCCGCTGCACCCGGAACAATCCACAGTGCAGCCTCTTTCTTCTTTTCCTCATTAATAATTGTGTTAGCTTGATTATGCTCACCTCCACTGTAATAATCAGCCGAATCATCACAATCATCATACACATCATCCATGTCATCAGATTTACTATCATACATTTCATCACCATCATTCTCAAAATTGGATTCGTCATTATCAACATCAAACTCACACTAGATCTTATTTTGCAAACTCAAAACCTTAGTATTTCGACGTTTCCTACTAGATGAACATGCATTCATTCTAGGATAAACCGTGATATATACCGTGGGCAAATCCAACAACCCACAACATACTAGACAATTCAAAGTCATCCGTTATCTTCATTCTCATAGTCTTCCCTACAGGTGACTCAACTAAAACATCTACATCAAATGTATACATGATATTCTCTTTTTTCAATCGCACCTCAATCTTGCTCAAAAATTGTTGAAAGCTTATACCAGTTGGAGGAATGGGAATATACTCCTTTCTCCCACCTACATATATATTCTCATCCCAATGCCCTCCATGCACAACAATTAAGCACGATGGACTCATCTGCATAAAAGCAGTAAGATTTAAATTAGATACAGTGTTGCGAAATGAACAAATCGTAACATAGGAGGATGTTGCGAAATTCAAATTTCGTAACGTCAAACAAACGAACAAAAAATGCAAAGTTATATACGAAAATCACAATTCGCTACACAATTTAACGAATTGTGTTACAAATAGTGAAATTCGCAACATTATACACATAAAAATGTAATATTCGAAACCTTCAAAAAGTCTCAAACATGTTGCAAAATTGTAAATTCGTAACTTCAACTAAACGAGCCAAACTGCAAAGTTAGTCACGAATTTTACAATTCGTAACACTATATACGAAAATTCGTATATAGTGTTACGAATTGCGAAATTCGCAACATTGTATACGTAAAAATTAGCTTGCACGTACGAAATACACAAATAGAAATAAAACACATACGAAAACAACAAATCGCAACATATAAAAATAACATACAAGCATGCAAGTGAAGAAGCTTCTTCAATGAAATCCAAAACTCAACTCAAAATCGAAAAAGCTAACCAATCAATGACAAAAAAAGCTACAACACACCTCAACGGAGGCGACGGCGGAGGCGACGGGAGGGCGATAGCTCAACGGCGACGACGGGATGGCGACAACTCGGTAGCGCGGCTGCTGGGCGGCTGCTCGACGGCGACTGCAGAGAGGAGGCGCGGCTGCTCGGTAGCGCGACTACTGGGCGGCGACTGCAGAGAGGAGGCGCGTCTGCTCGGTAGCGCGACTGCAGAGAGGAGGCGGCGATGGGACGAACGAGAGACAGCTCGACGGCGGCGGCGAGAGGATTTGTTCAGATCTAGGGCTTTTTGACAGGAAGAAAAGAATGAAAAATGAAGAAGAAAGAAGAAAGAAGAAAGAAGAAAGAAGGAATCAGCAGAAAAAAAAACGACATGGATGAGAAGAAAGAAAAGAGAAAAAAAGGAGAAAAAGTGAGAAGAAGGGGTATTTTTGTCTCAAAAACACATTTTTGGCTACAATTTGACCATATTAAGTTCTTTGACAACTATTGTAGTCAATCTAGTCAAACTGGCTATATGGATGGATTACCTCTAAATTTAACTACAAAATAAATTGCAAAAAGATAGTGCAATGAACAGTGTTGCACTAAACCTATACCTAAAGCAACACTGTTCAGATAAGTATAATAGAGCTGATTTTTGGCGCTGGGTTGGAGAAAGATTTGCACCAAATATGGCGATATGCCGCATTCTCCAGTTGGACTCGAGTCTCGACATGGATTAATTTTAAATACAACCTCTATTTTACTCACCATAGCCTCCAATATAAAA
Organism: Schizonepeta tenuifolia; assembly: GCA_029490685.1. Lineage (NCBI taxonomy): Eukaryota > Viridiplantae > Streptophyta > Magnoliopsida > Lamiales > Lamiaceae > Schizonepeta > Schizonepeta tenuifolia. The sequence goes on along the minus strand of CM055957.1, from coordinate 58,018,677 downwards.
AAATAATAAAATTATTTACAAATATACTATCCTATCCTCATAATCATTAATTTAAAATTTCCATTTAAATAACTTCAAATCAAATAAGGATTTTGTCCAACCCTTTAAACCATAGCCGCTGACTGCAAAAGCACCAAATTATTTCTCATTTTTTGCTTTGAGACTAGCGTTAAAATCAATTAATGGCTTCGCAGGCAGTGATCAAATTTCCATTTCGGTTTGAAAACAAGTATCTTCACTTTCCCCTTCCCGCACATTTTCGCATACTAACTAGTAGTATATTAACTACGATTTCTTAGATTGATAAAAGAAAATAAAATGGAATCCAAAAAAAAGGCGCATAAGACTGTGAGTCAAATCGTTTCCATCTAAAAGTTTCTCTATGATACATTTATAATTCTTGAAGTTTTCTGGTGGTTATGGTTTGAGGATTAATAAAAATTTGCAACGTGCTATATATGGCTATCGAGTAGAAAAGCGGAAGATGGAAGAAAAAAAGTGAATTCAACTGTGGTTATGGAGTAGACAAGGGAGATATTCAATGTGGCGACAAAGAAAAATATTATTTAAAATTTTGAATGAGAGATAGATCCTATGAAGAACACGCCGGTGGCTATGGAGTATAAATATTTATTTGGTAAAATTTTAATTTGGAAATAGTATAAGGATATAATAGTACTTTATTATTAAATTTGTTAATTTTATAATTCGGGGGTTACGGTGAGTAAAACGGGGCTATGTTTAAAATTACCCCTCGAGATGCCCTTATGCAGCAATTTCAGCATGCCGTCTCCAATCCAATGTTTATTTTTTTCTCGATTTCATAAAAAAATTAGTATTTATTTAATTTTAATAGCATATAATACTTATTTCAATTACTAATATAAAACTATAAATCAAAAATATGAATGTACAAAATAAAATTATATGAGGCCCAACTTTTTAAATACCAAAACACAAAATACAATTCTTATATATCTCATTTTAAATCACACTCTTTTCTATACCAAAATGCTTTAAAAGACTATTATACCCTCAAACTTACAAAATAATTAAATAAAACTTAAATAAAAAAACAACAAAAAAACAAAAACTAACCCTACCCCCCACCACCGCCGTCCCCATCTCTCTCTCTCCCCACATCGGTCCCCCCACCGACAGCCCCCTCTCTCTCTCCCAATCGGTCCCCCACCGCCAAAAAACAGTTCTCTCTCTCCATCTTCATCGTGAATTTCCTCCTCACGATCGATTGATCGTCGTGAACGGAAGAACATGAGCAACCGCCGCCAAAACCGCCGCCCCAATGAGTCGCCGTCGACGTCCTCCGACGAAGAGGAGGAAAATTCGAATTTTCGAGTCCCAATTCCACCGGTTAGTGCCCTTTCTTTTTTCGAAATTCATGCTTAAGTCTTCGATTGAGAATGCATGTATTTTAGTTTTTACATGTTAGAAATTGTTATATGTTAGAGTTAGGATTTACATGTGGAAGATTTCGACAATGTTTTTGGTGTAATAGAGTTGGAGATTTTTGAATTTGTTCGTGTTGGGTAGTTCGACATTTGCTGTGTTGGTTTTGGTGTTCTTACGGGGTCGATGGAGGTGGGGAAGACGACGGCGAAAGAGCTCAGGCGTGCTCACGATGGGGCTTCCCATCGTGAGGTCATGTTGAGGTTTCCATCGCCCGAGCACGATGACACTCTATCGTGAGCTCACGATGGAAACCTCAGCGTGACCTCACGATGGGAAGCACATCGTGAGGTCACCCGAGAGCTCTTTCTCTTATCCTTCATCTTCTTGTGTTTATGTTGGTTTGTTGAATTATAACACGTTACCATGCACTTATACTTGGTTTTATTGATTTTGTAGGAACATTATGAATTTGTTAGACCCGCCATGTTGTACTCGTCTCTTAAAGTAAACCTTTACATGAGGGTAGACGTGTTTGATGAGATTAGGCGAGTTCTATTTGAAATATCCGGTGATCATCAAGCCGAGAATTTTCTAAGAACCGGTGTTGTTGGGCGGTTGATTGATGCTAGAAGAAATCAGAGTGCAAGTAATGCGCTAAATCTAACAATAGCCCGACAGTTGCAAGGGGTTGGTGCTAATCGGGTACCAGAGAATGAGCTTTAGTTTTATCTTGGTCATACGACCCTTCGTATGACGGCAGTGGAATATGCTCTCATCACCGGCCTTCACTTTGAAAACTCTACATTTAATCCTTATGCAGTTCATGTACCTCCTAGAACTGGCATTCACTACAGATTTTTCAACGGCCGAGAGATAAAGACAAATGAGTTGCGCGACGCCTTCAACAGAAAACAACTTGGGAGAGACATCGATGACTATTTGAAGGCGGCCAACTTGCTTATTTACTATTATTTCCTCCTATGTCGGGATAAAGCCACCATAGAGGATTGGGCATGGACTTTAGTTGAAGACTTCGAGGCTTGGGATGCCTTCCCTTGGGGCTCGTACACCTGGGGAGCACTATGTCACTATGTGTACAACGCCCAGACAGTCCCCAAGGACTACCACCTCTATGGTCCGGTTTGGGCTCTACAGATTTGGACTTATGAGATGATTCCGGTGTTGGAAGGTCGATGTGGAATCAAATATCACATCAAGAGAGTGCCCCGATGCTTGATGTGGGCCACAAGAGTGATGAAAGTTGATTTCAGTCAATTCTTCGATAATATACGGGTACATTTATAATCTTATAATGTTTTTCATTCATTCAATGATGCACTCTATATTAGTTTCTAAAATTCTAATATTACCTTTTCATTACCTTTGCAGCTTCAGGTATTGGAAAGTTTTGAAGCTACGGAAGCAGAGCGTTATGAGTATTACATGCTGAGCTTCGAAAATGGAGACCCTTTTGATGTTCGATATATACCTCCCAAACAAATTGTTTCTAGAAATAACCCGACTACAAAGAATGCCAAACAGAAGACTATGGGAAAGTTGAAGCAGTTAGCAGCACGGGTGGTCCGTGGTGACCCGGCACGACAGATGTCGAAGCGTCGTCGGGAGGGTACCCCACCACCTCGCAGTTCACCACCTCCTACTTCACAGTGGGGGCCCTCGGGAGAGCCAGACAGGGTTTGTTGTTTGCACGGACGACCATGCCCCCTCCATGATGAGGGCACGAGCAGCAGGAGGGACGAGATTGAGCGCCGGTTGAGGAGTGTTCTGGACGATGAATCTGACAACGGCTTCCTTGCTAAACTGACTCGGAGAATGAGTCAGTTTTTTGTTATGAGGCGCCCAGACAGTCCTCCACAACAGTCCAATAGGAGTCGTAGGACGGCATTGCACGCGGCTCGTCACTCTACCTCGGCATTTGACGCTCAGATGCGGACTGGTAGGATCGACCAGGACTGGGATCCGGCCCGTCACTCTAGTGCTGCAGGTTTTGGTCACATGCAGACCTCTCCAGTTCGGCCCCAGCAACCTCCAGTTCAGCCCCATCACTCTCCAATGCGGTCACACCATTCTGCAGTTGGGTCCCACCACGACGAGAGGCAGACTTCCCGCCGCTCTGAGCCGGTGCCTTTCCAGTACTCTCACCGGCAGACTTCCCAACACTCTGAGCCGGTGCCTTCCGGTTACTCTCGCCGGCAGACTTTTGACCACTCTGCGCCGGCCCCTCTTCACGACTTTACGGCTCCTTCTCGGCAACCTCAAATCGGTGTTACAGTCCGTGATGAGCCGTTTCAGCAGTTTGGGCCGTTCCAAGCCGATCAGGAGGCGCAGTCCTCACAGCAGATTGGTCAGGACTTGTTTGCCCAGCTCTTTCGCCCGATGCCGATGTCGACCCCTTACGAGACAGTGCAGCAGCCCATTCTAGAGACACCGCAGCAGCCTATTCACCAGACGACGCAGCTGCTCCCTTACCATACACCTTTGCAGTTGACCTATGGTCCGAGTGAGCATCAAGGTTCCAGCTCACACACTCCCCAGCAGTGCGTTGTAGATGATCCGGTTAATGAGGATGATGCTCAATATGAGAAGCCGGATCAGGAGGGTGGTGGTGAGGTGGTAGGTGATGTTGCATTGGGTCCTCGGGAACGTAGACCGTCTGCTGCTCTCCGCACCCCTTTTCAGGGTGCAAGACAAAGTAGAATGGAGAGGTTGAGGATGATGTATAGTGACTTTAGGCGGCAGGGATATGAGTGTTATGTGCCTGTGCTTGAGACGGGTTATCGTCTAACAAACCAATTCTTTGATCGGGTGGAGGATCCGAAGGAGGACTTCCATCAAGATGTAATGGACCTCTACGTGCTTTCGATTCGCACGAGGATCCGAGTGCATAATCGGACTGCTCCAAATATTGGGCCAACTAACACGATCATTATCGACACTCAGTTACTTGTAAGTTTTTAATATATATTCTTTATATTTTACTATAAATATTTAAAAATGATATTAATCTTGTATGTTGTCAATTTGATAGCAAGTTTTGCGTGCCGAGCTGCAACTCCTACATCCGAAGGATAAAGAATTCAAGCATATTAAGGGGAAGCCCACATATAAGGGTTGGGAGATGCATCCGGGATTACATGACATTGTGCACGGGTTAGACTATCCAAATGCCGTTCCATGGTCGAATTGCAAACATGTAAGTGTTTATGGTGATAGATATTTCAAGTTTCTAACCATTCATTATTGATTTAAATTATTCTATTTTTGTATTGAAACAGATCTGCGCTGTGTGTAATGTCTTTAAGAATCATTGGGTCACGATTCGGATAAGTATTGCTGATTGGACGGTTGAGTTGTACGACTCAATGTCACACGAATATGATCAGGAAAGGGTCGCGCCTATTGATTATGAGCTCAAGCCCATTACTCGTCTCGTTCCTCGTCTACTAGCTCTCTCAGGCTATTGGACTAACAATGCAACAATGATGAAACGAGATAGTGAAATGAAGCTTTTGAAGATGCCGATCAAAGACCAGTTTGCCCAGACAGACAGTCACAGTTGCGGCCCCTTTGCATGCATGTATTTGGATCGTTTGATTAGTAGTAAGCCGAGACACTGGGGGAACATCACCGAACGCTACATTCAAAGATATCGGTGGCTCGTAGCGACTAGGATTTATTGGCTTGCTGTACTTGACAACGTCTAGTTTTATTAGTTTATTGAGTTATGATGTTTGAAACATGTATTTGGATCTTATTTTTATGGTAGTTCCTAGTTTATTGACTACATGAATGAAACAGTAGTTTTGAGCAGGTAAACCCCTAAACTCTCGGGTCTGGTCACGATGATAATGCCATCGTGACCTCACGATGACAACACCATCGTGAGCTCACGATGGTGTTGTCATCGTGAGGTCACGATGCCAGGGCAGTCGTGAGGTCACGATTAATACAACCGTGAGCTCACGATGAGGACGCTAAACCCCGTCGTGATGTTAGGATTTTTGACTAATTATGGTGTTTTAACCTGTTATATTTTTTTGGTACGTGTTAAATATGTTCTACTTAACATTGAAATACATCAACAAATGAGAAATTTTCACATTTAAACACACACTTATAGTGTTGGCGAGGTGTGTGACACAATAATGAATACATTACTATATGTTACATATAAAATGACTCTTGCATTTGATAAACAATACACCTCTAACAATAACCCATTTAGTGTTTCTTTGATATAAAACCACAAAATATGATGTGCAAATGTTTGTTAAGACACAATATAAACATTACAACACTAATTAATCATTATTTTAGACGTAATTGTTCCTGTTTATTAGTTCACGACAAGATAAAAATATCATCGTGAACCTGGTCGTGAGAATGTCATCGTGATCACGATGTATTCATCAACATGACCACACGATGGCATTATCATCGTGACCTCACGATGGAATCGTCATCGTGAGCTCACGATGATAATGCCATCGTGAGGTCACGATGATAATGCCATTGTGTGGTCACTTTGGCGTGGTCATCGTGACCTGTCCAGAAACTCGAAAACAATTAACATTCAAATTCAAGTTACCATCGCATAAAACGAAACATCAAATTCAACACAAATTTTAGTACAAATTCATACAGAACCAAATCACCAAATAAAGTCACCAAATAGGTCTAGTAGTTCAAACATAACTTTAAAACAAATCTAAACTATAACCAACACGCTAGTCGACATCTAGAGCCGTGGAGGGTGACGCACCATAGTCCGCTACTTTATTTCGGGCCTCAAGTTCTGGCGGCAACCAAGCAGTGTCCCTTAGGATCAGCACTCGGCATCTAATAATTTCCCGTGTCGACTCCATCACCTCAAAGATCACGGCATCATCTACTTTGAGGTCGAAAGTGCGTGTGAATTGTTTCCACCCTGCATACTCAAACTTCGGTTTCTTCAAAGATCCAAGGTACATCAACTGACATTCGGTTCCATTATGATTGGCAACCAGTGGCACATCCGCAGGAGGAAGTTTACCGACAATATGTGCTGGTATATGCTATATTGCACACAAAGCATTGATTAAAAGTCATACCAAACAAATTAATTGTTTGTTTAGTGGTACAAATTCTTACCAAATGCCAAGGGGCCGAAACATGTGACTTGGCTAGGATAACATCAAAAAAAGGCTTGTCTCCTGATAGGCAGTTCAAGTTTGAATCGGATGGGTTGGTCGACATCTACAACCATCCAAATGCGACAAAACATAAAGTGAAGACAAACATCAACATCAACATCAACCAATTAAATTCAATAATTTGCCACATTTTACATAAATCGAACATCATTATCAACATCAACATCTCCAACCAACTTCAACAATTGACACATAAAACAACATCTTCGAAATTCAACATAGCAAACCGAATTAAAAAAACAACATATATCGGACATAAAACAAAAGATAATTTCATAACTTCGAAGAAACGTACCTCTAATCGGAAACGAGCGGTGGGGGGGGGGGGGGCGGCGGCGGTGGTGGATAAGAGAAGCGGAGGTATTGAAAAGAGGGAAGAGGGAGATAGGAATGAGATAATAATGATATATGTTGGATATTGGTGGAAAAGAAGGTAATGTACGTATGGTTGAAATAAAAAGTTTGAGATTCTGTAGTACTTTATCAGGAAATCTGGATTCATCACGATGGGATCACCATCGTGAGGTCACGATAGGAGTGACCATCGTGAGGTCACGGCTGTTCCTTCATCGTGACTTCACGATGGCTCGTCGTGACCTCACGTTGCAGATACCATCGTGAGGTCACGATGGTTTTGTCATCGTGATCAAGACAGAGACTCACCAAAAATCATCCATGTATGCAAATAATACCTGTCTCAAAAATTCTGAACATAATAACAGATATTAAAGGTTTAAAAAGGTCAATACAATGCCATAAACTCAACAAGTTCTGTTACTCCTATATTTCATCTTCAATTGGGTTAGGACATGCTCTAATATCATGACCCTCACGACGACAATTGCTACATCTTTTTTTCCTCCGGCGTCGTTGACTTGATTCTACACCCCCAAAATCATGAAAATTTTGTTCATCCTCTGTTTGTTGGAGAGGGATATTCAAATCGACTCCACCAGGGGGAATAGATGTCGTGCATTTTTTTCTGTTGTACCCAGATCCACCACACCTTGAGCAAACTTGAGGACGGCGTGCTCTCGTGCCTTCAACTGCTGACCGAGCACGACTCGTTCTTGGACGACCGGCCTGACGTACATCTTCTGGAGGATAAACCCTAATTGATTTGATCTCCGGCGGCACATTCCACTCATCGGGGTGTGGTAATTGATTGATATGCTCAGCATAAGTCTGTCTTAGGCCGTCTTGTTTGAAATATCTATGTACGAAATCGTACACGTTCAAACCAATGCCGGCCCGCCTGTTAAAATAGGAAAAATAGAATTACTTACATACAAAATGAATATAAAAATACTAGAAAATTATAACAAATAATATAGATTTTACCTTATAGCGGCAGCAACATGCTTACATGGAATCCTATCCTCATCGAAGACACGACAATCACACGTCCAATTTTGAAGATCCACTTCATATTGTTGATTATCTTCGTCTACTTTATAAACATGGTCTCGAACAGGAAGATGGAGACTCGCTTGCACGGATAGAGAAAGCTTGTTGAATGTAGTTACAGTCAACACATGATCTCTCGATTCAGCATCAGTACGCTGCTCGTCAAACCAATCCTCCAATGTGTGGCTAAATGTTTCAAGTAACGAGCACACTGGTAAACGCCTTCCCCACCACAAAACACTGTTCACGGATTCGACAGCATTGGATGTCAGTAATCCATAGCGCCGCACAGGACACTTTGGCCTAGCCCACCTCTCTGGTCCAATTTGAGAAAGTCTTCTGTGAGCACCATTAGGACTTACAGTGTACAACAATTCAAAAAAGTTTTCAAACACTTCGTGGCGATAACTAAATGCTGCTTCATAAAAGAGTGTGGCCACAGTTTTGCCGTATGGGGTCAAATTTTTTTGCAGATGGTGATAGCACAATCCGTGGAATGCATTTGGATAGACGGTTCGAACTGCATTTCTAATGCTCTTATGTTGGTCGCTCACTATCAACAAATCTTCGGGTGGATTGAAGCATTTGCGTAGGTTATAGAGAAAATAAGTCCACGACTCATCGTTCTCTATCGGACCAAGGCCAATTGCAAGCGGAAACACTTGCTCGTTCCCATCCTTCATGCAGGCAACAAATAAGGTTCCTTTGTTTCTACCCTTAAGATGAGTCCCGTCTACTATGAGCACAGGGCAAAGACACTGCTCAAATGCTCTAATACACTGTCCAAGGGCAAGGAACATGTGACAAAACATTCCTTCACTAGTCGTCTGCAAGTCGTATACAGTCCCAGGATTACGTTGTTTCAACAAATACAAATACGACGGAATCTTCTGATATGACGAGGGGAAGTCACCGTACATTCTCTCTATCGCTAGTTGCCTTGTTCGGACGGCAAAGTTGTATAACATTTGAACGCCGTATTGCATGCGCATCTCTGCCATCATCTCCTTAGGCCTCAGAACGACTTTCTCATCTATCAATTTCTTAGAAAAATAAAATGCGGCCACCTCGCTATTCACCGACCTTGCACGTGCATCACGGTTCAAATCTGATCGGCAACTGTGCTCCAATGTCAACTTAGTAATCCGAAAAAGAGTTGCACATTCCGTAGCACACAACCTAAACGTGCAATTCTTTCTACCACTCCTACATAGGTACACTGCACGGTTCGAAGTGGAGCGATCGGTCTTACACTCCACAAAGTGCTCCAAATGATACATCCCTACAGCTATCCTCAACTCTTGCACTGATCGAAATATCGATCCTACCTCGAGACTACCATTGATGACGATAGGCCGCTCAACCCACGCCAACGGTATTGCGCTTTCAATGTCAGGATGTGGAATGATCCAATTGCGCTGTGTACACTCATGCTCAACCTCATTTTCTGATTAATGGTCCGATGAAAAGTGTCGCTGCCCCATGAGCCTATCCATTTGTGCCGGCTGTCCAATCCAAGCATAAAACTCTTCTTTCAATGATTCAAGCAAATCTTTACGACGATCTTCCTCTTCATCTTCGGATGTAGACACCGCTTCATCCTCCTCATAATCTTCATCATATTCATCATCATCACCATCGTCACTATCATCTTGTGCACCCGAGGTGCTACCTCTCACATTAACTTCGGGGGCGGAGTTCCCGCAGTTTTCAATCACATAAACTTCAGGATCTTCTTTAGGGTCCGCTAACCATCGAAGTAATTCTAAATCGCCCCACAATAGCACTTTTGCTTTCATGCCGTTAATGGTTGTGAGGTACCATAACACATATTCGGTCTCCTTCTCACCATTCAAACCCTCTCTAATGAGTTCCACAAGGTTAGCACGATTAATCGTGCCGGGGTCGATGTAGACAACAAATAAATCCCCGTCCATATATGTCGATCGCTCCCAATGACCGCCGTGATATATAATAATACGGCGTAAAGACATCTGAAATTAAGAAAATATACAAAAATGAAGTGTAAACAATCAATGAAAATACTTGTTTAGCACACATCTGTGCTGGTCACGATGGTGATCACCATCGTGAGGTCACGATTCGTGAGCTCACGGTGGCAATTGTCAACGTGACCTCACGATCGTGATCTCACGATGGCAGTTGTCACTGTGACCTCACGAATCGTGACCTCACGATGGTGATCACCATGAACACGGTGAACTTGTCCATCGTGACCATAGCAGAATTCGTGTGCTTAGCTTAGAACTAGGTATTTCAACTTCTTTTAACCCCAAGATACCATGAAGTTTTTAATTTAAGACACCATTATATGAACAAAATAACATATTTCATGACATAAGATGAAACATATCTTGTATTATACTTTCAAAAACCCTAATTTCACCCTAACAATAACCCTAATTTCAGCAGCAACTTATATCAAATGAACAAACATTATACATATTATGCTTACCTTTGTATGAAGTAAGGAACGCCACGGAGCCCCCGTTGATGCTTTCGTTCTTCTTGGACGAGATCTTGGATGCTTGGTTTTTTTTGTTTTTTGGGTGTATGTTTGTTGATTGTGTTTTGAATGTGAGGTTATGAGTTTGAATGAGGATTATTCTTCCCCATTACTACCACCATCAACCTCAGTGGCTTCATTTATTACCTAGTACACCCGAAAATATTCACCAAATCGAATGTGCAGATACATTAATGAGTTTCGCATGCATCAGTCGTGGTCACGATGGAAGTGCCATCGTGACCACACGATGGGACTGCACCGTGACCTCACGATGGGATTTCCATCGTGAACAACCCATCGTGACATTCCCATCGTGACCACGTGCGCAGTCAAAAGTATGACACGGTTGACTTTGAAAACTAAGGGTATTTTAGTACTTTTACAGGATTTTGGCATACAAAAGAGTGTGTTTTAAAGATAGGCTATAAAAGAAGTGTTTTTTATATTTTGGTATTTTTTTGTTAGTTTCCTCAAATTATATTATAAAGAAATAAAATAAAAAATATTGAAAATTACATAATTAAAAATTCTAGGCCCGAGCCTCACTAAGACCTCTCATGTTGAAACCAATAATCAATAGGAAGAAAAATACTCGTCCAACAATATTGCGAAAAGCATGTATTACATATAATAATTTTGTTGAAATCTAGAAATTTATGTAATTTTGTTAGAATCTAGTAATTTTATATGTCAAAATTTTATAATGTGATTTTAGTATTCTTTATATTTAAATGTGTAAAGTATAATTAAATGTTATGGTTAAAGAAATAGAGTCCAAAGTTTTTTTTTAGGCCCATAACTTTATTGTTAATGAAATTGGGTGCGTATTTGTTTTTGAAGATTCTACTTGTTAGTCATGTTCTCAAAATTGCTCCGATATGGCTTTCACATACATGACATTTAGTTGCTAAATAATTAATATTTTCTCTAAATAAACTTGAATTGCAAATCTTCATTACAACAAGTTGCAAATAGCATGGATAATACAAGAAAACTCAAGACTGCAATTCTAACAAATACAACACTACATGCTAAAGGAATTTTCACCACTGAAGGCAAGAAATTGCAACTTTTCTTGTTTTTTTTTTTTTTTTAGATTTGTCAGTCTCTGTGCATTCAACCTCCGTCATATCCCGGATTGATTGCCTTTGCTTGAACACCCAATGGGGGATCTTCTGATTCAAAAAATGAACACACCTAGAACTCTGGAAAAACAAAAATGAGATTTTTAAAGTGTGCCGGCACCAACAATTGGGCATGGAAATCTAACCCAAAAAATAAACAATTTGAGAAAACTTACACGGGATTTGAGGCAACACAGATACCTCATCCCCGGATTATCCAAGATGAGGCGACGGATGGCTCTCACGGTCGCGCGCTTCTCGCTTTCACCTCCCATCAGAGTCAATTCTATTAGTTCGAAATAGGCCGTAGGCACGAAATACTTCTCTGCAATTAATTTTAGACTAGGGCTCTTTGAAGAAATGGTGCAGGTTTTATTTTACATCGCGGTAAATAAAAATAAGCAATAGCTGAGTAGATAGCTTATTTGTTATCTATGTAGGCATCGACCCTCATAAAATTAAGTCACATGAGATGCACATGCATTTTAGTCCGATCGGGCTCAATATATCTACGGAGCCAAAATTTTAAAAATATATCATATAATTACAAGTCCGAAAAGTTTGCCCAACATTTGCAAAACACCAAACTTATGGGCACAATTTGTTTTAGTGAAGATCATGAAACAATTTTGATATATATAGTAAAAGATCATTTAATTTTGATATATTGAAATATTATGCACAATTTAGTTGTAACCAACTGAGCATTAGCTTTATCTAAACTAATTTTTCTTATGTAAAAAAAAAAAAAAGTTATTTTTCTTAGAATGAAAAAGTAGTCTAAATTGATAAAAATTGATGGTCATAGATATTTTTAACATTGAATAAAGACATAAAGTAGAGTAGATAGGAAAGTAACCGTTGGTTTGCGTCAAAGCACACTACCCGCCATGAAACTGATTGCGAAATGCATAGTGATTTTTAATTCCACAACACATACATACTACAGTCCACGAGTTGTGAAGAAAAATCTAAAACTTGTTTTCTTCTTCATTTTCAACATCAATGGCGGTGCTCTCATCTTCAGTTTCAGCCAGCGCTCTCTCGCAATTCATATCTGATCCTCACTCTACCAAGAAAATTAGTCGTCCCAGAAAATTGTCAATCTCAGTTTCTGCTTCAGCAGACGAATCTCAATCAGCCACAAAATCTGAAACTTTTGGGGTTTCGGCAAAAGGGGCATCTGCGAAAGTGCCCTTTGTTGAGTCACCGGAGTTTCCGTACAGTTATGCGGCGGCAAGTCCGAATGGAAGCCCGGTCGTGAAATTTGTTCAATCGACTGAGTCTAATATTGAGAGGGTATGTGAAAAATTGCTGTTAAATTTTTCTATTATCGATTGAAGAGACGATCAAGGATGGCTGAATCACTTTCGTAAGTTTGATAATAATCATGTGTTTGCAGATTTGGAGATTTTGATGATATAGAATTCGATAGTTTGAGTGTAAGTGTTAAATTATACTGTAATGGTTCAGTTTGCAGAATAGTTTTATTCAGAGAATTCTTGGTTAATTAAGTAATTGAATTAGCTTGGACAATTTGATGTACAGTATAAAGTTTGTATAATCCAATTCCAAAGGGAGAGGATGGGCTGAATTTCATCCAATTAAGTCATGCTAATGCTAACTGTCATTTCTGAGAGTTATATAGGAGTAGTTGATTCTTGTGAGCCAATTCATTAATTTAATGATTACATTACTACTATCATCTTGATAGTTAATTAAATACTACTACTTTGTTAGTACAGTATACTTCCTGTAACCGAGGTTGGTTATATGAAATAGATGTGATTTGATTTATGAGCACTGAAATCCTAATCCTATGAGACTGGGGCAAATTCAATTTTTCAATAATGTTGTGAAATTATTAGTATTAATTTGAACTCGTGCATGCATGCAGGTCATATTTGATTTCCGGTTTTTGGCACTTCTAGCAGTTGGGGGTTCATTGGCTGGCTCAGTACTGTGCTTTCTCAATGTATTTTCCTTATCTCCTCTTCCTCTTCCTCTCCTCCATGATATGAATAATTGAAATTAATTATTTGAGGTAGCCACTATATATATTTCTTGTAAAGAAAGCCTACAGATTGTTTCACATCAATAACATTGATTATTTAAAACATAAGACGAGTGCTCTTATGATGTATATATATATATAATTTTGTAGGGATGCGTCTACATATTTGATGCGTATAAAGTATACTGGACTAGCTGCGTTAAAGGGGTCCATTCTGGCCAAATGGTTCTACGATTAGTTGAAGCCATTGGTGAGTCTCTAAAGCTTGCATTTCTAGTTGCTGGTCGACCTACTACAAATTAAGATTAATTAATGAAACTCAACAATGCAAGTTTTGATCATTCTGTAAATAAAACTTTGCATATAACATATATAAATTGTGTGTGTTATTGTCATCAATTTGATTGAATATATAAGTGATTGGAATAATGTGGGGAAATCCAGACGTGTATCTTGCTGGGACAGTTATGTTAATATTCGGGATGGGGTTGTACGGACTATTCATTTCAAACGTGCCCCCTGACGTCCCTGCATCTTCTGACCGCGCACTTAGGGGATCTTCCTTGTTTGGCATGTTTGCCTTGAAGGTAATCAATTATATATATACATGATCGATCATTATATTATATCTTGTGGAATTAATATGTGAGTTTGTGTGTGGGTGGGTGGTGCAGGAGAGGCCAAAGTGGATGAAGATCAGCTCACTGAATGAGCTGAAGACGAAAGTGGGACATGTGATAGTGATGATACTTCTGGTGAAGATGTTTGAAAGGAGCAAGTGTGTAACAATCACAACCGGTTTCGACTTACTAACCTACTCCGTCTGTATATTCTTGTCTTCGGCTTCCTTGTACATTCTCCACAATCTTCATAGATCCGAAGACGATTAGAACACACACACACCAAATTTATATCTACGTACGTGGTATATGTATATGACTTAATACTCTTTGTTTGGAAACGAAGGGGTTTTCGAAATCTATACTTGTGTATATATATTAATTAGTACTTCTCATCATCATAGTCATAGATTGACAGCCCTCACTCTATGATTATTGGCAATCGGTCACCATAAACTTAGCTAACAAGTAAGAGCCTAAGACTATGTTTATTGTCAATCTGTAATCGTAAATTCAGCTAAGACTTCATAAATCTACTTAAATCACAAAGAATTAAAAAAGGAAAAACTAATACTCCCTCCGTTCACAAACAAGTGCCTTGTTGTGTGTTGGGCACGGAGATTAAAAAAATAGGTAAAGCTGTTTTTAGTGGGTAAAAGTTAGGATGTAGGGGTATAAAGTAGATTAGTGTGTTAATCTTTATTCATTTTTTGCTCCTTTTTAATTTAGGCTCTTTACATCTTTTTACAGTTCATTTTTTTTTTCCGCACGATTTATTTTGATCACTGTTTTATTTTTTCTTTTAATTTTCGACTTGTTTTTTTTCATCTTTTTTCGTTTTTTTCCTTATTTGTTTAATGAAATGTTGATGATATTTTCATCTCTTTGTTTTGATCACTTTACATTTTTTGGATCTCTTGTTCTTTTTTTGTTTATTGAAATGATGATGATGATATTTTCATCTTTTTTTTTAATGATAATCTATTTTCATCTATACAAGTTGTAAACAGTTTTCGTTTTTTCTTTTTTTTTTCAGGTTTCGTTTTTTCACTTTAAGGCATATACACCAAATTTGATCAAAATAATGAAAAGCTGTAAATGACATTAAAATAATGAAAAGCTGCTGATTTGATAAAAAAACATGAGGGAACTCTTCCATTACAACAATGGAAGCAGGTTATTTACAGATTTTCAAAGTTTCCATAAGTACAACAATCTCCAAAATGAGCATCACAAATGCAAGGCCAAATTTGACAGATAAAACCAGGAATGTGCTTGCACAGTGGCTTCTCCAAAATAGCCACAGTGGCACTCTTCGATATGGTGTCCAAAAAGAAGCTTCTCTCCTATTCAAGATTAATGTCACAACTGTATCACGCATTTGGAAGGCTGCATTAAAGCAACAAAGCTTGGGGAAACCTGTCCATGTAGTGAACATGAAAAAGAAGCAGCTCATGCAAATAAAAAAGTGTTGGATGAACAAAAGATGTGGAAAACTGTATCAGCTCATGTACATCATCTTTTTTTGCAGCAGATTTATAGGGACAAACAATTGAAGATGGTTTTTGTTGTTTGGGGTGTAAATGTATCCTTGATGACCCTGTTTTTTTAAGCTATGAAGTCTCAGCTTTGAATGAAAAAAAATTGCATCATTGACTACTTATTGAACATATGTCAACCTCCTAAACTAGGTTGAAACCTAGTGGTGGCATCCATATGAGAGGGGCACATTAGAACACAATTCACAACTCACAAACAAACTTAATCCATCTCTACAAGTGCAGTATCTTGTTCTTTTTTGCATGAATGCAGTAGCATGTTCTTATTTGCAGGAGTGGAGCAGGTAAATATCCTACCAAGTGCAGTACCATGTTCTATGAAGATAAATGGAAATCAGCTTATGCAAATCATCATTCATCATCTAATCATCAGAATGCTAGAAATCAAAGAGCATTCATCATATAATCATCAAAGACATAAGAAATCAGAAGATCGACATCACTATCCCCCAACACACAGTCATTACAAATCATCAGAAATCAGAAATATCACAAAATCGGCATCATCAGCCCCAAACACCAGAAAATAAGAAAGAGCATTCATCACAAATCATCAGAAATCACAAATATCAAAAGATCGGCATCACCAGCCCCCAACACCAAAAAGTAAGAACGCATGAACCTGGTCAGATTTCTGAGGGATTTGGGAGAGACTCTTCGTCGCTTAAACGTCTCATTTTTTGTGGTTGGAGTTCATCGGAGACCATGGAGCGACGGTCAGCAACCCAATCTTCAATTGCCTTCCGTTTAGCCCGACATCACGCTAATTCGGACAACAAAAAGAAGTAGGGTTCCTTAGCCATAGCCGGAGTCGTCGGAGTCGCAAATCCAGAGGGCGGCATCGAAGCTTCGGCCACCGACGCCTGAGTCGCCGCCATCTGAGATCCAGAAGGTGGCATCGAAGGGTGTGCCACCTCTGACACGGCTGGCGTCTCCGGCATCGGAGTCGTCGGCATCGGAGATCCATGAAAAATCATCTGAATTCATGGTCGAATCGAAGAGAGGACAAATTTCTTGGGAGTTTTGGTCGATCGACATCAAAGAGGGAAAATGATGGATGGACAGATGGATCAAGAGAGGGAAAGAGATGGATCGAAAGTAAGGGTCCAGGAAGAAGGATCGAGAGAGGATCGAGAGATTGAAGAGTGCAGAGGAACAGAGTAAGGGTTCAGAAAGAAGAATCGAGAGTGAAGAGGATCTAGGGTTTGAGAAAGAGATCCAAGTTTTTGGATCGATAAAATGGATCAACAGATGGAAAAAATATCGAGCCCAAGCTTTTGGGTTGTTAAGTAGTCCAAATCAGTTTAATTAGTGAGTTAATTAACAAAATAATTAGTTATTTTAATTTTGGCTAATTAAAAGTGGGTGGGTAAATGAGGGCAAAGGGTAGTAATTTTAGTAAAGTAAAGAGGGTAGTATTGTCCAAAAAGTAGAGTAGGACACTTGTTTGTGAACGAATGAAATGTGGTAAGTAGGACACTTGTTCGCGAACGAAGGGAGTAATAAGTTATCTTTGACAATTTGATATTACAGTCGTAAATTCTCAAAATTATCTGTATTTTCCTAAGGCAACCTTGAGATTATGGAGACTCTACCATTAAAACTCACAACTTTCTTTTGAATCTTAGTTAGTCTATTTAGATTAAATAAAAAAAAAATGAGTCAAAATAGCTGCACGGAGGGAGTAATAAGTTGACGATCTTTGACAATTTGATATTACAGTAGTAAATTCTCAAAATTATCTGTATTTTCCTAAGGCAACCTTGAGATTATGGAGACTCTACCATTAAAACTCACAATTTTCTTTTGAATCTTACTCAGTCTATTTAGATTAAATAAAAAAATGAGTCAAAATAGCTGGCGTTTGCCGGGAGTCGAACCCGGGTCTATTGCTTGGAAGGCAATTATCCTAACCGTTGGACTACAAACGCTTGGTGTGGTTGTAAACCTAAATTAAAAATATAGTAGGAAAAACTAAATTACAAATAATAATTGTTGAACACGTGGGGGGATATTCAATGGCTTTAAAGTTTTTGTCTGAATTCGCTTACATCAAAATCGTGGCTTCAGCGTGAATTGAAAAAGGAATGTAAAAAATTAGTGTAAAGAAAATTTAGATTTATTAAATATATTTCTTTGATAATTTAGGCGGCGTTTCGGAAAATTGGATTTGCTGCTAACGTGACTTGCAAGGGGGAATAATTAGAAAACCTAAACTTGAAATTTGTATATAGTATGTATATATGTATAAAATATAGTATTAAAATATGATAGATATTGATTTTGAAGATTTGATATTGTTGAGATATTGTTCCATGTGATATATATTATTATTATAGAATATAAATATGATATATATTGATTTTAAATTCAAAAAATTTGAAAATTTAGATAAATAGGAACGAAGGAATATGAGGGGTGCCACATAGGATTTTTTTTTACGTAGAGTCGTTTTCGTTTATATAATAATAGATAGATAAATTTTCAGAGTAGAGAGATTTTTTAGGCCCGTAACTTTGGGTAAGTTGTAATAGAAGGACAAATTTTTATAGATTTGTAATTGTAGAACAATATTTAAAAAAATTGGCAATTGAAGGGCAATATTTAAAATATTTGGCAATTGAAGGACAAATTTAAGTCTGATTGGGTCAAATTACACATTTTTTCCACATGGCGTGATTTAAGCGGTCCGATGGCTACATGGCTAGATATAGTATTAACTTTTGTAGTCTCGTAATCAATATAGCCAACAAAAACTATTTAGAGACTAAACTGACACATAACATTTCAATTCCAAAAGTACAATATTCTTCACATTGTCTAGTTTCAAAATATGATCAAATTAATCCCATAAAGTGGTTAGAAATTTAAGTTAAATATTGCACAAAATGCGATATAGATTTTATATAACGGTAATGTCTGACAATTTATTTTCTTTGCTTATGTAAAAAATCCACGTTGGCACCTGAGAAAAATGTGTAATTTGGCCCAATTAGGCTTAAATTTTTCATTCAATTGCCAAATTTTGTATATGTTGTCCTTCATTTGCCAAATTTTTAAATATTGTCCTACAATTACAAACCCATAAAAATTTTATCTTTCTACTGCAACTTGTTCAAAGTTGTTCAAAGTTACGGGCCCAAAGAAAACTCGCTACTCTAATTTTCAAATAACTTTTGTTAGCTGAATAAATGTGAGCAACCGGATGTCCGTTGTTCCATAATCATTGTGATATTCGAACTACTATTTTTTTTAAGGGAAGTGCAAGCCCGCTATCTCTATCTATCTTTGGAAAGAGAGCACAATTCCTAAATCCTAGTTAATCCCTGAAATTAAAGGATGCATCTAAAATCATGGAAATGAAATTTCACCATCACCTGCAAAAATCAAGCATTACAAATTTCTACAAGGTATTGTAGTTTTTCACGTTGTTTTCTCATCTTTTTTCTATTCTATGACAACATCAACATACATACCATGTTGTGCACAAAAGCAGCTGCAAACAACTCGTCTCGATCACAAAAAAGAGTTTAGAAATGCATGGACATTTCAAGTAAGCTTGTAGTCAGTCAAGCATATCCTTGATGTTTAACCGAATCGAAGGTCCCATTGAGGAGCATATGTGGGCACTTTTCCAGTACACTCCTTTCGCCCCCGTCGGCTTGTTTGTTTCAACTGATTTCTGCACCAAACATACACCTTCATTTCTGGTGGCAGAGCTGCACTCAAATATGTGTAAATATGACCTACCACAGCAGAGAAGAAGTTTGCAATAAGATCTTCCTCTGAGAAACCTGCCTTCCCAAAACGTAAATGAACAATCCCAGTTTTATCAGCTCGATACTCAACTTTCCCTTTCTTGAATTCCTCTATGGCCTGCATGCATTCGGTATTTATCCAACGTTGTTCAATAGTATCTTTTAGAAAGCCAATGACATGCTACCAGTCGAGGCATAACAAGAATCGTTCAATGGTGTATAGAGACAATAAATCAAGTACCTATAACACAAGTCGAAGAATATTAACATCATGAATGAATGGAATACCTGAGGTATGTTCGTAGTCACTGTACCAGCTTTTGGGTTTGGCATAAGTCCTCGAGGTCCAAGGACTTTACCAAGACTTGCAACCTGAAGGTAAAACTCGTTATTTTATACATGCCTAATTAATGCAGGATACTGAGAGCAGAAAGAGTACAAGAATCAACTAAAACAACTACTAGAAAAAATCCCAAGATTCGATTAGCGCACACACAACGAGTGTAACACGATATGCCCTATACAGGACACATGACTGGCCAAAAATAAGAACAGGGCTCGTATGGTGTAATTGTAACATTAAATTTTACGATCGGTTGCCTGGTCAAATCATTAACCTTGTTGAGAGAGCTTTCAATTAGACTACAATGGTAGATAAATTCTTAAACCACCAGTAAAACTGCCAAGAGAACAGTTGATGTAAATAGTAGGAATTCGAGAAGCAAATCCTCAGATCCACACCTTAGGCATCATATCCGGTGTTGCAATCAATTTGTCGAAATCCATAAATCCTCCTTTTATCTGTGCTATCAAGTCCTCTCCACCAACTATATCAGCTCCAGCATTTTTTGCTTCATCAAACTTCTCGCCTACAAAAGAAAATCAACTGTAGTACAATGAAGCTAAGGAGATGGTAAAAGGTGTCTCCATAAGGTGGAGTACAAAGAAAAGGAATTCGAATTATAAACACATCGATCTTCAGCAGAAACAAATTATCACATTAACATCCCTGCATTAATAAATAGCAAAGCTCTGAGAGTTTAGGCTAATTGTCCCGCACAAAAAAAACAAGGAATCTAATCAAGTTTTTAACACTTCTTTTGTCATGTAAAGTTTTACTGTATCAACCATGGAAATGTAGGTATGTACCTAATTACAAACAATTTACGAACCTATAGTTGGTGAAATAACAGACAAGACTTACTGCAATTTATCTAGTTTTGATGGTTTTCGGCATCTATTTTAGCAAATCTTCTACCAGGTAGTAAATTTTAACAACAATGTAGAGGTAGAAGGATAATTTTTGCACTCTGAAAGCATCTTGATTTTGACTGCATAGAGTTTGTATTATTTGGCACAAAAATGGTTATGACATGCATCTCACCGGAATAGGAAAAATATATTGAAGTACCTTGAGTAAGGACCGCAACTTTAACTGTCTGACCAGTCCCCTTGGGCAAATTCACCTATAAATGATATTTCATCAAGCACTCCCCAGAAAATAGTAGCTTGAAAACTTCCTTTCATACAGGAAGATAAAAAGGAGAAGCTTACAGTTGCTCTCAATTGTTGATCATTATACTTGGGATCAATATTAAGACGGAAATGGGCTTCAATTGTTTCAACAAACTTTGTACTCGATGTTTGCTTGACCAGTGATATTGCAGTCTTTAGGTCATACTCCTGCTTGGTTTCCCTCAAATTTTGAATTTCCAAAAATCTCTTTGACCTTGTCTGAAAGCAGAAAATCATGAAAAATGAATATCCAATTTAATTGAGAGCATTGAGGAATTCAACAACGCAATAACCAGAATAAAAGGTAGACTAGGCAAAATGAAATACATCGACTTCCACAGAATAAAAGGTAGACTAGCCTGCTGCTTGACAATTCAAGGAAGAAAATAAAATCCTTTTGAAATGAAAAGAAACAATGTTACGGAAACTGAAGCTAGGACCCTAGACAACCAAACAATATGGAAGCAACACGCGAGCAAATGACTTGTGATGAAGCGGCATAATACACTAGGACCAATTCTTGAAATCATGAAATTGTAAAGTTCTTGACACTAAAGCACAAACTTTGATTCCACCTGAGATCTACTAAGAGTTTTATAACGAGAAAAGGAAAACAAGAATTACAGGACATGAACCGAACAGGTAAAACTTCGTATGCAGATTTATATATATTGAAAACATTGCGCCTCCTAACGGAATCTGCAAATACAAGATCTTCACTCTTTCATTACCTCACCTATGTATAGAGATGACCAAGTGATCCAAATGAACATTCGACAGTGCCTTAAGCTCCAAAGGCAGAGCCGCGTGTTCATTTGTGTTAACCCTATTCTCACTTCACCGTTCACATTCACATTAAAATTATGACAAATATTCACTATAAAATTAAGGAACCTCACGATCAAAAGAGCCTCAACTTGCTAGAACAAAGAAAAGTAAAACTTAAGATATTCATATCATGATCAAATTGCATATAAAGAGCCAAGAAGAAGAAAATATCACTCTTATATTATACACGTACTGAGTGTGTCACACTGCAAGGTTCAACTTCCCTAAGAAAGAATTAAAACCCAGAAATTAACCAAAACCACAGAAACCGAAATCATTTACATAATATTTACAATACCACATTTGTACGAGCAAACCTCAATTACGAATAAAAAACACGAAATCAAACGAAAAGAAAAAAATCTTTACTAGACAGGCAGACATACTCTGTCTCTCTTCAATGGCAACGCAGCCTTGCCTTTCTTGGGCTTGACATAATCTTGGTGCAGCTTCGTAGCGTCTTCCTCTAATTCGGGTTCGGCGACCAATGCGGCAGCAACGAGTGGTTTGGATAAGCGGCCATTGTTGTCCGAGGCCCTGCTGCATTGAAGCACCAACGGGTAGAGAGAGAGAATTTTAGTTGAACTATAGGAGAGCCGTGGCTTGAATGAGAGAGATGCGGCGGCGTTGAGGTGGACTGCAGCGGCTGTGAGGGTGGAGGATGGAGCTACGGACGCCATTTTCAGGTGTAGAGTGGGGAATGTGGGTGTCGTTTTTATACATGCCTGTGCCTATCCATCTCCCAGCTTTTCTTTTTGTCTTTTTTCCTTCGGTAAAATGTAAAAGTAAACATTTTAAGATTTAAAATATTAATTATAGCAATACTTTTTAAAACTACCAAATAATAATAATTATAGACTTATTTATCTTTTTGTATTTTTTCTATTTATTAATTTAGAAAGTCGTGATTCTAAATATATTTGTGGGAAATTAAATGAATAAAATATATAAAATCACATTATAATTAGTGTGGTTTTCACATAAAAAATAATGTGAAATCACATTATAATGGTTTCACAAGCAGAAAAATAGGAATTCACATAAAAAAATGGAGATTCACATGAAAAGTAATGTGAAATCACATTACAATTTATTTGATTTCGTATCTAATTCGAATTCAAATAAAAAATGGGAATTCACATGAAGAAAAATGAGAATCCACATAAAAAATACTTGGAATTCACATGAAAAATAATGAGAATTCGACAAGGGTAAAAAAGTCATAAATTGCTATAATTAACAATTTTTAAAAGTTATTGTTAAAATTAATATTTTTATCTTTAAAACTGCTAGAATCCTATAATAACTCTTTTTCTTTTTCTCCATCAAAAAGATTCAAAACACATAGCTATTTAAAATTATTCAAAACTTAAAAAAATCATATAGTTTAACTCGAAACAATTTTGTCATTTTCATAATTTCACAAGATTTACAAAATCTGTTAATATAAATAAATATAGTTAGTTCCCTCAAAAAATAAATAAATAGTAAAAGAGCTACACTCTTGTGCAACGATGCCTCCTCTCCTACACGCAGCGCATATTGTGCACGTGCCCGGTGTTTTTATAAAGTGTGGTACATCTCATATCACGTTGTGGTGCATCTCATTACACGGTGTGATGCATGTACCACATTGTGGTGCATCTCATTATATATGGTGGTGCATCTTCATATACTATGTGGTGCATCTCAAAATGCATAGTGGTGCATCTAAAAAAAATAGTGAAAAGAATATTAATAAAATTAAAAAATGGTGTATCTCAATACACTTAGTGGTGCATCTCATTACACAGTGTGGTACATCTCAAAATACATGGTGGTGCATTTCAAAAATAGTGAAAAGGAATATTAATGAAATTAAAAAAAAACGGGCATCTCAATACATTTAGTGATACATCTCATTACATAGTGTGATGCATTTCACTACACGTTGTCGTACATATCATAAGGCCATAAAAAAATAAATGATAAAAAAAAATTAAAGTCATGGGTTTGATCGGGTCAATCTGGGTGACCCGGATCCGGACCAGATCGACTCGGTCTCACATAAAGAGACCGGCTGCACAGGAAAATTTGCCATAGTAAAAAATTTGTTGAAGAGCTGCTTGAGATTACACGATTAACATAAATATGTGAAATGACCGGGTTAAGATCATCCAACGATTGATCTCCTCCTCCTCTCCAACCGTATTGATAAGCTACAAAACAGTCAACGTGGGTAAAGGACTCCAGTGAAGACCCTTCGAAACTCAAGTCAGTGTTCAATCATTTAGAGAGAAAGAGAGTAAATTGATGTGAATGTGTGTTATGTCGTGAAGAAGAAGAAAATTGATGTGAATGTGTGTAAATTGACTCCAGTGAAGACCCTTCGAAACTCAAGTCAGTGTTCAATCATTTAGAGAGAAAGAGAGTAAATTGATGTGAATGTGTGTTATGTCGTGAAGAAGAAGAAGAAGAAGAAGAAGAAGAAGAAGAAGAAGAAGAAGAAGAAGAAGAAGAAGGAGAAAGAAGAAGAAAAAGATATATACCTCAGTTTAGGGAAAAGCGTATTTATAAGCTTACCATAGTGAGTGGCATTTCGTCTCTTCAGTTGTAAAAGGTCTCATAATATTAACTTTTGGAGGTGAGCTTTGTCAATTCTAGAAGGTCAAGTCTGAAGCATATCAGGCCTCAAGGCTCAAATGTCAGCTCTAAATTAAAACGTCAAGGTTCAAATAGCAAGGTTGGATGATGTTCTTCTTCAGCTCCTAGAGGATTAGGATTTAGTTCTTCAGCTCTGCTTCTTGTGTGAGTTCATTTTTTAAGAATGATCATGAACCCCTCGGATTTTACTCAGGGCCAATCTTTTTCTAAAGTGGGAGTGTACATGTTGAAATTTGTGTTTAATCATGATTAATTATACGTTGCTATCTCACGAGTCACTAGCAAAAAAAGATCTCAAAATTTTGATCTGCGACGATGATGATAAGACGCATGGCACAACAACTAAGGTGATTTACAATGAAATTTCAGATTGTAAGGTATTTACAATACTAATTATTTTAAAGTTGATTATTTCTATTATTATTATTATTATTATTATTATTATTATTATTTTATACATGTGTTTACTTTAACTTCTTTTGAATTTCTTGAAGTTGAAAGAAGTTGAAAGAAATTAAATACACCCCATCTATCCTTTCACTTGAATTCTTATCATCGTACTCTACGTAATGTAAAAATTCTTTTGGTGATTAATTATTGTAACATGACTTTAAATAAATTATTTAATTTTATTTAGAATAAAATATTATACACAAAACGGGAGGAAAATTGACATTCTAAATTAGAGAGAGTTGGGAGATCCAAGAATTGTGGAAGCCTGCCTCGTACGATCTATTGTATCTCTCGATAGAAGTGAAGAAGCATTAATAATGTTAACTGTGGAAGCCTGCCTCGTACGATCTATTGTACGATCATATGTGTTTCTTAACCTAGTATTCGCATTTTGGTTATACAATTCCGAAACTCAGTCATAATTAATGTTGCTTGCCCTTGCAGCTTCAAGTCCACAACAACGTCTGGAAAAGTTGCGTCTTGATTTGTCTAAAGTTGAAAATGCTCCAATTTTATCAGTTCCTGATGATCCCCAAATTTGAGGTTTTTTTGTACATGACATGCAAATGCAAATGTCTATTCTAAAGAATTCTGAATTAATTGCCCCATACTATAAATAAATTGTACTATATATTTTAATTATATTTAATACGTGCAGAATGGATGGAACTGTGTGTAGAGGATGGGTATGTGCCTCAAATTAAACAATTAATGGGGTAATTATATAGTACTATTCCTTTTCGTATTTAATTTGGTAAAAGTAAATTCTGGGGATTGGAAGGAAACTGCCTGCTGATTTGTTTAAATTTCGGTCTCCTTTTGAAAATAAAATATACAATAGTATAATAAATTAATTCCTTTTTATCCTCTGTACTATTTCTGCACCAATACAGGTGGCATTGTGAGATTTAGGCTGCTAATTTGAGTTTCCTCAAAAAGAGTTTCCTAGAGCTAAATTTGGTTATCTTGTATCTTTAATTCTCTAAACATATATATGGATGAAGTCCTATTTGTTTCTGATTTATGTATGAATCTCCAGAAACAAGGAGGTGAAGGAGGAGGAGGAGGAGGAGGAGGAGGAGGAGGAGGAGAAAAAAAAGAAGAAGAAAAAGGAGACAGAGAAGGAGAGAAAGAGGAAGAGGAAGAGGAAGAGGGAGAGGGAGAGGGAGAGGGAGAGGGAGAGGGAGGAGGAGGAGAAGGAGAAGGGGTGTAAGAGGAAGAGGAAGAGGAAGAAGGAGAAGGAGAAGAAGAGGAGGTATGTATAGTTATTTCAAAACTGTGAGCGAGGATAGGATAGAATAGGATAGGATCCTAATTCCTAATATTTGCAAATTATACTATGTAGTAGTATATGTACATGTTTATGTTTTGTTCTTGTTGCAGGGACTGACCAGGAGAGTATAGGGACCGATCAAATCCTTGTAATTGGAAAGTGACAAGGAGTATGACACCTATTTTTTGTGATGTTTGGATTGGATTATCCCTGCAATTGTTATGTTTGTGTAGTGTAGGTTATGCTAAAAATTGTATGGATTATCCTCCAAACTGCAGGTATATTTGTGTAGCTTGTGTGAAAAACTCAATATTGCATGTTTGTGTATGCAAAACTGCTAAGTTTTTGTAATTGGTTGTTATGAGTTAGTCTTGCATGTTTGTGATACCACATCTATATGCAACCAAATGCTTCCCTTCTTTCTTCGATTTTGTTTTGAAAAATAAATTAATTTCTTCTTTACTAATGCACTAGTAATAATTGCAGTTTGATATTTTGCAAGTTTTTTTTAAATACGTTAATAAATTTGTATATGTTATTGTCCGATCAATATGCAAATTTCATACTTCTGATGTTTCTTTGACACTCTTTTCGTGAGAAAACCAAAGTACTGTAGCCGCCTACTTCTCATGATCAAAGTGGGTAATCCTAAGTAAATAGAATGGCTTTGAACTATTGCACCCCAAATTCCTCTTTAACCTAAATTCACCACCTATTTAATTTAGCTAGGTTAGAACTGTAAATGAAATCTTAAATGTGCATGCAGTGCAAACTCATGCCATTTTCAATTTTTGGATTAACCGGTATCAAAAAATATTTGAACTAGAAATTTTTGGTCATAATTAACTCTTTCCACATTTCATCTATTCGGGACGACTGTTAATTTCAGGCTAAATTGATATCCCTAGATTGGTGTGTTTTTATCTTTCGACTTGAGAGAATGATACACCAAGAAAAACTTCTTCCTTTTTTTTTTGGTGAAATATATATAGATATTTTATTACCAAAATGATTCTTCACAAGCACAAGCCAACAAGCCCTCAAACCCTACAACTCGCTGCAGCTTAATCTTTCACCATTCTAGCTAGTTTGTGATGCTTAGAACAGCAAACTGCTATTTAAATTTTGCAACGCCTCACAACAGCATCTGTAGTAGATTCCTGCCCTTGAAACTCTTCATCTCCCTCAATACACCATACACAACAGCACAACAGATAACATCATATGTCTACAAGTTTTTGATCGACATTGAGAATTCCGGTACAACTTTTCATTCTGCCATGGTTGGCCTTGCCTCTGAATATAGTTGTGCAACAAACTCACAATTAAAGAAGAGATGATTCATTGTTTCAGTGACCTTCTTACACAAGCAACTAGCTAGTCCAATTTTCAACAAGTTGTCACATGTTGCTACAAGGATAGCAAGCCATGTAATAAAGATGCATTTAGGCGGCACCATATTGCACTTTCTATACCTCACCTCTCATCTAGCAACAGATTTTCCTTATAGAGAATTGCTGCTGTTGCAAAAACATTCATACCATCCTGTATATTTGCCAAGTAATCTATAGCTTCAATTATCTTGCGCACAACCCCAATAAGCTTGCAAGGCATGTACTATATTCCAAAGAAGATTTCACAATGCAGTCTTATTCCAAAATATTTTTGGCAAAAAAGGATTACAATAATATGCAAACAACACTAACTAAAAATCCTGTATAATTGCAACTTATTTTTTTGAGGGGTAATTAATTTGCAATGAGTTATAGCATATATAGAAATACCAACTATATATAATAGCAGTATAATATTATATGGACACGCGTGGAAAATGAGAATAATTTACGTATTATATATGTTGTAAAAATGATCCAATAGTATATAGTAATTGAGAAATGAATTAAAGGAAAAAAGGGTCTTGTCTTGTCACATGATTTTGTGTGTTTGACAATGGAAGCGAGCAGTTTCTCCATTCCTACAGGATGCAAAGCTGAGTATTACGTAATTGACTCCTTTGGGGATTTAGTGGATGTGGATGGACCGAATGGATGCTGGGGGTTGCCGTTATTTTTGTTATGAATATAAGACAAGTATAAACGAAAAACATGAAACGAAAAGAACACAAGATTTACGTGGAAACTCAAATCGGGAGAAAACCACGGGCAGAGAAGAAGATTTCAATAATGGGGATAACGGGATCAAATATGAGATTCAAATTACAATAACACCTATTTATAATAGCACAAAATAAAGCTCTAGTCCTAGTCAAACTAAGAAACAACTTATGGGCCAAGATTCGTGTCACTAATAGATAACAATCTCCACCTTGACACGAAATCACAAACTTTCCCCCAAAACAACACTGACATCGACAACAAAACTCCACCCCTTCCACAAAACCCTTAAGGGCTCAAATCAACATCCAAGACCAACGAAGTTCAAGCAACACTCAAACTTAGCAACGGGAAGTGCCTTTGTCATCATATCGGCAGGATTATCTTGAGTACTAATCTTGCTCACAACAATATCACCACGAGCAACAACATCACGTACAAAGTGATAATGCACATCAATGTGTTTAGTCCTCTCATGAAACATTTGATCTTTTGTAAGACAAATAGCACTCTGGCTATCACAAAAGACCGTAGTAATCTGCAAATCCTTCCTCAATTCGGCAAATGAACCCTTCAACCAAATGGCCTCCTTAACCGCTTCGGTAATGGCCATATACTCAGCCTCGGTTGTAGATAATGCAACTGTGCTCTGCAAAGTAGCCTTCCAACTAATAGCACAACCGCCTATGCTAAAAATATAGCCAGTAAGAGACCTTCTTCTATCAAGATCGCCTGCAAAATCTGAGTCTACATAACCAACAACTCCATCTCTAGTCTTCCCAAACTCCAAACAAATATCACTTGAACCTTTCAAATATCGAAAGATCCATTGGACTGCTTTCCAATGCTCCTTACCTGGATTTGCCAAGTAACGGCTAACAACACTCACTGCATGAGCTAAGTCTGGACGGGAGCACACCATGGCATACATGAATGACCCCACTGCACTAGAATATGGAACTCGAGACATATATTCGATGTCTTCATCCGACTGCGGCGACAAAGTAGAAGAAAGTTTGAAATGAGCTGCCAAATGAGTACTAACCAGTTTCGCATTCTGCATGTTGAAACGATGAAGAACTTTCTCGATATACCCTTTTTGACTTAGGTATAACTTTCCAGCCTCTCTATCTCTTGTGATCTCCATTCCAAGTATCTTCTTTGCAGCTCCCAAATCCTTCATATCAAACTCAAGACTGAGTTGCTTCTTCACCTTTGCTATCTCCGAACTGCTATCCGCAGCAATCAACATGTCATTAACATAGAGTAGGAGATATACAAAAGATCCATCATCACCAACACGATAGTATACACAACTATCAGCATCACTCCTCTTGAAGGAATAAGTAGTCATAAAATGATCGAATGTCTTATACCACTGCCTCAGCGCCTGCTTCAAACCATAAAGTGATTTCTGCAATAAACAAACGTAGTCCTCCTTTCCAGGAACTACAAAACCCTCAGGTTGCTCCATATAGATGTCTTCTTCTAAATCTCCATGCAAAAATGCAGTCTTCACATCAAGCTGCTCAAGCTCCAAATCATGCATTGCAACAATGCCAAGCAAAGCTCGTATTGAACTATGCTTCACAACAGGAGAAAATATATCATTGTAGTCCACACCAGGAATCTGACTGAAACCTTTTGCTACAAGTCTCGCCTTATATCTCAAATCCTCCTTTCTCTTAAATAACCACTTGCACCGAACAGCTTTCTTGCCTTTTGGCAATTTCACTAATACCCAAGTGCGATTCTTCAGAAGTGATTCGAGCTAATCTTCCATAGCAGCTATCCACCTTTCAGAATTAACACACGCAATTGCCTCTTTATAAGAGGCAGGCTCTTCACACGACTCGATCTCCTCAGCCACATGCAAAGCATAAGCTTCCATGTTAAAAGATTCAACTGGTCTTTCTGCTACCAAACTAGAATAGTGAAGGAATCAGCTTTCGTAACTCGAATGACGTACTAGTTTTGTATTCTTCTTATTGACATGAACGTCCATCCCGCCCTAGAAAGAGGAAGTTTATGCACAGATTCTACCTTTTCTAAGTCCGAAACCGTCAGTTAGTTACGACCCTATCTCCCTTACCAGCCATGAGTGAAAAAGCTAGTCAATCCTGTCTTTTCCCTCGGCCAAAACGGAGCTCTTTTCTTTCTTTGTCAAAGGAGTAATTTGAAATTCAACAGACCCTCTATTTTCTTCGTTTTCTTTTTGAGAAATAATCGAAATGACTGAACTTTTTACCATAAAAAAATTCTCCTTTTTCCTTGTACAAATATGGATTTTACCAATCAGTAATAATAATGCTATTAATTTCTATGTGGTATATACAATAATTTAATCTAAATAATTCCTAATTTTGTGAATTCAAACCACCCAATCGAATTTTTAATTTGATTTATATAGAAATAGAAAATGAATAAGCCTTTCAGGAGGCTTTATCTCACGCCTTGATCGATCTCTTGCAATGCAACGTTGTGGAGTTGCACTTGGTGGTTCAGAAACTGAGCTACTTAGTTCTTCTGACGTAGCTTTAGACTTGATCAAAGGTGCAACTTTTGATCCAACTTCAACCTCCAACTGCATATTCGGACTAGACTGATCACCAATGTAGGAGTCTTGAACAGTAGCATTACGAACCATAGAAGTCTCATCAATGACAACATCTCGACTCATTATGACCTTCTTAGTTTCAGGACACCAAAGCTTGTATCCTTTCACACCAGGCTTATAGCCCAGAAAAATGCACTTGATCGAACGAGCATCTAACTTTCCCAG
This sequence comes from Schizonepeta tenuifolia, assembly GCA_029490685.1. Classification (NCBI taxonomy): domain Eukaryota; kingdom Viridiplantae; phylum Streptophyta; class Magnoliopsida; order Lamiales; family Lamiaceae; genus Schizonepeta; species Schizonepeta tenuifolia. Next base: position 57,987,434 of record CM055957.1, on the reverse strand, counting down.
CACATCATAAACATACCCAAGACAACCACAAATTCTCAGGTTAGAATAATTTGGAGGAGAACCAGACCATACCTCTTGAGCAGTTTCTTGTTGAGCGGGACAGACGGAGAAAGATTGACCAAATGACATGCCAAAGCTGCTGCTTCGACCCAAAAACTCTTCGGCAAGCCAGAGTTGAGAAACTTACAATGCACCTTATTTAATAGAGTTCTTTTCATTCTCTCAGCTACGCCATTTTGCTGTGGAGTGTGACAAATAGTATAATGGCGAACAATTCCCTCAGCCTTGCATAGGGACTTAAACTTTTTCGAACAAAATTCCAAACCATTATCAGTGCGAAGATGCTTAATTGATCTTCCAGTCTGCTTCTCTATCATAGTCTTCCACTCCTTGAAAGTAGAAAACACATCACTCTTCTCCTTCAGAAAGAAAACCCACACCTTTCTCGAAAAATCATCAATAATTGTCAACATCCAACGAGCTCCTCCTTTGGACGTCACCCTAGCCGGACCCCAAACATCAGAATGTATATAATCCAAAATTCCGGTTGTGTTGTGGGTTCCTTTAGAGAACTTCACTCTCTTCTGCTTGCCCAAAACATAATGTTCACAAAAGTTCAGATTGCTAATTTTCTGCCCATCAAGTAGTCCTCGTGTAATACCCCAGATATTTCTTCCGTCGCTAAAATAAAAATTTAATTATTAATTAAGGCTTTGCACGCCTAAGTTAAGGATTTTCGATTCTAAGACTGACGGTGAAATCCGTTTCTGAAAATAAATTCCAGAAGTCGGTCGAACGACTACTGTATTAGGGTTTTTGCGTCCGATAAAATTTTCGTTCGAAAACTCAGATCGAAAAACCGTCAGACTTTACATTCACTTTTTCTGCGATACGAGTTCACCGGAGAAAGTCAGTTTTTATTATTTTTCCGGGCGAATTTTGGACTGTCTTATCTCGACTTTTCATCGGATTTCGGAAAACGAAATATGCTTTCCAAGTATGTGATTTATTTCTAATCTAACGGTCGAATTAGATTTCGTAAAAAACGTAACCATCTAGGGTTTTAATTTCTCAATTTTATAACATCGTATTAGACCCGTAAAACGCGATATTTAGCTAAAATATCTCACCCTAAACCGCCTATGTGTGTGTGAGTCGTCCTTCTATTTTGTTCTTCTACTTTACACCTTAGGCTAAATAACTTAACACCTCATCATCTCTCATCTCTCTCTCCCTCATCCGCCACTCTCTCTCTCTCATTTCTCTCTCTCTCTCTCTCTTTGTTCTTCAAATCCTCCATTGTTAGTCATCTTCAAGCTTTCAAAAGCTCCACAAGTCATTCATCTACCGATTGATCTTAGTTCTGAATCCATAATCGACAAGGTAATGATCTAAGCTTCCATTCCAACCGAACAAATTTTTTTTCCATCAAACTTTATTTTTTTCGAAAATTTGGAGATGGAATAGGATGATGCTCTATGTTTAATACATGTTATAGTATGCTTAGGAATGGATTAAATGGATAGAAATCATGTGAAAATCATCCTCCTAATTAAATGAAGAATACCGAAAATTTTAGATGGTTTAGGGGTTTGATGTTTAGTTCGATTTTTAGATGATTGATTAGTAGATTTAGGTTCTATGTGTTGGTAGATTGATGCATGAATTATTTTAGAATTTTCTAAAAATAAAAATAAAAAGGTAAGAGATGAAGAAGTGAGGATTTGAATGAGTATTTGATATGTTTTGGTTGATATGATGATAGAAATGATATGTAGTAAGTATGTGGATGATTATAGAATTTAATGGGATTTTTCTAAAAATAAAATAGAAATCGTAAGAGACGAAAACCCGACGATAAGTTAAAATCCGATAATAATTTGAGTATATGGTTTTCATATTAGTGAATCTTGATAGTTGATGAACGATATTGGAAAGTTTGAGCAAAATCAGAGAATGTCGAGTTTTCATTAAGAGACGAAGAATCGTCAATAAGTCGAGATTGGATAATGATTTAGGTTTATGATTTGAATATATGTAAATCTTGTTAGTTAATGATCGTAATTGGAAAATTTGAACGAATTCTAAGAAAGTTGGAATTTTGATAAGAGACGAAGAAACGAGTCTAAGTGTCGATAGAAAAGTCGAATAAGGAAATTAATCGGATATTAATGATTGTTATTGATAAACGAACAAGTTTGTAGTTGACGATATCTCAATTCGAGATATGAGATGATATAGGTTATAATTTATAAACGAGAAATTGAAGAATGAAAGTGAAATTGAAATTGAATTGGTTTAGTACTTGATTAGTTGAAAGACGAGAAAATGCTCGTCGTTTGTTTAATCAAAAAGACGTGAATGTATACCCGATTAAGGGACATGCGTATTGACGGCCTTAAGACTGTAAAAAGATAATAATTTCGTGAGTTTAAAGGTTGTATAGCATTGATCGAACCTAGGGAATCGTGCGTCGAGTTTAACGAGCATCTAGGGTTTCACTCGGACTGTTTTGCGATACGTTACGGAAACTGTCATAACTTTCTACTCGCTTAACGAAATCGAGATCCGTAAATTGGAAAATAAACTAGACATCCGTAGCTTTCTTTTGGTATAAATTTTCATCCCGTGTTTCGCAGGAATCTGTTCTGTATGAACTCCAGAACTTCTGCTCTGTGCAGAAACTTTCGTAAAGCTAAAATTCTTAAGTTGAATCCTTTTTAACTTCATTCCTTGTGAACTTCTAAGTCGTTATAAGTTATCGACTTCCTTTATTAACTGACCTTAGTGTCGAGTAATGAGCCGAGTCAGTTTCTAAACGAGAATTGTTCGAGTCTCGTTTCTTTGATAATCAAAAGAACGTAGTTAAGTGCAAAGGCCTAAAAATCATAAAACGAATTCGATTTCCTTTTCCTTTATTGTCTCGACCGCTTATTAAAGTGTTATTATTTGCGTTCAAAGGAGAAAGTCGAGTTTAAAAGACAGGACGGAAGACCAGAGATGGAAGCTCGTGTTTTAGTTCTGTAATCGCCTAAGGTGGGCTTTTCTATATACGAAAATAAAATGAGCGATGCTCGAAAATGTTTATTTACAGCTTTGATAATTGTGTTTTCAAAGTGATAATCAGGGCATTAAATACTTTGTTTTTATGTGAGTTCTTTTGTGCCTTCCTGAGTTAACCAAATGGGGTTAACTAATCGATCGGACCGTTGAGTTTTAACCAGTAAGGGTTTTCCAGGGTTTAGTGTACACAGTAGCCGGTGTGTGTGGTACCCTGTTGAGGGGTAGCCAGCCTCGGTGAATAGAACGTACGCGGAAGAAGTTAACTCTTCCGTGGCGTTGAAACGGGAGTTGGGCAAGTTGAACGTAACATCAAGTAAAGGCTTGGCCAAGCTATATTGTGAAAGTGAAAGAAAATGTTTAGTAGGCTCGGGTATTTGATGAAAAACCCCGATGCACTATTTATCGAAATGCCTGATTTAATCTATACTTGTGATATGTTTTCGGCAATGTGCCCACTAAGTATGTTTATACTTAGCCCTGCATATGTTTTATAAAATGTGCAGGTTGAGTGACGGGAGCGGCGGAGGTTGAGTAAAGAGTTGTAGATAGGATGAGGAACTTGTGTCAAGCTTTACGCTTTCCGCTGCAAAACACTTTTCGTGTCTATGTATAAACTTTTGATCTAAATCCCGTACAATGAACTTAGCTAACTTTTGATCAACTTGTCGAGCGATCCTTCAAGGTCGACTCTCTTTCTTTCAATAAAACCTGTTCATAGATATCAGTTGTCGTTTAATCATTGTCTGTTTATTTATTTATCCCCCTTCTTCCCCGCTTCTTTAATCCAACCCCTAGTCGCACCCCGGCTTTTCCGTCCTTTGGAATTTGGGGCTGTGACAGAGTGGTATCAGAGCAGTCATTTCTGCTCTGCATACAAGTTTCTTTCAGTAGTAAGGTGGAGTATTTGTATATGCTCTACACCTAAGTCTTCTTTCAAGTGAAGTTAGGTCGTAACACTAAGTTTAAGAGTGTAGACGACAACTCAACCTCCCGCTACGTCGACTCAACCAAAGAAGGAAAGTAAGGAAAGAGTTTCAGAAATGTGATTTCTTTTAAAGAGGAAAATTTTGATTAAGTATGCAAGTATGATGTGAATAAAGTATGCCAAGTATGAATATGATTAAAGTATAAAAGTTATACTTTGTGATATTATGTGAACTATATGAAAGTATGAATGCTACACTTTGTGAAAGTATGTGAAATTATGTGAGATACAATTTCTTTTGATTGAGATGTCTATTTGGCATGAGAATCTAGACTAAATTCTAAGGCCTTCCTAATTCTTTGAGAACATAGACGTTCTAAGAAGCGTTGGTTCCAAGATTAAAAAAAAAATGATCGGATCGAAGAGGACAGAATAAAGGGAATCAAAGTGAACAAACGAATGTCACATGCATAAAGTGACATGAACACAGACTCGTTGGAGTCGACTTGTTTTTATGAATGAAAGTCGTAAGAGTTTCCTTTTAAAGGAAATAAAATAAAGAATAAAAAGAATAATAAGTTAATAAGTTGAAAGAATGGAAAGAAATCGCGAGGAATAATTTTGTTTACGTGTATTGTTTGAGTGCAATTTCTTGAATTGGTAAATGATTAAGATAAGTTGTGATTAAGTGGTTAAGTATTACAATTTGAATAATGGAATATTCTAATTGTAATTTAAGAATTCCTTAAGATATGTTAATTATCCTACCAGTTACTGATCCATGTTCTCTTAAAATCTTTGTAGGATGCCTGCTACACGTGTCACGGCTCGAAAGAGCCAACCCTTGAGACAGCGTACTGTGGTGGACGAGATCTTAGACGAGTACTACGACTATGAGGTGGACCCGAACCATGATATAGCGTTCTTGCCCAAGGATTTTGGCTTGTCTAAAGAGGCCTGAATAGGAAGGTGTATAGGAGAACCCTTGGATGGCAGGCTGGGAGTAGAGGATGGGGCAGAATTGTCTACTTTTTCATCCTTTTTCTCACCCTTAGCTGGAGTAGCCATCTCTGCAGCTTGAAAGACTTCATCCATGGTGGGAGGAGGATCAGTATCACTAGCGAACAGATCTCCTTCCTCATTATTCATTGACTGAGGAATAGATCTGCTAGGTCCAGATCTAAGCTAAAATCCTGAACCCATTTGGCGTCGCCTATCTCTGCACCGTCAAAACTAGATTAAAAAATTAAAAACATATAAAGAAATAGAGGGTTATCAGGTTGCAAAGAATATGAAGGCAAATATTAAAACAACAAAACAAATTAGAGAAATGGAATCTACCAGACTTGTCTAGCATGGACGAGTAATATTCCCCCTTCAAGGCCATAGAAGTTAATGACGGCAGGTGTTCGCAACATCTGAACAATATTAAATCTGTTGTTTTTCTTAGCCTTTTTCTCACTCTTCTCATCACTACTGTTAGCGTAAGTGCTCAGAGCTTTCATCACATTAATATCATGGGGTGAGAGTTGCTTCACTGCACAGCACCTTTCATACTCCTTGGGGAGTATTTCCAGCTTCGAGTGGAAAAATTCCAATGACCACTCTGAGGCATGATGGCGAAGAATTTATGGCCCCATTGTTTATCAATGGAATCAAAAGAGACCGCAAAATGAGCAGGGCTCCCTTGGCGATTGCAGAAGTAGTAAAAGTAGCTTAAGCGCTGAATAGAGAAGCAGCTAAGGAAAAGCGCAGGACTAGGAAGACACAAGTAGGTACGTTATAATATAAAAACCAAAGACAGTACGGATTGAGGACGGAGTTAGTTGATTGGGCAAAATCTCCAGATCTGAACATATGGTTGCTAAGAAAGGATGAATAGGGAAGCGAAGTCCTGCAAAAATCTGATTTTTCCAAAAAATCATAGCAGGTTATGCAACTTGATTAGCGTTGCTCGTCGGAAGAACATGGGCAAATACGAAATCCTCAGACCATAGGAGACGTTTAATACTATCCAACTCATGGTCTAACAGCAAAGAATACTCCACTACACGATCAGATTCAGTATTAATTGGATTTTCTAGTATACGACGAAGTTGTTCCTCCCCTTCCAAAAGTCTAGCCCTAATTTCAGTAGTGCCTAATTCGGGAGAATGAGAGGTTGATCGAATAGAAGGTAAGAACAAGGAGGAGACTCATTCCCCATTAGATAATCAACCGTACCTGAATCTACGTGTTCAGAAGAACAAGACATAGCGCGAAGAACTAAAATCGAAGAAGGATAAAATAATCGGCGATGGCGATAGCGAGAACACTAAAAAATGTGTGAATACTCAAAATTAGCACTAAATAAAATGCAAAGAGATAGCTTCAAGGAGTACTTGAACCTTGGTGGAAGGAAATAAGGAAGAATGCGAAGTGAAATTTGGGAGGCAAACGCAGAAAGGAAGAGGCAAAGACGAAACGCGCGACGAAGTCAGAATTAAAGTATGATGAGGAGAGTTAGTGAGAAAAAATATCGAAAGGAAACAAAATCATTGCTGAAAGACTATTTAAAGTCATTAATCATTTTTTCAAATGTCGAGGCGGTTGAATTGGTGGTTCCAATCTAATGGCCAGGAGATAAAAGGTCCTTCATACCAACGGTTCAGATGTAACGAATAGATTAGCACCACCCGTTAAAATCTCTTCCCCAAATAATTAGTTTTACATCTGAGGATTCTAAGTGACTTAGTAATGACACGTCACTTGGGAGTAAGGAGGGGAGGGGGGTGTGGTTGATATGGAATTATCGACGTGGCCCATATAACATAATTATTAATAGGCTAGCCCTTGCAAATTAAAAACCAAAAGCCTTCCTATTTAAAAGGAATTAAGCCCAAGTCTAGGCCTTTACCGCTTAATTGACCTTATTACCCTTTCGAGCCGCATCCCTTATAAAAGGATTCTTATATCCCTCAGCAGGTAGAGTTTTTCCCAAGTTTTCTTTAGTTTTGTCCTTTAGATATTTGAGCTCAGATATTTCCCCTTTTTTGAGTGAGTTTACTGACTAGAGCGTTGGAGGATCTTCCCCAGGTTTTTCCCCGGCGTGAGACTTGGTTTTTGCAGGATTAGAGGAGTTCGAAGGCTCATAGAAGGAGGAGAGAAGGTAGATTTCAAAAGCGCGTTCTGATTTTTCACTTTCTATTTCCTTCTTTCTGGTTTACTTTGTTCGTGTTGGTAGAGCCTTAACCTAGTTCTACCAACTTCTGTATCAGTTTCAGATTCAAAAGTAAAACCATGTCGAACTAATGTCTCTTTTAACACCTGAAACATTTCATTAAAGAGTGAATTCAACATAACCATCTAATGGTTATGAATACTAAGAACTAAATTTGAGTTGTATGATAATATTAAACGCCAAAGTATGAAAGGAAGGGCGTAACATCTTGAAGAAGAAGAAAGAAAATAGCATATCAGGATGCAGCCATAATGAAAACAAAACCTATATTCATGATCAGACCAGACATGGAAATAAAAGGGAAAATAAAAAGACAAACCAACCGCATAATTGGTTACGATTCCATTACGCACAACCAAAAACTCATTTCCTGGATCAGACGTCTGAGGAAGACTATTCTTTAGAGACGGTTCACCATGGGTTGCCCAGCGGGTATGGGCTATTCCGGCCTGCAACAACAACGACTCTTCCAAATTTAATTCCCTAGTAGAAGCCTCTGGAAACATATATATGAAAATCAACTACGTCTAGTTACTTACAGCCATACAAGGTAAAAAATGTCATAAATCTCATATGTTGAGCTTGAGCACACCACTACTAGCTAGTAGTAGTATAAAGGATTAATTTGTAGAAAACAGAATAAAACCACATTATAACATCAAATCAAACTTAAAACCTTATTACTAACTCCAAAGTAGTAATATCAATTCATGTGAGGACGAGGTAATCATAACTCTTAGTATGTTACTAGCACTTAAACCAAATGTCGGAGCTCATGATGTTGAATGAACAAATGGAGGACTGTCTGTATATATATATAAGTTTTAAAAAACCATGAAAATTCAACAAAAATTTGCATCTATCAAATCACACAAAATAAAATCATAACCAAAATAAAATAAAATTGAAGATAAACTCTGGGGCAACATTAAATAATTCATAACTTACCTCGATAGACTGCTCTGACAAGTGAGTCGATGTTGCCAGCCTGGCAGAAGATGAGAGGCGGAAGCGCAACGCTACGACCCGAACTAGTGACGGCGGAGTCAACAGAAATACCAGCGGAATCATAGCCTCGGTACTCCAAATGGCGGAGGCCGTTGAAAAGCACTTCCAGGATGTAGCATCTGTGTCTCTCTACTCACATTGAAATTTAGGTACGCAAACATCACACACATTATTAATTTTTCCTATAGGAGTATGCAAGTGCATGAGAGCACCAGCACGATGCATGAAGAGCATGAAGAGAGGGATGCCAGCTCAGCTGCATAGAGAGGATCTGGGTCGTTGAAGGAAAGCACAATCCGTGCTATCTACTGGTGACCATGCTACCACGTGTATCAAGTTCAGCGTGAGTAGCACGCCAAATAAGTTTAGCTGTGAGCTAGCACTATAAATAGAAGGAGAAGTATTGTTGTATTAGTTTTTCTGTTTTCAGAAGCTATATGCTTATGTACTGTTACATTCATTTCGTTCAATATATGAGAATTTGTTTCATCATTCCGTCTAGATTCAACATGGTATCAAGAGCTTAGTTATCGATCTAATAGAATCAGAAATGGGGAGAAACAGGAAAGTGCAATGGTGTGTTTTGCTACTAGATGAGCAAGCTAGAGATGCGGATTCACGCAAAGATGAAAGGGAAGCAGAACAGAGGCAACAAGCAGATCACGAAGCAGATATGCACGAGGTTGATCAAGCTCATCTAAAGGAGATCTTAGTGATTCATACTTCAGATCATCCAGAAGTTCAAAATGTGACGATGCAATTAACCGGTAATAACTTTTTAAACTGGAGTAAATGCATTCGTCGAGCTCTAGGAGCTAGAAGTAAGTTAGAATTTATCGATGGATCTATAGCAGAACCCCCTGAAAACTCACCTTATTATAGAGCTTGGTTGAAAGCGGATCATCTTGTTCACTGCTGGATTATAAATTCTATTTCTAAGGAGATTGTTAATGCATTCATACATATAGATAACTGTCGAGATCTATGGGAAGCTTTAGGTCAGAGATTTGGCCGTAGCAATGGACCTAAAGTGTATAGGTTGGAGAGGAAGATATCATCTTATACACAAGAAAATCAGACTGTTATGATCTATTTTAACAACTTGAATGCTTTATGGAATGAACTGGATATGATCTTACCACCTTTGGATTGCACTTGTGGTAGTTTATCTCTTACACATCGAAGAGAAGAAGAGAGGAAACTAATGAAATTTCTACATGGATTGAATGATCATTTTGAAAACACTATAAGTCAGATTTTGATACTAGAGCCTTTGCCTTCTGTGAACAAAGCCTACTCGATGATCCTGCAAATAGAAGAACAGAAATCAATGAATGATTCTCTAACTGAGGTGCACCATCCAGTAGCAATGAATATGAGCAGTGGAACTCAAACTAGAGGCAAGTCTGGAAGTTTTAAAGGTGGAGGTTCACAATCAGCGAAAGGGAATGGATTCAAAGGCAAGAGGCTTAGTAAAGAAGAAAAGAGGAGGCTCAAGTGTACATATTGTGAGGAACCAGGGCATGAAGAAGCTGATTGCTTCAGATTGCATGGGTACCCTGACTGGTACAAGAAGCTAAAGAATGGGAAGCCAAAAGGAAGAGTGAACAATGTGGAAACTCCATTTGATTTTGAAGAATCAGGAATTCACAATGAAAAACAGGATGTTAGTGGAGATATTGGAAGAATGATACAAAGTGAACTGGCCAAATGTATGGGAAATCTGCTTCAGAAACAAGGAAGCTTAAAGGCATCTCAAGTTGATGTTAATATGATTCAAGGAGGAAGCATAGCTCATGAAAATGCTGAAGGATATTATGCTTTCAATGTATTCAAGGGATTCAAGCATGTTGCTCTCAATGTGGCTAATAAACTCAAGCCAAATGCATGGATTATGGACACAGGAGCAAGTACACATGTCTACAAAAGCTTTGGGTTGCTGTCTGAGCTACAGAGATTGTATGTGCCCTCAGAGATTTATCTACCTGATGGCACACCCAGACCAGTTTACTTTGTGGGAAATGTGAAGTTGTCAGCTCATATTATTCTGAACAATGTACTCTATGCACCGGATTTCACACACAACTTGATCTCAGTTGCTAAAATGACAAAAGAATCTCATGCAAAATGCTTATTCCTGGAGACATATTGTACAATTCAGAGAATCAGAAATGATCAAGTCTTGGGGATGGGCAAGGTGCTGGATGGACTTTATGTTGTGGAATCCTTGGAAGCTCAACATGTGCATCAAGTGGAGATAGGAGCTGGAAATGATTATGTGAGTTGGCACTACAAGCTTGGACATCCAAGCCTTTGCACAATGAAGCATATGCAGATATTACAAAGGAAGATGACAGTGAAGGAGGAACAAACTATTCTAGCTTGTGAGGTATGCATTCAATCCAAACAGTCAAGAAATCCTTTTCCTTTATTGAACAAGAGATCTGATTCTCTCTTTGAATTGATACATGCGGATGTGTGGGGTCCCTATAATTGTGATAATATTACTAATACCAGATTCATTCTAACCATAGTTGAGGATCATACAAGAAGTGTGTGGACTTATTTGTTGAAGAGTAAGAGTCAAGTTTTTGCTTTACTCACAGGTTTTATTAAGATGGTACAGAATCAGTTTAGATTAATGGTGAAGGGGTTAAGAACTGATAATGGTACTGAGTTTGTCAATAACTCTATGTCTGCATTTTGTTTGAATCATGGCATAGTACATCAAAGAACTTGTGTATATAGTCCTCAACAAAATGGTATAGTGGAGAGAAGACATAGGACTTTGTTGCAAGTTGCTAGGTCTTTGATGCTGCAAAATTCTGTTCCTATCAAGTTTTGGCCACAATCTATTCTTACAGCAACTTGGCTTGTTAATAGACTCCCTAGTAAAATCTTGGGGTGGTTATGTCCTTGTTCTATGCTTCTGAAGAAGGAACCAGTGTATTCTACTATACAGCCTTTCGGTTGCCTAGCTTATGCAGTGAATCTCTCACCAAACAGAATGAAATTTGATGCACGAAGTGTGAAATGTATACATCTTGGGCAGGCTGTTTGTCAGAAAGGATATCTGCTGTTTGATATACAAAATAGAGTGTTGTTACATCAAGAGATGTCAGATTTTTACCTCATTGCTCAACTTACTCTTCATCTCATTCACTTGATATTTTTCCTTCTGAGTTGAAGGATCCTTTTACCAAGGAAGTACTTGATGAAGTGATGGAAGAATCATCATCCCCAGCTGAACCTGATGAGGTTTTTGAAGATACTCTGGATGAAGTAATGCCTGATGTTATCTCTACTAAAAGAGATGTGAGTCCAGTTACCTTACAGGATTCAATCCCAGACTTGAGAAGAGGTACAAGAATTAGAAAACCTCCCTCTTGGTTACATGATTATGTTGGGAATGTTACTTCATTAATTGATATTCCACAGAGGGATGCCAGCTCAGTTACACCTCATACATTTCCCTATGTTCTATCTCCTGCATTAACAGCTGTGTATAGAACATTTTTGGTCAATGCTGATGCGGCTAGAGAGCCAGCTTCCTATCCTGAGGCTAGCAGATCAGAGGATTGGGTTCATGCAATGAATCAGGAACTTGAGGCTTTGGAACACAACAACACCTGGGAACTGACTGAATTACCACCAGGGAAGAAACCTATTGGATCCAAATGGGTTTATAAAGTTAAATTAAGAGCAGACGGCAGTGTGGAGAGGTTTAAGGCCAGATTGGTAGCTAAAGGATACAATCAACAGTATGGTATTGATTATCAAGAGGTATTCTCTCCATTAGCTAAGTTGGTGACTGTTAGATTTCTTATTGCAGTTGCTACTAGCTGTGGTTGGCCTTTAAATCAAATAGATGTCAACAATGCATTTTTACATGGTTTCTTACATGAAAATATCTATATGCAGCCACCTCAAGGGTACAAGAAGGCAGCACCAGGTCAAGTTTGTAAGTTGGTGAGAAGTTTATATGGTTTGAAGCAAGCTTCAAGGGAATGGAATGCAGAGTTTTGCAAGCAACTTACTGCCTATGGTTTTATCCAATCTTCTAGTGATCATTGCCTCTTTGTGAAGGGTTATGGTGAGACTTTCCTTTGTCTATTGGTTTATGTGGACGATGTGTGGATAACTAGTCCTTCTACAGATCTTATTATGGATCTCAAGTCATACTTGCACAAGGTTTTTACTATCAAAGACCTTGGAGAAGCAAAATTTTTCCTTGGGATGGAGATTGTTCGTGGAACTGCATGGACATTTTTGAACCAGAGAAAGTACATATTGGAGCTGATTCACAGTGTTGGAATGCTTGGTTGTAAGTCTGCTCCAACTCCTCTTCCTCAAGGGTTAAATTTTGGTTCTATTTCTTCACCTCTATTACATAAACCAGATTCTTATAGAAAATTGGTTGGTCAATTGCTATATCTTAACCTCACAAAGCCTGATCTTTCTCATGTTGTTCAACACTTAAGTCAATTTGTTGCACAACCTTGTGAGCATCATTGGCAAGGTGCATTACATGTGGTTCGATATTTGAAGGGATGTCCTTCTCTTGGGCTTTTTTATTTTGCTGAATCATCTTTTGATCTTCGTGCATATGGGGATGCAGACTGGGGAGCATGCACTTCTTCTCGCAAATCTCTGACTGGTTATTGTATCTTCATGGGGAATTCACTTATCTCTTGGAAATGCAAGAAGTAGACTACGGTTCCAGCTTCTTCTGCGGAGGCAGAGTACCGTGCTTTGGGTTCTACGGTGCGTGAAATGGTGTGGTTATCTTATCTTTTTAATGATTTTCAGCTATCTCTTCCTTTGCCTATTCCCCTTTATTGCGATAATCAAGCCGCAATACACATCACCAAGAACCAAGTATTCCACGAACGCACCAAACATATAGAAATCGACTGTCATGTGGTACGAGATAAGTTTAAGGAGGGATTTCTCACACCATTACATATATCTACTGGTACACAGTTTGCTGACTTGTTTACTAAAGCATTGGGAGGTACAAGGTTTCGTATGCTGCTGTCCAAGATTGGCATGGCTGACATCCACGCCAATCTTGAGGGGGGGTGTACGAGTATGCAAGTGCATGAGGAGAGCACCAGCACAATGCATGAAGAGCATGAAGAGAGGGATGCCAGCTCAGCTGCGTAGAGAGGATCTGGGTCGTTGAAGGAAAACACAATCCGTGATCTACTGGTGGCCATGCTGCCACGTGTATCAAGTTCAGCGTGAGTAGCATGCCAAATAAGTTTAGCTATGAGCTAGCACTATAAATAGAAGGAGAAGTATTGTTGTATTAGTTTTTCTGTTTTCAGAAGCTATATGCTTATGTACTGTTACATTCATTTCGTTCAATATATGAGAATTTGTTTCATCATTCCGTCTAGATTCAACACTTCCTTGTTCGTCGTGTACTGTTTTTGGCGCCGATGGTTGATAAATGATCTGCACACAAATAAACTGTCAAGAGAGAGAGAGAAAGATAGAGAGAGGAGTGGGAGGGAAGAACGACAGTTTTGACTAGTGGATTTGTGTTCATTTTTAATTTATTTGACCGATTTGTATTATAATTAATTAATAAAAGTAAATTATTATACTCGTGCCTTTAATTTTCTTTTTATATAAATCTCACTAGAATTGCATCCCTTGCGGTGCATGGGAAATAAAATATATAAAAAGGTAAAAGAATTTACAATGATGAGAAATACATAATTAATATTGGTGTCAAATTTCAAATCAAATTATAATTTTGTTTTGTTTACATATCAATGTTTTAAAAGTCGGACCGGAGATCGAAACGGCGAGGCTTCCGGGTCATGGTTCAATCGGTTCAACAGGTTCAAACCGTGATTAAACCGTTTAATCGAACTATTCAATAAATAAATAAAATATTAAATAAATAAATTATAAGTAATAATTTTTTAGGTAAAATAAATGATAAGTATTAAAATTTCTAAATTTTGTAACTAATAAAATAAAAGTTCGTCATAAATATATATTAAAACTCATAATATACAGTTATATATTTTACTTTTGCATATAATGCAAAAATAATTAAGAATCAAATAGAGAAAGAGAGCTAAAATTAGAGTTTGGACAAGTTATAACTAAATATAATAATATTAATAGTCAAATTAATAACAAAAGCTTTGTTGGTGGAGTGGTAAGAGTCCTTTGGCTTTGTTTGGAGGTCCAGTGTTCAATCCTCCAACCCAACAATTTTAGGTGGATTGAGTGGAGAAAGGTCACATATTGAAAGAGTGATATATTAATTAATTGAGATAGTGGTGAGTGATATATTAATTAGGTGGTTGAGTTTGTATTGAGTGGAGAAAGGTCCCACATTGAAGGAGTGATATATTAATTAATTGAGATAGTAGTGAGTGATATATTAATTAATTGAGATAGTGGTGGGCCATATGTGGTATTTTAGGTAAATAAGTTGATAAAATAAAGGTAAGAAGTAATAATATGATATCCAAAAATAACTAGGAAGATATATGAGAGATACCCCAAAAAGGAAAGATATAAAATTATATCAGAGAACGGAGGGAGTATATGTATATAGATTTTCGCGCACCTAAAATTGAATGCGCATTAGTCACATGGAAGATTGAAGAATAACTGTGGATAATATAACAAATATAAAATTGAATGCGCATCAGTCACATGGAAGATTGATGAATAACTGTGGGTAATATAACAAATATGAGTGGGGCATAGCAAAGTGTTCCGCTATTGTACAAATGCGCATCAGCTACTATTTTCAAACTCTTGAGTGGTCGCGTCTTGCACAGGAAAAAAAATCTCACAATTTCCAAAAATTTTAGTTTTTTTTCTGATTTTGCAACTCAACTCGACGAATTTTCGAACTAACATGACAATCAAAAAGTAGAGTTAAGACATATTAATTAATGCGACTTATCGCTCGGCTAGTAATTTCTCTCAGGATTTTCGAGAGTGTGGGATGTCTTCAATATTGTAGGAATTTATGCTCACGTACAAACCCTCGACTGATTCATACCTCCTTCGGGTTCCTTCTAAGATTTGTCGACGAACTAGCCATAACATATGTGGGTTCTCTTCTTTCGATCGAGGGGTTGCTGTCTCTTTCCCTTTCGGCTAAATGATTGTAGCCCTCAATTGATTTTATAAGATGAATTAAATTTTGCTTCAATTATGCTCAATACGACGTTATTAGTATAGCTCTAAAACGATGTCGTTCCAATTATGTCCACGCCTGCTTTCCGGCTGCCACGTCAGTTCAAAATTCATCGGAAATCGAGTCAAATTGCAAAATCAGACGAAACTAAAGTTTGGAAATTGTGAGACAAATTTTTTTTTAGGGTGCAAACCGCAACAACTCGAAAATTTTGAAAATTTATAGACCGTTGACCCTATTTTTTACCGTGTTCATCATATCCAGTTTCCTTTTTAGAATACATAGCATCAACAAATGCGGCGATGTGTATAATTCTAAATACTCAGGCTAACAACCTCTTGAATGTGAGAATAATTTATAAGTTTGGGATTAAGAAGAAGTAATTATTGATCCTTTATAGCTCCACCACTTTCTTCACTATCTTAGTTATTTTCAAATCATAATCGTGTTGAATCAGTCTATTAACTTTTCATCTTGAGATTGTTTATTCATAACTTCATTAGACCATCCACAGTGGAGGTATCTCCATCTTCAGTGGGGTTTAAATAGAGATAGTCACCTGCAATGGGACTGTCTTTATGTTGTCTCCATTTAATTAGTTTTTTAATATTCATTTTGCATTAATTTTAATCGAAAATTCAAAAATTTCATTAATTTAAATAAAATAAAAACAATACATTACTAGAAATAGAAAAAAACATTAAAAAGCAAAATTAAGCCCATTCTCGACGTTGTTTGACCTCCACTACCATCATCATGTGCAGTTGGTATTGCTCCGGCGTCATGTACGACGTATCATTACTGATGATCTTCATGTCGATAGAATCTTGCATCGCCCGAGCACTTGCCATCATTGCCTCAGTCATGGTTTGTTTTGCCTTGGCGATGGGGGTGAGTCGGGCATTTATCGAGTCCAACAATAACCCGAGCTCAACATCCTTGCTCGCAGTTTTTTTTCCTTTTCCTTTGGCCGCCCTTGCCGCCGCTTCTCGACCCTGTAGTCAGGGAGGAGCCGTGTTTTCCCCTTTTATCTTTTGTCGCCTCGCTCGAGCTGTCGGCCATTCCCGATGGTGTGTGGGCGTCGTACGACGTACTATTTGTCTGCTTCATGGAGTGAACGTCGGGAAATTTTTGGTGGATGAATTTGGCATAGTTTTTCAAGATTTCCCAAGCAACAAAATGGTTGAAGCGATGATCATTGTAATGGATTGCGTATATCAGCTGGGCATTATCGATGACCATATCCTCAGAAACGCTGCTAGGTCTTTTAGCAGTCACCTTGTTGAAAGCGATTATCCATTGCTTCACCCAAACGAAAAGGCGCCCAAAACAGCTTCACTTGCTTTGGGTTTAGGTCGTCACCAAATATGGTGTTGAGCCTCTGGGCCACTTTCTCCCAATATTTCTCGGAGTGTTGGTCTTTGCCGAGGATTGAATTGCACATCCGGACTGTTCGATGGTGTACGTGTGCCGCTTCGCCTTTGGTTTGGCGATGACAACGAGGGTGAGGGCGGCAATGGGTGCCTTGCCTCTGCCCTTGAGCACCCTTTTGCGACTCGCGGTGGACGGCGGTGGCTCGGACGAGAGGCTCTCCTCGTCGTCGATGAATGTGGGGAAGGACTCGCCAACTTGCGAGTTGAGGTTGATAGAATCGAGCCCCGTCGGCGTATATACGTCATCCGACATATCGGGACACCACGCTGAAAAAAAAGGATTATTTGGATCCATTTTTCAAAAGTATGAGAGGTGAGTTGAGGAAGAAATTGAAGAGGAATGGAAGGAGAAGTCGAAGAAATGGTGTGAAAAGTGAAAGAAATGAAGTAGTATTTATAGGGTAAAAATAAAAAAAAAAATTAATTTCACCGGAAATCGGCCAAATTCGACCATTGCCGGTCAAAAACGGCTGTTTCTGGTCAAAATGGATTGTTGACTACCGGCGTGTGGAATCGAGCTTCGCCTTTTTTTTTTTAATCTGGCGCGTGCAATGCACACGGCATATCGAGCCGGTCTCGAGCCCGCCTTAGCTGCAGCAGAGTGTCTCCATGGTGTGGGTGTCTCGAATCCGCCATAGAGACACTCGTTGTGGGTGGTCTTAAATATGACCAAGTCTCAAAACTTGTTTCTCTGTCTAAACCAAACAACTCACTTAGTTTCATTTACACTTATTTTTTTTTAGTATTCATATTTGGACTACTAGTGTCTGGACATCGGTGCCAAATTTATAATTAAATAGACTTTTAATTAATTTAATAATTAAAGTATTTGTGATTTGTCCAGTTTACCCTTTTCCATTTGATTGCAGCCTAATCTTTACAATTAATTCAAATTTCAATTTTACTCCACGATTTGTACAAGATATTAATTAATTAATTAATTTTTAAATATTTTGTTTTTAGGTTATAAAAATTAAATGTGTAAAATAGAGTTTGAACCCATAACCTATTGAAAAAAAAAACAAAGTACTTATCCACTAGAATAACCAACAATCTTGTTTAATATTTAGAATTTATTATTATTATTATTATTATTATTATTATTATTATTATTATTATATATATGAAGAGGATCATGTGAGAATATTATCTTAGATGAGAAATGAGAATAAATCTGGACCCTTGATCTTTCTTAATCAATGGCTCAAATTTAATGATGCATTGAGTTACTGTAATTTATGCATTACAATGTTAATGCATTAAATTTTTGTAATTTATGCATTACATGTCTGCAATATATGCATTTCTGATGTAATAAAAATGCATCAAAATGTATCATTCTCACGTTCTCATATAATTTATTCTCACCAGATCCTCACCGATGTAATTAGGGATTGATTCATATAAATATCAGTCCTAATGTGAGAACGTGAGAACAAGCTTGAATTACTTTGTAATCATACTTAAATTAATATATTATAATGCTTAATTATGTTCATGACTTTTTATTAGACATTATATTTGTATAATCTATGATTGTGATTATTTGAAGCATTGATATATATCGATTCAAGCATGATCTTATATAAGCACTAACGTTTATATAAAAAGCATGAATCTTATTAAGCATGACTACATATTAATTTAATCATGTTCTCACGTTCTCACATCAGAAAATATTTTTATTTTGACTCATATATAGATACATTCTTAGTTCTCTCTCCATTTTCAACTATCTTAATTATTTTTTGAGACACAATTATCTTAATTTTGTATTATATATGTGTCGCATGTAATTTTTTATATTTCTTTAATTTGCGTAATTTTTGTTGTTTTTTATTTATGTAATTTTTGAATTTTAATTAATAAAATTTATAATTTTGACGGAACAGTTATTCGATATTAGGACTACATTTAAGTTTAGGCACCAAAACACTTTTTACCCCTCTCAATTTGTGTCTATATGTTAACATTAATTAAATTAATTGAATAACATTGCTTACTAATTACAATTACAAGTTTTTGTTATTACATTTATATCATAACGTTGTTATTTTTTTGATTCAATGTGTACAATTCAAATATTATTTTATGACTTTATTTTTTATATGGGAAAGGGGAAGCGGTGAGTGGGGTTCGAACATCGACCTTTAGACCTTACTGCTAACAGTCTCAACTCTCAAGCCGCATTGTTTGTAACAAATCAAATCAAAATGATTATGTTTTAAGATTTGAGGACATCCGAGCGTTGGCACTTTATGAAAATTGAGGTCTAATGTTAATTTTAACAAATCAAATGATTATGTTTAATGATTTAAGGAGGCAGTTTGTAAAATTTGAGTTCTAATGTTTAAAAGCCACCACCAAATCTGTCGGTATTTTATGCTGATGAATATAATAATTAATTAACTTAATTATTATATTATTATTATTGTTTTGTTTTTTCCTATTTTGTTGGTACTAGTTGCACATAATTAAATGTAGAAGAGAGTAATTAAAGAAATAAACATGTGGAGACCAAGTCTAAAGGAAATGAGTCAGCATGTTGGTTGCAAGAAAAGTGGGAGTGTTAGTAAAAAACGTGCATGGAAGTTGTTGGAGTTGTTGGAGTTTGTAAAGAGAAATCTGGGGAGTAGTTCATGCAGTCATGAGGACTGCAGTTAGAGATCATGGGCTTCAACATGGATCATGCTCATATTGTGGAATGCAGCCCAAATTTGAGTGCTACTATAAATAGATAACATATCTCATTTGTTAGATACAGATTTTGCAAAGTACAATACTTGTAGTATAGATTTTATATTTGTTCTTTGGTTTCTTCAAGTGATAGTTGAGGCAACTTCAATCGTAACCTTCTGTGAAGGGAGTGTTGATTCGTCTTTCTTTTAGTGACCATTGTTTGCTCGAAGTATTTTCGTTGTTCACCCATATATAGTAAATATTTTGCCCTAAGACACTTCACAAGATTATCAATTGATAATCTTGTGAAAATTTATCCATTTTGTTCGTTTTATTTCAGCTGCCTTCTGTCCGAAGTTGTGAGCACTTCAGTCACAACTTTGATCACCACTCAGAGATCAAAAAAGAAAAGATTTACTCCCTCCGTATTTATATAAATGTCCTAGTTTGACATCGATCCTATTTTTACTACAACAATGGATGTTATCTCACCCGATGATAATGAAGTCATTTGTGAAGAAGATCTGATCCTGATTTTGATGGAACTGGGAGACTTGTATGAATAGTTGTTAGGAAAATGGAGGAAACAATGTAAGGTTGTGCAATTGCTTACCAAAGAGA
This sequence comes from Schizonepeta tenuifolia, assembly GCA_029490685.1. NCBI lineage: Eukaryota > Viridiplantae > Streptophyta > Magnoliopsida > Lamiales > Lamiaceae > Schizonepeta > Schizonepeta tenuifolia. The sequence continues at coordinate 57,967,308 of CM055957.1, read as the reverse complement.
ACACTCATCACAAGGCATCCCTTGCTAATCTCGAAGTGATGCACACAAAGAAAGAGATGAAACTTGGAGCAATGAAGATACAACTCAATGTTGCAAATGAAACTTTGAGGAAGCTCTATACAAATAAGTCAAAACGTGCTGATGTTTCATTTTTAGGAAAGGTGGAACCATTTGGATTAGGTTTTGATAAAACTGTAAAAACTGTTCTCCCTAAAGTTGTGTCAACTCAGGACAAATCTTTTGTGAAAACTTGTGAATTACAGCGTGATGCTCGCTTTACTAGAAGAAAACAGGATAGAAAATATGCGTGTCATCACTGCTTCTTACCGGGTCATATAAGACTTTTTTGTTATAAGTTTTTGCAGGAATGTAGAAAGAAGGTCTACCTAAGGAACAAATTTGCTCGATTTGCCCCCATGTTCAGAAAACGACATACAAAAAATATATCTGGAGGTCCAAAGTTGTCCACAAAGAGGTCTGCAATATTGTGTTCACAGCCTCTCAAACACCCCAAACCAATTCGTGGTATTTTGATAGTGGGTGTTCGAGACATATGTCAGGAACCAAATCGCATCTCTCCAACTATTAGAAATTGATGGTTGCAAAGTCACCTTTGGAGGAGGTTCAAAGGGAAAAATTGTTGGACGAGGTGTTCATGATGTTCCAGACCTCCCAAGACTCACCAATGTGTCACATGTGGATGGATTGGCTGCAAATCTCATTAGCATTAGCCAATTGTGTGATGATAACTGTAAAGTCATTTTTGATAGGCACAGTTGTCTAATTGTAAATGATAATGATGATGAAGTTGTCATCTCTAGAGTAGAACTTCAAATAATATTTATGAAATGAAGAGTAACAAGTGTTCTAATGCGCAGGTAAATGACTTGCAACTGTGGCATCAAAAATTGGGTCACACCAACTATCGCAATATGAAGAAGCTCCAGAGATTCAATGCAGTTCAAGGTGTTCCAAAACTGAACATCTCCAATCCTGAAATATGTGGGGACTACCAAAAAGGTAAGCAGGTAAGAGTCCTACATAAAGTGGTGACAACCTCTGGACAATCTTCTGATTCGACTCATTATTTTGAACTATTACACATAAATCTTATGGGTCCCATGAAGACTGAAAGTTTAGGAGGCAATAAGTTTTTTTTAGTAATTGTTGATGATTTTTCTAGGTATACTTGGATCAAGTTTTTAAGTAAAAAATCTGAAACTCTAACTATTTTTAGGGAAATTTATAATATGTTAATAGCCTCGTATGGTGTTTATGTGAGTAGTGTTAGAACATGTCTTGATGAAGAATTTGAACATAGTTCATTTTCTAATTTTTGTGCAAAGAATGGAATCATGTATGAGCTTATTGTCCTCAAAACTCCTCAGGAAAGTGGGATGGCTGAAAGAAAACAATGGACCCTTTATGAAATGGCTCGAGTAATGTTAAGTTCTAAAAGACTCCATGAGTGTTTTTGGGCTGAAGTATTTAATATCGCATGCCATATTTTGAATCGTGTTTACTTGAGTCCGGGTACTTCTATGACTTCATATGAGATATTAAATGGTAAGAAACTCAATCTTAAACATTTTCTTTTATTTGGATGTGTATGTTTTATTCTACTTGATGATGATACACGTTCATATCGCTTTTCGTTCATTTCCGCCGCGAAAACATAGCAACCATAATAAAATCAGGCGAAGCAGCTAGAAGCACTCGCTTCACGCCCTTGAATTCTTATTCACGGATGAATTGGGAAAGTCAACAGTAAGATTCGATATTCGATTCTGACTTTCGTAGGGCCGGTGCTGCTGTTTCCTGCGCGTAGGGCCGCCCTCCACTCCCATCCCGGGGCGCTAAGGGGCTTTTGTTTTTGGAACAAACCATTTTTCACTTCTATCTTTTTTTAATTTCATTATCCATGTAAGAATTAGGAATTCCTCTTCCAACTCGTCCCAGAATGGGCATTATGGCAAAAAAGAAAAAGAAAAAAAAGGAGAAATTTGTCCAATAGTAACAAATGGTGCCTCCACAGGTTGACACCCGATCCAACCTAGTAGTAAGCGATCCGCCAAAAGCAACCAAAATATTCCTTGGTGAATCGGGCGAAAACTTCCTAATTCAACTTTATTTTTGTTGGCTTATTCACAATTCACTAATCTAATACAAAAGAGACCTCAATTATTCTGGTTAATCTAGAACGGAAAGTCCAACCTTGAATCTCTGAAATTTTATAAGTGGCTTTCTTATCATTCAATGAGCATCTTGTATTTCAAAAAAATTGGGGGAAATATAATCCGACAAGATGTTTTTCAAAGATTGATAAATGAGTGTTTGTTCGTTATGCTCTAAATAGTCATGGATATAGAGTTTATAACTTGAGAACTAGGTGCATCCAAGAATCTGTACATGTTATTTTCGATGATCACATTGATATTATAGGAAGATCACTCGAAGAAGATACTGCTAATTTTGTCCAGATACAGAGAAGTACAGATCTTGAACTCTTTAGAAGTGACTTGACCGGCAATGGAAGCACTACAGTCGACCCAACAGTTAAGCCAACTGTCATGCCTGCAGTTTCCAGAACTAAGGAATATGAAAATTCAGGAGCTTCAACTACCAATTCCAGTGGCTTTAAAATTCATGAGACTGGAAACTCAAATTCAGGTCGTCAAAAAGTTCAACCTGCTGTAAGTGGAGAACCACCTAAATGGGTGAGAAATCATCCTATCACTCAAGTAATAGGAGATGTGCATGGGAGTGTTAGAACAAGAAGAAAGAACAAGTTCATCATCGTGAAATGGTAAATCTTTTTTCTATGTATTCTGTATGTGATAATACTAATACCGTCAACCTATCTCAAAACTCCATCCATCACTTTGAGTCCAAACACGTCCACCTTAGACATCATTGCATTAGAGATTTAGTTGAGAAAGGAATATTTAATTTAGAGCATATTTGCATGGATAAACTCCGAACTGACATCTTTATTAAAGCACTTGTTTCAAAGAGATTCTTAAATTTGAGAAAATCTCTCGTGTTATGTTCTGTTTAGACTAAAGTTGTCACAACAGCAACCACATTTTTAATCTATCATATACGATGCCCCTAGTATTTATGAAGATAAGCAGATTTGAAGATGTAAAAGCCTTATTATTTTAAGGTGAAACCGATACTGTTCTTAGAAAGCTATATAATTAGATCAAAATCTATGATAAGTGGTGAATACAAGATTCTCTTGGTTATGCATCTATTCGCCATCTGCCTTCTTCAAATTAAAAAAAAAAGGAAGAAAAAAAGAGGAAGTTGCATATGATGTTTTGGAAATAGTGATCTGAATTGCTTTAAAGTCACTACTGAAGTGATGACGACTGTTGTGAGATCTTTTGTACCAAATTCGAAATTACTAATAAATAAATATATGTTAATTTGGTTGTTGCTATTTTTAAGGATGTCAATTGGTAGGAATATCTGATGCAAATTTACTCTAAATGATCTATTATTTTTCAACTCTATCTCTAATCTTCTTGTCTTCCATGTTTCTAGTTCTTTATCTTCTCACCAATTTAAATACACTTTTTGTTTTCCCCATCCAAAAACTCATTCATTTTTCAGTTTTTCTTTCAAGTATCTAAACCTCTGTCAATGTCACCCCTTCAAGACTCAACACAGTGATGATGACAATGGTGAGGACTTTGATTCAGATTTTGAGATTTATAATCTTGCTACTTCTTGACACATGATGGAGTGTCTACTTTCTTCTCAAAATGGGGGAGATAGATTTTAAGAGAAAGTTGATTTGTTTGGTTATTGGTTTATATCTAAAGATCCTCAAAGTTCTACAGGTTGTTGGTCTTGAAGTCTTGTCGATTGTCGTCAAGACGTTGATCATGTGTGCAGGGAGAGATTTGTTTATTGACAGATCTATTTTGTTGTGTATTTTGGCAGGGGGGATTATGATACATGTTTTGAGAATTTTGATGATATTTTGATAGGGGGAGTATATTTGATAGGAGAGTGTTGAAGATTGTTTTTTAGAACTGTTCCACATGAAGTGATCTGCATTATTTATATCACTTTGCACATTTTGGGAAGAAAGACAAAAAGGGGGAGTTTATTGGTGTTTTATGCTAATGAATATAATAATTAATTAACTTAATTATTATATTATTATTATTATTTTGTCTTTCTTCTATTTTGTTGGTATTAGTTGCAGATAATTAAATGTGGAAGAGAGTAATTAAAGGGATAAACGTGTGGAGACCAAGTCCAAGGGAGATGAGTCAGCATGTTGGTTGCAAGAAGAATGGGAGTGTTAGCCAAAAACGTGCATGGAAGCTTGATGAGACCAAATTTTGTATGATTTTTTAGTCTTATTTTAGGTCTAGATCGAGTCGTTTTGTGTATTTTTGTTTGTCTTTAGTGTCTGGGAGGACACATTGTGAAGGCAGGGACATACAAGGCAAATCATGACAAAACTGGCTAGAAATGAGCAAGATATGACCAAATTCCGTAACAGACATTTTGGGCGTAGATACGAAGCACTTTGGGCAAGGAAATGATGCTCGCAGTTTGGCCAAGGAAGCAGACATTCAAAACTAAAGTTGCTCGCTTCACAACCCGACCAAATCAAGTACCGTGCGAGATCAAGTCATTTGGGCAAGAGGAGATGTAAAAAGGCCAAGGCGTAAGGCAGAGCACATAAGAGAGGCAGGAGTATACGTCTTGGGCATGGAGGTCTGCGACAATCCGGCTTATAAGGAAAGAGTGGGGAGCAGGAAAGAGATTAACTTACAAGGGAAGAGTGCGGACCAAGTAAGAGATCAACCTTATCCAAGTAGCCAACAAGGAAGGAATTATTTTCTTCTTTATCCATGAAGATTCTTCAACAAATCAAATCTGCTAAATAAGGAAAGTCTTTTGGTCAACAGAAGCTGCTCGAAGGATTGACAGCTGGCAAGACAGCTCGCCCAAATCTAGTTGCAACCAACTTATCTAATGGGCTGAGCCTCCAAGACCCACGAATTTCACATCTATAAATACTCCTAAATAGCAAACCATATGTAACTCTTAACCTTTGGAATCTTTTTAGTTTTTTATCTTCTTTAGTCTAGGATTTTCTTTCTTTTGTTCGAGAGTTTGCCCCTTCGGGGGCAAACTAACTTTTGTACTTTGTTACCGGCGATGTTGGTGTCATCCGAATTTATTTTAATTATAGTTCTTTTTCTATTTCGTTCTTTCTTTTCTTGTTATTTACTTTATGCCTAGGTAGTTATACAAATCTGCATTTGGGCAAGACGACGCTGCATAAGCATTAAATCGTGATGTTGATTTGGGCAAGGGAAAAGCTATATATATGTGTGTTCCCGAGGCATTAGGCAATGATTTCAAAGTGGTCTGTTTGTGCCAAGAGTTCATGTGGCCAGTGGGCAATTGGAGAGCGACAGGTTTCTTAAAAGGAAGGTAGCTTAGACCAACAGGGACCAGGAGAGGTTTGCCTCACGCTCCTTGAGGGCGGCAAATCTCAGGTTGAACTTGGGCGGAGCCAAACGAAGTACGCTGACTCTGATAAAAAGTCGGAGCGGGATCCTCGTATCTCATAGGGCTGGAACGGGTTCGTCTAGTGTCCAAAGCTGCTTGTCTCAATCTATGCCCCTTGAGGAATGCTCGGGGGTGAGTTGGGCAAGTTAGGAAGCTTGGGGTGGGAATGCCACACAGGATTCACAAGTAAGGACGAGCTGGGTAGATTGTGGTTGTGAGCGTGACGACGTGACAGTGGACCATGATGCGGTTTGCCTATAACCGTTGACATACATACGTACTATATATCCTTGCATCAATGAAGACGTCTTGTTTGTGCAATTGACTCAACACCTAAATCCAGGTTAGTCTTTATCTTTTATTTATGATTTAGTTTAGATTTATTTTTCCTATTTGGCCAAGATGAGTCTGTGCAGAACCCCTATTTGGATGACCCGTGACCAAAGAGAAGGCTACACCGACTCCTCGTGGGATCGACCCTATACTTACTGCTAGCTGATCCTGGTAGTGGAAATTAGAAGAATTATAAATGTATTTTGTACGTGACTAAATAATGATCGCGTCAAAGCTGTTGGAGCTGTTGGAGTTTGTTGAGAGAAATCTGGGGAGTAGTTCATGCAGTCATGAGGACTGTAGTTAGAGATCATGGGCTTCAACGTGGATCATGCTCATATTGTGGAGTGCAGCCCAAGTTTGAGTGCTACTATAAATAGATAACATATCTCATTTGTTAGATACAGATTTTGCAGAGTACAATACTCGTAGTATAGATTTTATATTTTTTCTTTGGTTTTTTCGAGTGATAGTTGAGGCAACTTCAATCATAACCTTCTGTGGAGGAAGTGTTGAATTATCTTTCTTTTAGTGACTATTGTTTACATTAAGTATTTTCGTTATTCACTTATATAGTGAATATTTTGTCCTGAGGCACTTCACAAGATTATTAATTGATAATTTTGTGAAAATTTATCCATTGTGTTCGTTTTATTTTCGCTGTCTTCTATCCGAAGTTGTGAGCACTTCAGTCACAACTTTGGTCACCACTCTGAGATCAAAAAAAGAAAAGATTTACTATTGTAAAAGAATGTATAGTACTCTCTATGTTCACGAAATGATGCTCCATTTCGTGTCCGACACGGAGATTAAGAAAGCTAATAAAGTTGTTTTGAGTGGGTAAAAGTTAGAAAGTAAGAGTAGTGAGATAATGACAAAAAAATAATAATAATGATAATAAAAGAGATGATATTGATAAAAAAAGTAGGAATAAAGTTGTTGGCATGACAAAAAAAGTAGAAATAAAGTTGATGTGAGGTGGAGTGATCAATGACAAGGGGCAATGATTTTAATAAAGTAACGAGGATATATTGGTAAAAATTATGAAACAGAACATTATTTGGTGAACACAAATAAATAATGAAATAGGATATCATTTCGTGAACGGAAGTAGTAAAAGTGCTATTACATTAGAAAATATATATAAAGATAAAACTTGGGCCAGCCCCAGCCGCCGGTTTGTCCTTAACAAAAAAGAAACCCTAGTGTGTGTGTGTTAGGCTAGTGATAGTGATGTTAATGCCCAGGTCAAAGGTTACGGATTCGAGTCCTCCATCACGCGGTATTTAAATTTCCTTGCAATATTCATCAAAAAAAAAAAAAAAATCTATATAGCTGCAATAAAACGGGATGTCTAAAACCCTAGAAATCGAAATTCATATCTGCTGAAGAGAGAATACGAAAATGACGCAGAAGGGAAATTTGTTCAAAGGGCAGCAGAAAAAGAAATCAATTCCTCTGAATCGACATGGCAAAATCGCCCATACGCGAAAGGGTAACTCACATCACAAACTCAATCGTATGAACTCTTGATTCCGTTTCTGGTCTGAGTTTAACATGTTATCGGATGTTGTGAAGGGAAGAAAATGGCGAAGCCTTCAAAGATCACCAAAGAGATGGATGCCGATAGGGTATTATTTTCTCTTAGTTTCATTTTTTTTTAGTATTATTTATTTTTTCCTATGCTGTGTGGCGACTCTTGTCTCTTGCTGTAAGCTTTCTTATGGTTATTGATTAATCATACGCTCTCTATGTTGTGGTAGCTGCCCTTTTGATTGGAGTCAGGTTTCATTAAGTGTGTAGAGTGGTGTAGGAAATTAGAAAATCATGGGTATTGTTAAATTCATCAGTTTTAAATGTTTCTGTGGCTTTAGCTGAATCGTTTTACCCTCACAATGTTTGATTTCTGCATCTATTGGCTATGAAGAAAACTGAAATTTCCCATATGCTTGGCCTTGGTAGGTCTACAGAATTAGTTGGTTCTCCTTTGCAAAGGGCAGAGTCGCCGACACAGCTGTGTTAGGCTAATTCTATGCCGTATTTTTTGTTTCTATAGATTTCCTTCCGAATACATAATTGTATGTTATGTTTCCTGGTGCATTTCATATGAAAAACCAATAGACTTTCTGATACATCACATTTAAAGGGCAATAACAAAAATTGCTCTGTTCAACACACTGATCATCGAAGTTTTTGTTTACATGGTCTTGATGGGGTTTAATGAATAGTTGTTACTTGTTATCGAGTAACTTATATAGTGTAACTTTTAAGATCTACTTAAGATTGTACTTCGTAAAATATGTTAATACTTATGTAATTATGTTCGACAATCATGATAGTGGTGTTGGAAAAAATGGAAGTTGGTGTGATTGTTGAATGTTCTGAGGTGAGGAAAAGCAGCTGCCAATCTAAACTCTAGAAAGGGGATAAGTCGGAGAAGAAAAGGATTACAGATGGACCTGTTAGCAAGGTGGGAAACTTAACCTCTATAGGTGGTCCCATCAATCTAGGCTACGTAGATCATGTAGCTCTGTAGCTTAGGGATAACTGTTACATCATAACTCTTGGTTTCTGAAAACCGAATCTATGTAATATTGTTCTTCATGCATATGGAAGTTTCCGTTGATGACCCCTTTTTCGTTGTATGTTTCAGGAGGTGAGTAAGTTTATTAACCACTGCAATGAGATGAAAGCCGTGACAGTTGCTAATAAAGACGGGGGGCATTTGAGTATCGTTAAAGCACCGACAGATTCCTCAGGGAGCGCCAAGAAGTAGTCGTTCCACTGGAGGCATAATGAGAATTTTGAGTTGTAGAAGATCAATTTTGAAACTCAACTATATTAGAATACTATTCTGTTCAATACTTGTAATTTTATTGGGTGATTCGGTTAGTTCTTTGTCGTGTGTGTTTAACAGTGTATATGTCCTTAGTTTCATTCTGACATTGATGTTGGAGATTAAGCGTCACTGTGAAGTGAAGTATGTCCTTGACTTGTACTGAAATTTGTTTCTTGCTGGTATTATATGTCATTTCAAGGTAATATAGGGTTTTAGTGTTAAATACAGAACAGGTTCATGAAGTTAAAAAACTTTGCTTAAAAAAGTTAAAATATTGATTTGCCAAAAAAGACTAAAATAATGGTCAAGGATTATTAGATAAACCCCTCAGTAAAACAAAACAAGACAGAAAGAAGCTTTTTGACTTTAATTAAAATAACTGATCTAACTCTCGGGGTTCGAAAATAAATAATTCATGTATAGAACGCGTGTTTATGGTTGGACTGATTAATGTCCCAATTTAACAATCACAGCACCAGAGCAACATAATTGTGAAGCACTAAATTTACACTTACATTACATGCAATAAATCGAAAGCACAAAAATTTTGCATGTAACTAAAATACGAAATTATAGTAAGCCTAAAAGCTTATAGCAGAACGAATGACACGAAATCCAAAATACGCCAGAATAAACTTCAACGATGACCGTCACCAAAAACAAGCATAACAAACACAGCTCTTTGGCTGCAAGAACAACACATATCCAGCATTGTTATTCTATATTCCGTTACCCTCACTTCACTCACCACAGTACATTTTCCATACATCCAAGCTACCAAACCAGACCCATATCGAGCACACAAGCAACATGCGCTGGATTCAGATCCAAATGAATATAACGAAATTCTCACCGCTGAATCATTGCTAATCACTCTGTTTTGCTTTCTGCTGATACATGCTTCTCATTTGACTTCGAATCTGCAGAGCAACACCCACCAGCGTGGTGGTGGTGGTGATGGTGGTGTTGGTGCTTCCTACCTTTCAATTGTTTTCTCATATCATAAGCATCTTCTCCATCAGCATAATATTTGGCCTCCACATCATGGATCTTGTATCCCAATGTTTCAGTGTACAAATTAAAAGCAGCCCTGTTACTTTTTCTAACATGCAGCGAAACATACTCTGCACCGCATACCTGTTCACAGACAAGAGAAACAGAAAACTAATTAACCTACCAAATCTGTTCCAAGTTGCCATGTTTGTCCTAAACAACCTAGAAACAGAAAGCAGCACATAGCCCATTCAGAAATAGCCAACCTCTTCCTATTACAATTTCTAATATCTCTCCATAAAGACTCGTGTGCAAGTAAAATCTAATTGTAGAACCGTTTCCAGACTTTCAGAATAAGCCACCACATGCTTAAAAACAAAACATGTCTATGTGCGACATTGCAGTTTAATACTCTTTTGCAGCTTTATAAAAGAATATTACAAGAATTTTCAGGAATCAAGGTATACATTCAACTTTTGCAAGGAAGAAAATTAAACAATACTAGGCATGTATGTTTAAATGGAAGATATGCAGGACGTGGACGTGAGATGATGACGAAAGTGTAAAACACACATGATTCAAACACAAACTGTTGATCCAAAAAAAAATGCCGGAGGTGAACAAAACTCGTCTATTCATGTGGAATACCAATTTCATTAGGCAAGAAAAGAAAAAATCTCAATATGAAACTTTTCCAGCATTTGGGGAACCAATGAAAAGACCTTTAACAAGCACATGTTTTTCTAATTGCTAAAAATTCATATTAGTCATAGTTATGCCTAATGACAGAAGCCTTGTCCAAATAAACAACAAAGTGAATAAAAAAATAACAAAGCTTAGCTTGCTGAATTAGCAGCAAATTTTACCTCTCACCATGATATCAGACATCCGAACTTGGATAAGATCATATTGAATATCTGATGGTTTTAGTTAGGATAAGTAAGGGTACGGATTGATTTGTCGTTATAACACAAACCCCAAAGTTTATTCTGACACATGCTTATAACAAAATAGATCAGCAAAAGGTTGTCAATTTAGCAGAGCGAGCAAGCTTTTGCAGAGTTGGGATGTATCGTCACTACTCAAGAATGGTAAAACAAACTAGGCAAAGAAGCATGACAAGGTGGTCCAGGAAGAAGTATCAGGTAAGCAAATAAAAACTATCTAATATAACTAACGTCATTACTACTCTAATCATCAAACAACGAAGAACATGCCAAGCAAAAAAAAAATTGGCTTAACAATCGAGCATAATCCAGCTATCGCAGCTTGTGAGACAATCAAACATATTCATGTCACGACTCACGAACCTAAGAAATACAATAACAATGACAAATCCTCAGAATAAATTGAATAATTACATGTTCTCATATATTGCCAAAATAACTGTAAATTAACATTTAGAGCACGTATAATCTATTAATTTGACCATGAAGTAAATAAAACGAAGCAGGAGACCTGTTCCATGGCGTTCTGAGCAGCAGTCATGAGCTTGGTGGCAAGGCCGAGTTTGCGGTGAGTTCTGAGGACGGCGAGGGAGGTGATGTGGCCGTGGCACTCGGTGGTCTCCTCCTCCATCTTGGCCAGAACATAGCCGACAATCTTGCCGTTGTAATCCTCGGCGACGTAGAGGAGCTGCGGCCACGACAGGATGTGATAGAAGTAGTACTTCATCTGATAATTCTCCGGCAGGCAGAAGAGATTGCACGCCTGCATCGCCAGTAGATCGTCGACTGTCGCTTTCCTGATGCACACCATTGTTAGGGTCTCGTGGTGGCACGGAATTAGGGCTAGGTTTTTGATTTGGGCGGAAGTGGCCAAGGAAACGCTGCGTGTGTGTGTGAGTTGGGGAATTTTATTAGATATATCGTTTTTCGAGAAAATCAGAAAATTAAGCTCAATTTAACACCAAATTTATGGTCCTCTTGAGAGACCGAACAAAAAAGGGGGCATTTTAAATAAGTTCAATTCAACACCAAATTTGTATTATCCCAATTACTATTGTATTTTTTTTTTCTTTTTCTTATGGTTATGGGGAATAAAGAGCTTTTATCTTTATGGCCAATTTTAATTTAATTAATTGACTGAGAACCTTCTCATTATTAGTAGGGACGTCAACCAAATCAATTAACTAATTTTGATTAGTATTATTAGGTTTGTTAGATTACTTGGTTACTGAGCAAGTTCAAAGAATTTCGAAGTAGAAATTTTCGATCCTAACTTATTTTATTCTCATCCGATTAAGTGCAAAGTTATTCGACTTAATCACACATCAGTTTTAGAGGTGTGTTCACTTGTAAGTATAAATTTATACCTCCATTTAGAGGTAAATTGAGGGATAAACAAAAATCTCATCATTTAAATTATCCCTTTTTTAAATTTCTCATTTTTACCACCATAAGGAAGCCACATTTCTCATTTCCACCATCACAAAATTTAGGAGGATAATATTATCCTTCCTTGTGGTGGTGAAAATGAGAGATTTAAAAAAAGAAGGGATAATTTAAAGAATGAAATTTTTGTTTATCCCTCCATTTACCTCTAAATGGAGGTATAAATTTATACTTCCAAATGAACACACCCTTGAACTTAATTAACCATCCTAGGGCCATCCCATCTTGTTTACGAGTTATATGGTTTGGAGTTCTCCTTGGTTTAGGAATAGGAAAAAGAATGTGTGTATATATGCTTACATCTTAATGTAGGAATTTGCCCATATTTTGTTGTACAAAGATTAAGTAATTCTGAAGCTTGATATGAATAGTACAGATATCCTAAGATCTCAGCTATTTTGAGATCAAACTGCCAAAGACCACTTCAAGCACAGATAATCTCAAGTGTTGCCCTTTACTTACACAACAAAACTAGTTTAATAGTCTTACATTTAAATCTAAGAAACAAGTTACAATAAAGAAATATATCTATAATAATGAACTTTTTCAGCTTACACAATCTATAGTCATTTTAATTTACCAACTAGTAACAATAAAGGCATACATGGATATATTATTCCAAATACATAAAGAAATATTACATCCAAACCACCGGTAATAAAGTGTGGTGAGAAGTGTCATTTATTACCAAACTTCCACACTCTTAGGCATTTGTCACTTTGTGCAGTGACAACTTTGTGCATTCCAACAGCCAAGCATGTTATAGGAGGACGACTTGGCAACAGATCGACGCGATCCTCTTCTGAGAGTCTTATTGCTTTCTTCCTCTCAGTCACTTTGTTCTTGTCTGTTGAACGTCTTGATACAGAGCTATTCTCCATGATGCATCTCGACAGTACCTCGCCACTACCCTGATTGACAATTCTCAACACCCCGTCTATTCCACCAACAACCAATGTCGATGTATCATTCCTCAGATGATGCATAGAGTAAACCACATTCGGACTCACTCGTGTTTCCCATCGTCTTCTCAATGTTCTGCACCAACAAATACATTAGCAACTCCATTCAGTGATATCATCATATATTCCACTCTCTCTCATACAAACACGCTCAACACACCACGAAGATAAACACATAAGCAATAGCAGACAATTTCTGTCTGCTGCTGTATCCCATAGGAATAGGATTCAGTGTACGCTGCAATAAGATACCTTTTTAACAACTAGTATAATTATCGTGCACTCGCACGTTAAAAATAATAATTATACTAAATAAATATTGATCCGTCCATTTAAATTTTAGTTTACTTTTAACTGAAACAAAACCTATTTTATAATTATTTTAAGCAATAATGTCAATTGAATGTCTCTTTAAATTTATATGTAGAAATTAAAGATCACATAAAAATGGTCATCATACTAATGCCGCTTTATGCCACATAACCACATAGATGTTAGAATTTAGAATTAACTTGATATCAATCACTTTGTTTAAATTTTCCAATTGATTATGCAATATTATCGTTAGTCAACCCAAAATTCTAATTCATCATAGGAAAATGTGTTATTCCAATTAAATTAATGTGCATATTATACTCCTAAATACAATTAATTTAGGATATAATTACAAATTATATAAACATATATTGTAGTTAATTTATAATAATGGCTTATGGTATTTAGTTTTTATTTTTTTATTACAAGATAAATATATAAATAAATCATACGATGTTACAATGTTGTACTAATTGTATATTATCCTCTAGGATATGAGAGTTCGAGAATTTATATTACATACATATCAGTCACGTGTAATTTGAAAGTTAATAATAAAAATTTCATAATTTTGTAAATTGTTTTACTTCATATTTTAAATGTATGGATCATTCAATATATTACATATATGAATACTCAAATGTATCTTTAGTAAAATAAATTCAAGATCAAATTTCATGCATGAGAAATTGAGAATGCTCTATAGTTAATTTTCTGCTATAGAAAATTATTTCTCAATTTATACTACAATATGTTTGTTCCTCTAGGGGATTCATCATTAAATGTATGGATGGATAGTTCAATATATCAAATGTCATCTTTAGTAAAATAACGTTCAAGATCAAATTTCATCCATGAGAAATTGAGAATGCTCTATAGTTAATTTTCTGCTATAAAAAATTATTTCTCAATTTATAGTACAATATATTTGTTCATCTAGGAGATTTATCATTATAAGTATGCTTATGATTTTCTTAATTCAAGTCCAAAGAGCAAGGACAAAAATAAAAATAAAAAAATTGATAAGATATCATAAACTATACACTTATATTGGTAAATATGTACCATATATAAACTTACCATATATAATATAAAATATATTTAATTTGCTAGGAAACTAATCAATATGTAAGATCTATTTTTATTATAATGAACTATATTTTATTTATGAATATGTAATAAATTAGATTATATTATTGTCCTTAAATTATGAATATAATAGGAATATAATAGGCAAAACAAATTTTGTAAAATAAGGCTCACATATTTTAAATGTATGGATCATTCAATATAATACAAATATTAATAATCAAATGCCATCTTTAGTAAAATAAAATTCAAGATCAAATTTCATCCATGAGAAATTGAGAAAACTCTATAATTAATTTTCTGCTATAAAAAATTATTTCTCAATTTATACTACAATATGTATGTTCCTCTAGGGGATTCATCATTATAAGTATGCTTATGATTTTCTTAATTCAAGTCCAAAGAGAAAGGACAAAAAAAAAACAAAAAAACAAAAAATAAATGATGAAATATCATAAACTATACATTTATATTGGTAAATATGTACCACATATAAACTTTCCATATATAATATAAAATATATTTAATTTGCTAGGAAACTAACCGATATGTAAGATATATTTTTATTTTAATGAACTATATTTTATTTATGAATATGTAATACATTAGATTATATATAAAATGTATCAAAGTCAACCTTGATTTCTCAAATAATAAGAAAAATATATAATTTATAACGATTGGATAATTCTTACAAAGCAATATTGTCGCAAGACACTTTTCAAGAGATTTTCCATGAAAGAGTAAACACTCGTTTCTCTTAAAATTTGATTTATCTTTTGTTTGTCTTCTTAAGCTTTCACCACATTAAGAAATCAATGGCAACTAAGATTAGAAAATCAATTGCAAGGCGAGTTAACGAAGAAGAATTATCAATACACAAAAGAGTTATAATAAATCAAATATATTAGGTAAAAGCTAATTTGTTATATGATGGCAAGTTTGTATACGTATAAAAACATGAAACTAAAGAGTCCATACTATCATCTATCAAAATAATTAAATTAGGTAAAAGCTAATTTTTCATAAGGTATAAGTTTAATTCCTAATTAAATTATATATTTCTTATAATTACAATATATTGTTTTACTTTATAGTCCTTAGTTTAAATATATATCAAGGATATTTTAGGCAAAACAAATTTTGTAAAACAAGACTCTTTTTATATTAGTATAGATAAATATGCTATATAAACCCCCAAGTTCGTCACTGCTTTACATTATATACAAGTGTACGGCGTATTTTCATATAAAGCGTAACATCTTTTTCAAAACACATGTTTCACTGGCTCAGTGACTGCACCCAAGTGTGAATAAGGAGCAAGGAGGCAAACACTTTCAAAGTTTACATATAAATACGATGCACCATGACATGGAACTCTTGTATAGTCCAGAGGCTTAAGAAACCGACATGAAAGGGAAAAGAAATCCTTGGCTGGCATACCTTAGGTCCCAACAAGATGCATAGCCTGTACTTGATCCAGCAAACAGTGAATAGGAGCTTGGGTTCAAACACAAAGTTTTTATGCCTGCCATAGAACAAAATATGGATAAAAAAATTAATACCCAGAGCAATTACTAATATAACAACTTTGTCCTACAAGATAACTCAAAGTTACCCAAGAAAGACATCAAAGATCAGCACAAGCCTTAATCTTATACTACCTGCGGTTCCCAAGTCTTTTCCTAGGAGGAAGTGACACGGGTATTAAGGAAAAGATTGATGAGTTGGTTGTTAGTGGAGAAAAAGTGATTAAATTTATTGCGAGTAAAGAAAGGGTCCCACATTGAGGGTAGTGATATATTAATTAATTGAGATAGTGGTAGGTCATATATGATATTTTAGGTAAATAAGTTGATAAAGTAAGGGTAAAATATAATAATTTGTTGTGGGGTAATGTCCAAAAATGACTAGGAAAAAACTTGGGAACCATCCCAAAAGGGAAAGATAGGAAGAAACTTGGGGACCATAGGTAGTACTATGTTTTCAGTTGGAAACTAGGCACAAAGAGCTTGTACAAGGGGGCTTATTATGTAACATAGGGAAGGGTTAATTTTCAAAAAAAATCATCAACTTTGACCCGACTTTCATTTTAGACACCACTTGTAAAACATTTCACTAATGACCTCACCTTTTGATTTTTAGCAAAACAGACACTCCCAAGTAATGTTTGTTGATCTTTTAGCAAGGAACCATTTAAAGAACATATGCAGAATCCTTACATAATAAATGAGCAACAGAAGTAACAAATTTTATCAGGCAAACCTGCAGAATCCGTTGTGTTTAATGTAACCACCCTCTGATCTGATGAAAGATCTGATATTGAGATACTACCAAGAGAAGAGCCACTGACAATCAGTTGCTCATCGCTAAAAGATAAACTTGATACTGCCCCAGGATGCATCCTGCAACAGTAAGAGAAGAACAGGGGATGCAACTTAAAAGAAATTCCTCAAATCATAGTATGAAAATCATATGAATCAATGCTTTATGTGTAGTAAAGTGCTTCCATGAATGAAGAAAACTGCAACAATGCTTGACCAAATTTGCCAATAAACAATGGCACAAGAATGATGATTGCAAAGGCATAAGCCATATGGCGAACAATGAAAAGGACCAACTATGGACATAGAAGGAGAACATGCTGCAAGGTTTGGATAATAATAATTCCAAAATATTGATAAAATGGGAAAAGTAAAAGAAACTCAAAGTAACAAACATACTTGATTATTTGTGAAACCTTTCTGCTATACATGTCAAAGACACGCACTTTCCCATCCTCACAACCAACAACTGCCTGTGGATCTACATAACTGGATAGAAGCAAATTTACTTCAGCACTTCCCCAAAAGGCATTCTGCAAATTTGAACTATCTTATACTCTATATTGCTATTGATGTGCCGAGAGCAGAATTCATCAACATTCCAGTTAAGATAATTTTAGCTACCGCCTTGCAATAGATGCCACACAGAACCATATATATGAAGCATAACTAGCAGAGTTGTCACTCATTTTGAAAATGTTTATGATAATTCACAGTGAACAAAAACATTCCTTACAATTATATATCACGGGACTGTACGAAAAACATAGTAACAGTGATAATAGTGGATCACTGAGTCACACACTGCCTCTCATTTCAAGAAAGATGAAATTAGAAATGCTTGCTGAAGAACAGTTGATGGTTCAGTGTATAGTTCAGATATAATTCCTAACAATAGTTAATGAAGTTCTCGCAGTTATAGAATAATCGATTTTTCTGAGGTTACCAAATTCTTAGACTGCATGTTACAAATAGAATATAATATCACCCACCACATACACGATCCCCTGGTAAACAAGCCTTCACGGGACGAAAACAGATCTCTAGTTCCAATACGCCTCCATATGCATATACGTGTTCCCACAAGACCAACAACCTATTGGATAGTGAAAAAATAAGCCCAAAGTTTATAGGCAACGAATGTTCAGATAAGAGTAAAAAGAAGCCCAAAGTTTATATGCAGACAGCGTTCAAAGTGGAACTATAATAAACAACAGAAAATGAAATGAAATTTATAAATACAGGGCGTATCATATCGTCATAACCTAGTTCTCCAATATGACTCCACAACAATGGATACTAAGTTACCATCGCATTCAAACTTTTTCGAGACTAGTATTTCGGTTTGCAATGCACAAATATTACTTTTCTAAGTTGTAGTAATGTTTGAGTTGTGAATAAGATTAGGTTGCTATACAGAAAAGAAAAAAATAGCTTAATCATGTTACTCATGTACATAGAGAATAGAGAAATCGATTTATTTGAGGATATGATGCACGACAGATTTATCTTGCCAAAATCTGAATCTAACAAAAACTATACACCTTTAACAAAGGGATAAACATCAAATGAATCAAGTTCAAATCAAAATTCATATGCATTTGTTACATGTGACTAAATCTAGTAGATATCTATCTATCAAAACTGTTATAATATTTAATGTATATGTATATTACCTTATTTAGAGTGTAGCCCTAGCCCTAGTAGTCTAGTATATATGTGTGTGTATTCTCCTCTCTTTACTACACAGTCTACACTGAATAATATACTTCTATTCTCCCAATATGCTTTTATACCTCTTTTCTCTACATGGTGTCAGAGCAGGCACGTTTCCTGCTCTGACCTGCGTTACTCTTTAACTGACTAGTTGTTTTGCTTTACAAATGATACGTGTACATAGTTGGAAATATTTTTTATTTGATCCCCAAATAAGAAAAGCCCAAATTACTTTGGTTTAACTTTTTTTGGTAGAAGTAAAAAAACAGAAGCCCAAATTTTAAAATATGAGCCAAAAGAGCGCAATTCATAGATGTTTAATCTAAATAAGTCTTAGAAAATTCTCAATGTTTATGTGGAATCCATGTAAATATTTAGATATTCTGAAGAAGATCATAGATAATAATGGATATTATATCAAATATGTCTTGCCGAGTATAAATAAAGATTCAATGGTCTCATTTTGCAACAAGGAAAAAGAAAACCAAAAGCAAATAAGAGTTCCCTTTGTATAAAATTCACTTTTAAAGATTTCAAGTGTTCTCCAAAATGGCATTCATGTTAAGGATACTTCAAGAAAAGAGAAAGCCATGTTTGTACAAGAAACCATTTAAAGTACCAAGCAGTGCAATATTACCTTCCCCTCATCAAAGTCAAAATCAATTAGCGGTGCTCTATCAGGAAGCTGATATTCATCCAACTGTTTACATCTCTCTGCAGACCAAAGACGCATCACCTGTCCTTTTAAAGGTTAAGCATTAAAATATGAACAACATTCAAAAGAGCGTGACGACTGATTAGTAAAATCACGCCAGTTCACATAGCGAAAACTATTTCTGGCAAATACCATCATCAGCAAGGATATAAATTGTCAATTATTGGTTTCACTGAAGCATCTAATCACCCAAGAGAACCAGAAATTTGGGACCTCCCTCCCCTAATAAAACTAAAACAGAAAACTAGAAAGTCAATTTTAAAAGTCAATAATTATTACCACTGAGGTAGGATTGGACTCATTTTGCAGCCTTGCAGGGTTCACTTTCTAATTGTCTCAAAAAATTATCTCCTGGGGATGTAGAATGTCTACACTGTAGTGTACAAGGGAGAACCATTTATTTGCATATCCAGAATCCCTACCGGTTGAAATGCCAGCATTTGCAAACTTGATTAATTATCCGATGCTAATGACAAAACGCCTTGAGGCTTAAAAGCGCCTTTTAAAACCTTGATTATCACTATATATATTTTTTCTTCTTTAGAATAAAAAGTGTTTCTTAGAGTGGAAACATTACTGCTCATGGTTAAGCCAAGTTTAGAGTACGATTGATTACTTTTAGGAAAAAAGGTAAACTATGATTATTAAAGTTGAGGTAGTTGATTAATTGATTCACCTAAAAGAAAATACATTTAAGCTTTGTATTTCAAAGGATTGCACAATTTCTTTGTAAAAGATAAATGTATAAGTTTTAAGCAAGATCAGCACTGAAACTGTTATTTGTATTGAAATATAAGTTATAGGTCATAACTACATCTGCATGAAACTATATAATGGAAATATATTGGTATGTAGCTCCCTTCCTTTGACCCAGAGATGAACTATGATTGATCGTATTAGATGATTTAGAACAGCAAAAGAAAACACAAGGATGCCTTAATTTACTTAAAAGTTAGTTAAGGTAAAGATTCCACTGTATGTTTCATCATTATTAAATTGTCAGTTTCTAATTGTGAGCATTCTTTCTTTAGTAGAATAGATTTGAGCCATTTTTGCATTGCCAAGATACTTTCTTTTGTTGTTTTTTAACCTTCCTTGCATCTAGTTGTCTTCTAAGAAAAACTGTTAAAAAGAAGGAAAAAAAATATAAAAAATCAGACGCCTACTGCACATAACCTACTAATGAAATTCTTAATATCTTAGTTGTAAGAGAAAGTAGAATGCTTCATACCTTATCTCCAACACCAGTGAGAATCAATCCCATTTTCATTCTGCATTTGTGAAACCTAAGGAAAAAGCACTAGAGATAGTCAAGCATTCAATTGCATTTTGTTACCTAAAGAGAACAAATAAAATTTAGAATATTCTCAAATCTGATATGAAAGAACTAGAAGTTAAAAATTAATAGTTGACATCGTAACTTGACATAAATAATTTACTTTCAGACAATAACAATCCTGTAGTTAGTTGAGGAAAGGTGAACAACTACTATATATAAAGGGATATATAAGCACAACAAATATTTCAAGGAACAGTTAACATGAAAATTTCTGGAAAAGGAGAAGAAGGGCTTCCTTTAACAAATATGAGTGTAATGACATTCAAACTTCAAACCATGGAGGAATTTATCTCAATTAAGGTGGACACAGAATATGGTTCGGAAAACCTGACTGACTGCAAAATGTCCTCAAGGTAAAATGCATGTTAATAAGATGTTCCAAGAAATGAAAAACTATTTAGAATCTACTTAGGTATGACAAAATATTGTATTCTCCACTAAAGATACTAATTTAAAATAATTATCTCGAATAAATAAACTAATTCTGAAGGTGGCTTTTAGAAAGCATGGAGCAATGGACAACTGTAGTAGTCTGCACTTGAAGGGCATTATTAGACCTTCATGTATTCAACAAATCATTTTGTAAGCTAGCAAGCTGCTGATGTCAATTGGAACTTGTATTGAAGTTCCTCAAGGAAGTTTGATCTTTTAATTGGGTCCTGACAAAGGCATACTCCAAAAAAGTCTTACATTATTCCTTCCTACCTGTAAATGGATCCCCAAGTAATTTGAAACAACTACTAGTAACACAAATAGATATTGAAGTATTAATTACACCCATGAGCAAGACCTGACATGGTTCTAGAACCCTGGTTCCCACGTCAGAGCTGACAGTTCACAGCCTCATCACAAACTATCTTTGTAAAAGTAAATGCCAACAGCCACATCACAAACTATCAAGTTCGGATGAGTCGGAACCAACAGTTCCATAAATTCGATTCCAAAATGTGACCCATGTCCAGTAATTTATTAACTGCTGACCATAGGTTGATTCCAATTTGGACCCCTCCCAGCTAAGGTCTACCAAAATGCCTTAGTAACAAGATATTTTAAAGATGATTTAATCATCTATATAAACTTTCTTTGCCTTCTCCTCTCGCACTCCTCTTCTAACCCTGCTGCAGCTCTTTTCTCTTTTGAAATTGCCAGCAATTTTAGAGCCCACAATTCTTTGAACTGAGTTTGCCATTAGATATTAAGTCCTTATGTTAAACTAAATCTGGATATGCCTATAAAGCGTTTGGCTCAAAGTGGAATTTTTCACTGGTAGCTTATTCTTGAAATTATCAACAGTTATCCAGTGGAGCACCTTTTGCAACGAAAACAGAACAACAGCAATACTTGCATCAAATGAGTTTAGTGCTTCCTAAATCACAAAAGCCAAATGGTAAATAGAATAAAGCAGCAGATGGTTGAATGAATGAAAAATTTTAAATGCAACTTATTGCTTCTTAAGTTGTTAAATCCATTGCAAGTTAGGATTTAGATGTTACAGACACACTTTTAAAATTGTCGCCCTACATGAATATATTAGAAAGGATAAAGATTTACCCTACCGAGTGAGCTTTCCACTGAAAAATATCAACAGTTCCTTCTTGTAAAGACGATCTTTGTTGATCCATGGCAAGCTGTTCCATCAGTATATTTATCATTTTGTCTGAATAATTAGACAAATCAGAGACGCTAGTAGAATCAGTCTGCCGTTGCTTGTGATACTGTATTTGCAGCAGTTTCAGTTTATTTATCACTGTCCTCCTTCAACCATCAAACAAAGCCAAAAATATGCAATTATTTTACTGCATAACATCACGTTTCACGTAACATGGAAAAAAAAAGGTATGCTTCAATAATGTGCTAGCTCTCTATTCATCTACGCCAACGACTAGTTAACTGATTCTCTTCCATCATTCAAATTAAGCGCTCTGAATAATCATTCCGCGGAGATTCGTTTCGATCTACGGGGGAAAAATTCCCTTTCACAAATTAAAAATAAAAATAAAAATAATGCACCGAATAGGATCGGAATAATGAGGAAAACACTTCTTTCAGAAAACTCCTCATGTGTGTGTGTGTGTGTGTGTGTGAGAGAGAGAGAGAGAGAGAGAGAGAGAGAGAGAGAGAGGCGGGGGTACCATGGCCTGCAGACGGCAGAGCAGCGAATTAGGTGGAGGAGGTCGAGAAAAGCAAAAATCATGCAGAGAGCGTCGTCTCCAAGAGCGTCAATTGTGGTAGGGGAGGCACGACGGCGACGCTTCACCGACGCCGGCGGCCGGATGTCGGCTGATGATATAGGGTCCATGAAATTTGGCAAGGGGGGAAACTTCACGGGATAGGGGAAGTGAGAAATTAGCAAATGTTGGGCCTTACTGTTTTCATGATGATTAAACCCGTTCGTTGTTGCACCATCTCACTTTTCATGGTTGTGATTTTATTTTTATTTTCTTATTATTGATTTGAAATAAACCATTTTGTGTTTGCTACAAAAGGTTATCATTGATTATTAATTCAGTTGGGTGAGTTGAGTATTGTTAAATTTAAAGTTGATTTATCTAGTATAAAATCAAGTTCGAATTTAATTTATCCAACATTATTTAAAGTTCACAAAATCATTTCAACTTAAAATACAATTTTGATCTTAATTTAAATACTAGTCGTCCCTCATTAATATAAGTTACTTCATTCCAAAAAATAAATCCAAAATAATTTTATAAAAACTATTAATCAAATACTCCCCCCGTTCGCGAAAACAAGTCCTATTGTGTGTTGGGCACAGAGATTAAGAAAACTGATAAAGTTGTTGTGAGTGGAGTTAAGGTCCCACTTATTGAGAGTGGAAGAAGTGGATTGGAAGTTAAAATTGTTGTGAGTGGAATAAGGGTCCCACTTGTTGTGAGTGAAAAAGATAAAATAGAGTTAAAATTATTATGAGTGGAATAAAGGTCCCACATATTGTGAGTGGAAAAAGTTAAATGAGAGTGGAAGTTGTTGTGGGTCCCACTTGATGTGAGTGGAAAAAGGTAAGTAGGACTTGTTTTGGTGAAAAAAAAAAAGAGGGCAAGTAGGACTTGTTTTCGCGAACGGATGGAGTAGTTATTTGTTTCATGATCAGTATTAAAAGTATAAATTATGACTTAAATATATAAAATTAATAATTTTTATTTGTTCGAGTAAACTGTTCATGTATACTAATGAGTTTGATCACAAGCTTACCAAGTAAATAATGAAATAATATTGAAACTTGTAATAAAAGTTTAAGCAGTATATATACTATTATTATGAATTAACCATTTTGATAAAAGATGATAGTATTATGAGCTTCCAGCTGTCCCGTCCCCGTGGGTTGAAAGAAGTGAAGAAGATCCACAAATGCAGCAAAATGTATCCTCGTCGATGCTTCAACTTTTATTTCATAAACCTAATTACTTGACCACTTAGGGATGAAAAATCAATTAACATGACTATACTATACAAATACAAACTGCAGGGTCCTCAAAATCTGTATCTCTGAAGCCAATAGTATAAAGCTATGGAAATTTTATCTTCATCGAGCTAGAGCTAGAGCTAGGATTATGATTCCTACCTCCTGGTGTAGAATATATTTGGCACTCCAACCTAGCTCACTCTCACTCTTGATCATACCTCGTTCTACTCTTAACAACTCGTCTGCTTCGTCGGCGCCTCTCATGTTGGTTTGCAGCATGCCATCCCTGCCTAAACGATGAATCGGAACCACTTCCGACTATGTGCACCAGCACCACCTCACTGTCATTGTCAGCAAGAATCACGCTATCCAATCCTATATTAGTATATTTTAATAAGATGAATTAGCGTGAGAATTCACCTTCAGACATGATCATAAATCAAAAGGCTTGCATACATTTAAGTTGTTAGCATCTTAATTTGGTCAGTTTGATATGTATTTTGGCATGATTTCATTGTTCATTAATAAGTTAATGAAAAATAACTAGAATAAAAATTGTGATAAGGCATGCAGATTCAATATCTTTTGGTAGTGCAGATAGTCTCCGAGCTCAGATTGCTGCACTTCCTGAATCTGTTTCGCACTGCAATCTTCTAGCTCGATTATTTGGAGCAGCGTTGTGATTTCTCCAATTTCCTCTAGCTCCGGACACTCTTTTATAACAAGGTGCCAGAGTCTGGGGAAGTTAGTCTCGTAACGCACCAGATTCAACCTTTCGAAGTTGTGGTGAGCCGAATTCATCTCCCTCTGCTGCCTCCCACTCTCACTTTCAAACACATTTGGGTGTTGGGATTTTAGAATCGACTGTAAGCTAAATTGATTCACCTCTCATACCTCCCACTCTCTATATGCATGCCTCCTCAGTCACAAACATATCTTGAGGTTTCAATTGTAGTAAGCTGAGTTCATCTCTCTTTGCTGCTCATGAAGACTGTCGGAAATATTGCACAAGGAAATTTGAGTGTGAACAAATCTTTTCATGCACTCTCATCATCCATCCAAATTAATCTATTTAACTTGATATGTCTTAACTCGGACATCTCTCATAATTCAGATGGCAACCTACTCTAGCAATCAATGTTTGCAATATTCCGATAGGTAAGGTGCTGCTGGAGAAAGCTAAGTAGCGTAGGCCGGCAAGTTGTAATATTTCTCTTAGAAGGCTGTTTCAATTACATCCAACACCCTAGGCAATTTTGAAGATGGAAGAATCTCATAATCATGCAAATGAATGCCCAGAAAAGATCGAGCAAGAGGCATCATCAACTCCCATCTTCAGGTCCATATGATATGTGTGAACACTCACGCGGCGCATGGTAGAGGATGTTGTTGTCTCGTAGGCATTCTTGACGATATGTAGAAACTTCTCCTCATTAGCTTTCATCATGCGTACATCCCTCAATGGCTCAACAGATCATGGATGTTGTAGCCCAAAGGCTTTCCATTTAACTTCCTTTTTGTAAACAAAAGTAGATTCCTAGCCTTCGGGCAATACTCTGCTTCTTCCTCCAAACTCTTGCTCTTATCTCCGCTTGATCTGAGAAATCCTTCAGAATGTTTAACAAGTACATACAAAATCTTTCTTAACCATGCTCCTAAAGAAGTAGGAAACGAGAGATACCTGCAAACTGAGAGGTTAACGACTCCAGAGTTGATCTTCCGTTTGTTTCCCACGGCAAAGTTCGACGTTGGGTGGCAACGAGCTTCGAACTTTCTCCTCCTATGGCTGACCGCCGCCTATTCTCTCCTCTCCTTTTGTTTTTACGTAAGTAACAAGTAAGGAGAATTAGTGGACTCCTTATTATTTATACTGGTAATTAAATACCTAAATAGTAAGCCCACTAACTAGATCCATCAAACAAAGCCCAAAAGCTTAAATGGATCAATAATAGACGGCTAGCCCCATAGAGAGCTAGGCCTTGATTGGGCCAAACGGAGATCTACTAGCTTGAATAAAGAATTGGTCTTCCAGTACTCGATCTCCATATTAAGCCCGAGAATATAAATCGAGACACAAGTATTAATTTATTCCACTAGAATATTAATACGGAATTACCACTAAATTTGTTAGGTGAGTCGGGGCTAGAATTTGACTTAATTAATCTCCGCATTTAAGATATTCAATATCCATTAATTAATTAATTCCTCTAACGGTCAATTAATTAATTAATCAGTCATTTAAATTATAAACGACATCTCGAGTGCTACCACTTAAACTTATTATCGTATCGTAACTAATTTCATCTGCAGATAAACTTATTAAGTTCCTCGAGAGGATATTATCAGCCTGTTATTAGCAGGACACAGATCCTTATTGCAATTCAATCGCATGTCAAATAACAATTGCTAGCATCCAAGATATCGAGTATATTGAGCTTCAGACAGAGCTCTCACCCATGATAATCAAAGCAATAGACAATCAGTCATTCATACCGATTAATTCAATTAAGGTTAAAATCATTTAAGTTTCCGAGATCTTGATTTTTAATCAGTCAGAATATAAGAATACATCTCAGTGTGATCCGTTCAATACATAAATGTACTAGCATAAATAAATAGCCAAGAATACATCTTATCTGAAGTTGTTTCAACTGTGAACACGACTTCTATCTCAACTTTACCGATTATAAGATCTTCTGTGATAAACCACACATCAGGTATGGGATAATTGGACTATAATATGATCATGCAATAACAATATTTTAGAAGAATTATGCTGGATACAAGGTATCAATGTATACAAGTATAAAAGGCTTGCTTTCAGTATACAACCTTTCACATATTAGTCTAGAGGCCTTGATCTGGTAATCTTCAGGGAAAGCTCTCAAATAAGGGAAACATGGTTTCATGTGGTTATAACTCAAGGATAGAATTTGAGAGAAGTGCTTGTCTGATTCAACAATTGCAGACAGCTCCTACAGCATTTGCAATATTCTCCCAAACATTTTGTGATCTTTGGACCTTAGACAAGAGCCCTCCAATCACATTGATGACCAGAGGAAGCCCGCCACAATCTTTTCTCCAATCCCTTGTAATATAACATCAAGGCAAGGCAATCATCTTCTGACACAATTTGGCACAGTAGATTCCAACTTTCAGGCTTGCTGAGCAACTGCACTTGATGTTGCCATCCGGTCCTTCAACTGCATCAACTCCCACCACCACAATGCTCTTGGAACTTGAGAAAGAAGCACCACTCCATGAACTGCCACTCGACATCTTGTTTCCATCCATGAGCTTCACCACTTGCTCCATTACAGAATCAAGTTCTTCAATTACTTGTTGCAGATCTGGTGTGGAAAAAGTATAGCTCACGATTCCTTCGGGGCTAGAAAGTATTTGATCAACCATATAGGATTCAATGATGTATTCTGCTTTATGGTTTGTTGTGATCATCAAGAATCCAACATGTTTGTTGAGGATTCAAGATTTGTTACAACGGATTGAAGATTGTAAGCCATTTTTTTTTCTTTGTGATATATTCTCACTCTCACAATTCACAAACACATGTAAATCTATATATATATATATATATAAAGAGCCAGTTTTCAATTGATTTCCTATTGCAAATCAATTTGAATGACAATTTTGCAAATAAAGTTCATTTTAAGGTCACAAGCAAGCATTAGTCTAACTAAATGAATAAACGTAATTAATGACAGTTTTATGAAAAAAACTTCTCAGTCGTGGCAGTAATAACGGTTTCTCACGATCTAATATTTGTTTGTGCATCTCTCTCTCCTATCCGTCTCTCTAATGATCCTCTCCAAACCATCCAAGGGAAAAATGTTGACGAAAGTTAATTGGAAGAGAATAATAGTTGAAAAGCTACGTAGAAATTTTCAGATTCTTCCCATGCACTGCTACTTCAGTCTTCTCTTCCCATTGCTACTTCAGTCTTCAAAAAGAGGTACGTCTTATGCATATTGTTCGCATATATCTGAAAAATTTGATTCTTTGTATTAACAAGACAAATACAAATTTTAATTTTTCAATTTCCTCCGAAGAAATATCGGATTTTTGCTGAAACAATTTTTGTTCCAACGACACCGTACCGCCACGACGGAGGTGCAACTGATTTTCTTATGCTTTTCTATACAGGAATATTGACATTGGCTACTGATAAACTGGAAGATACTACAACTAAGGAGCGCTTTCTTATGCTGACTTTTTGTTTCTTTGCTTAGGTCAAAAGTTTCTTCTGTATACATAAGTGGTTAATTTGTGGTTTTCTTTACTTTGTCTTTAGATGATGGAGTATAAGCATAAAGTATTGTTGCTAATTATGCAGTGTGCGGTAGTGATAACATTTTAAGAGTTCATGATCATGCATGTCTCCAACGAAGGTTAAACGCCTTCTTTTTGTTAGAATGGGGGATGACATAACTCAAACATAATTGACAATGTTATTTAGTACTTAATTATGTTTTATGCTCCATTTTGAAGTGACGTGCGAATGTATTAAATCTTAGAAGAATTGCAGTTCCAATATTCATTTTTTAAGGTAGATGATGTGTTGGCCTGTTGTGGCTTTTGTATTACTAATTTTTAAGCACATCTCATGTCTTTTCCGATTAGTGTTTATAACGAAAGTTGATGAAAAGACTCAAGATCTTCTATAATACAATTTTGATTTTAATTAAATGTTTGGAATGCATTTTGATCAATTAATTCTACTTAAATAAGATTTTGCTAAAGCCCATATTAATTCTAGCAATCTACAGGAATAAGCAAATGAAATTCCCAAGTTCTATGGGGAGTTTAATGAAGATTGGTGTTCTAATACACTTATTTTGAAGAGCTTATAAGTTCCTGTTTTTATATGCATTTCTAAATTTTTTTAAATGTTGAATTCAAGATATAAGTTGTTGATTGTGGTTTTTGCCTCTCTTTGTGGTGGTTTTATAGACGAACGGAAGCAAATTAATTGCAGATGAGTAATTTTATGGCGGCGACATGTCAATGAAGGCAATACGCAAATAAAGCTAGAACTTTGATGTTCATAGTTATATTAAGTGGTTGAGGACAATTTACATTAGCATGCATGGTGTAAGTGGAATCTTGGAATTTTGTTGAATAAATGATTGGCTCATTGCTTTCCTCAACTCTAAAACTCTGACTGTAGATAATGCCTCACACCTAATTAATGTGCGGACAAAATATATTTTCCAATAATTCTTAAGATATACGTGAAAATCATTATTAAGAAGTGTGTAACATTATTGATCTTGAAAATCATGGAGGTGTGAATTTGCCGGTGTTTATCAAATATTTATATTAGTCTAACGAAACCATCTTTACGAGCTAATAAGTTGAGTTTTATATCTGTAACACATTACATATATATTTTGATATAATTAAATATGTATCATACATAGATATCAAGTATTTCAATTAATGAAGGAGAACGAAGTGAGAGAAGAAGAGAATCTGTAGAGAATTGAGTTCCATTAAAAGTTGTGAAGAAGAATAAGAAAAGAAAATAAAAGACTATTTTTCGCCATTTCAAAAAAGAGACTGTTTTCAACTTTTATTTTTTTTAAATTTCATGTGGCGTTAATTTTGAATTTCTTTTTTGTTCGTTTGGTTTTGATGTCATTTTATTTTTATTATTTTTTATTAGAATTTACACCAACTTTCGGAATGTCATGTTGGATTTTCATTATTGGAAAATTAAGATTGGGACATAAGTATGTAAAATTCAATAATTGGTCATTTAATTGATATTTCGTTTCAATTGAAATGTGATTATGAAAATTTAAATAGTTTACCCATTAAGTTGCAAGTTACCCAATTAGCAAAAATGTACATTATTTTGATTGTTCCTATCAAATTATTTTACTAATTTCCTTTTAGATATATTTAGAATATTAATACTCTTTTCATTTTAAAAATTAGTTTTACTATTTATAATAGTAATATATCTTTGGTCCGTGCATCGCACTATGTCCCCGCATTGCGGGGTACAATACTAGTAATGCAATTAAGCTGCAGCTGACGAATTAAATAAAAAGTTAAAACAGACAGACTGCCAACTCTGAATATGTGATAGTATTAAATTTTTATTCTAAAAAAAAAGGTACTCCCTTCCCTACTTTTTTTTTTTTCATTAAGACCATTTAGTCGGGCACGCATGTTAATAACATGAGTTATTTATAATAAAGTTAAAAAGATAAAATAACTTTTTGGGAGTATTTTTGTCACATAAAGTAGGAGAAAGAATAAAGTTAGTATTTTTTTAGTGGTATATATGGTAATTGTAGGTACCAGATTCACTCAAACAGACAGAGTTATGGACAAAGTAGTGCTTAAAGAGCACACAACCTTGAAACAAAATGCAGCGGAAAATAAAGTGAACACAATGGAAATAAACTTTTCACGAGATCATTAATCAATAATCTCGCGAAGTGCCTCAGGGCAAAAACTTCACTATAGAAACGTGAATTACAAAAAGCAATCTTCGAGTAAAGAGGGTCACGAAAACGAGTACAACTTTATCACAAGAAATAGTGACTAAAGCTATAACTGTTATCCTCGAAGATAAAACAAGGCTAACTAAGAAAATCTGATCTATGAGTTCTATCTCTGGAAAGCCGTGTCTATCAACTATGATTTGATCTTTATTTATAGCAAATCTGAAACTTGGGCTTCACTCCATGTTATCCGCACAATCATCCACGTTTTCAGCCCATATCTTTCATCAGCAGTCTCCACTACTCTGTGAACAACCTTCCTGATTTTTCTCAACAATCTTTATCCTCCACATCCACGAAAATAGCAGCCGCTCCCACAAATAACTAACTTGCTGACTCACTCCTTGGACTTAGTCATCAACACATTTTTCTCTTTATCTCTTTCCATATTTATCACAATCTGCAACTATTTCCAACAAAATAGAAGAAAGACAAAACAATATAATAATATAATAATTAAATAAATAAATTATTATATATGTCAACATAAAATACCAACAGTAATTTATGAGTTATAGTAAAATATTTATCATATGATCATTTCTATTTTAAAAAATGAACTTAATAAATTGATACGTTCAAATAAAATATAATGGACTTAATGAAAAGATAGAGAGAATATTAAATTTTGATTTGTTAATACAATGACCATGTATTGGTCATTAACTATTTAGTGTTACTAGTATAATGATGGTTTGTCGTTTGCTTGATAAGCCTTCCACAATTTGCATTATTATTTTACATGGGATGTGTCCTAACTCCTATTATAATCTTGAAAATAAGAATTTAATGACTTTCCCATAATTTTATTCCTTTTTTATAGAAAAATGTCATTCTTAGGGAAAAAGAAAAGAAAAAGAAAATAAGCATTAATTGTAATGAGTGCATGTATATCTTATTTTTCGGAATATGAAAACAAACTTTTATACTATGTACTACAATTAACAAGAATTGAACTAGTTACTTGGTATTACCAACCATAAACTTTCACCAACAACTAAACTTGACCTTTCAAAACATCAATCATCATTGTCAAAATAATAACAATAAGAAAATTCGCAAAAATGAAGAAAAGCTAATTTTGAGATGCAGAAAATAGAGTTATGTTTCTAAAAGTAGGAAGGCGTTCGCCATTAATAAAATGGTTGATGAGAAAAAGGGCCCGTGCAGGTTGATAACTAGGCACTTCATGTCCTGCCCCTCTCACTGTTGCAAATGTTAAATTTCCCTCATAAACTTGTGTATACCCACCAACCTGCATTATCAAACAACTAATTTCAAACATTTTCTTATATAGAAGTACTTGCAAAGACTTGGGTGTCATTGACCGCATGATGTCATCGACATAAAAAAACAACAATTATTCTAAAAAAAGTACTAATACTTATTCTTAAGAAAAGTGATCATTCGAATACAATCGCATAGTAAGTCTAACCCATTTAAACTAATATCATAAATTGAAATAGAAGGAAAAATGAAAATAAAAAATCTAAAACTAAATTGAAAGTGGTACATAAGTGTAGTATACTCAAGTGAGTGCTTCACATAATACTAACAATTAAGATTGGATCAAAAACTATTCACGATGTCGATCTCAAAAAAAAAAACTGTATATATGTGGAGAATTGAATAGAGTAAGTTAATTAGTTACCTGGTCATCAGGAAGGTACCAAGGGAGCCAAGGAGTTGTAGGATTGAGTTTCATTAGTTGAATGGAAAGCTTTGTTGAACTAACTGGTATTCTTCCATCTATATCTCCACTGCTACCACCACAATATATATATATAATTAAGTAATAACTCAACTTTCCAATTTTCTTCAATATATTACGCAGTAGTGTACTATCTAAGTAACTAATACGATTATTATGGTAATGAAATCTTGCATGCTATGAATTAATTACCTATATATCCAAACTCGAAGACCAGTGGCGATGAAGTCTTTGAGAAGTGGAATGACCGTCGAGGGGCTGTCTCGCCATTTCCTTATCACTTTGCTGCAATAATGGAAATTTTAAAACACTAAACGAACCAAGCTGGCGAAGCTCCAATCGGAAACAACATTTCTGAATAGTAATTACTTATTGAAGCAACCAAAAGATTAATTACTTGCTTAATAATAATAATAATAATAATAATAATAATAATAATAATAATAATAATAATAATAATAATAATAAATGAAAAAATAATAATTATATAACCTGCATCCCTGCCAGTCGTAAGGAATTGTGGTGATGTTGGCATGAAGGGCCTCTTGAACCTCACGCCTATTGAGGTATGTGTGCACATATTGGTCAATGCAAGGATCAATATTCTTCATTGAATCTACCTACATAAATTAATTAAGTAAAATTATCCCATATGATTGATTTATGGGGCGAGTGAGGGAGGAATTGGATAGAAACCATGCATCCCTAGTATAGTATAGCAAATTGAAAAATTACAGAGCGCTAGCGTTTCAAAAATTAGTTACCAACAAAATGAGATTGCGGTTTAATTAGCAATTATGAAGGTTGAATTAATTACCTGGTTAGTTGGCGGAGTGTTGTTAGAGCAAGTCGGAGCAAAAATGTTATAAATATCGAGAGCAGCAGTGTCTCGTTCGGATTCAAGAATTCCTACCAGGCATTGGGTTGATAATCCACTACTATTATTTGTAAAATCACAATATCTCAAAATTTTATTCAAAGTCTCCTTTGAAATTAGGGCATGGCTTTCATAATATTCGTACATCCCTTTTGCGTCTGTCTCATCATTGATCACCGGATTTCCGATCTGCATATACAATAGAAAAAATTAGGGATAGAATTAATATAAAGAATTGGGATCTAAGTCTAACTCTGATGTTTTGATTTTCTTTTGTGTATGGATTGAATTGACATCCGTAGCTAGAGGCAAGTTTATTAGGTTGTGGGATATTAGGTTTGAGTTTATTGGTGGACAAGGCAAGAGAAGATAATTCATTCGTAGGAGTAAAAGTGGGAAAAGATCAAGTGGAAGTTTCACATCTTCAATTTGCTGATGACACCTTAATTTTTGGAGAAGCTTCAAGAACAAATATCCACAGTGTAAAAGGGATAATCCGAAGCTTCGAATTAGCTTCTGGTCTGAAAGTAAATTTTCGTAAAAGCACGCTCGTGGGAATTAACGTTGCAGAGGGAGAAATGAAGGAGTTTGCGAAGGAACTAAACTGCAAAACGAGAAGTATGCCTTTCAAATACCTTGGAGTTCCGATACGTGCGAATCCAAGGAACAAATCAATGTGGCAGCCTGCAGTTGACACCATTCGTAGAAGGCTAAAAAGGTGGGAAAACAAATATCTGTCGTTTGGTGGAAGAATCGTTCTATTAAAGTCGGTGCTGTGCAACCTACCAATTTACTATCTCTTAAAGAAAATTACCGAATTGCAAAGGGATTTCTTATGGGGTAGGGAGGTCGGGGGGAAGAAAAAAATTCCGTGGGTGGCGTGGGACAGAGTGTGTATATCAAAGGAGGATGGGGGGTTAGGAATGAGACGAGTAGAGTGGTTTAATAAGGCTTTGTTGGGAAAATAGGGTTGGAGGTTAAGGGAAGAAAGAGAGGCTCTCTGGTACAAAGTGCTAGTGTCAAAATACGGGGTGCGGGAAGGAAACGGGAAGAGTTTCGAAGTTGCTGGGAATCGAGAGATGGGTAGAAGTTCAATATGGTGGAGAGATTTATGTAAGCACGTCATCTCAGCTGATTGGTTCAAGGAGAATAGTATTAAGGAAATTGGGGAAGGAGACAAGACGAGCTTTTGGCATGAAAGATGGGTAGGGGATTCCACTCTAGCTCATAGTTTTAACAGATTATTTAGAATATCAAATGATAAAGAAGCATCTGTCAAAGAAAAAGGAGAATGGGTAGGGATTAGCTGGGAATGGAGGTGGAGTTGGAGGAGGGAATTATGTGAGTGGGAAAAGGAATTGTTTTCTTCTTTACTTTCTTTAATTAAGAGGTTCAAGCCAACTCAAAACAAAGAAGACGGCTGGAAATGGAATGCAGAAAGTAATGGAAGATACTCTTCAAAATCAGCCTACATCGAGATTGAAAAGAGAGCGAATCAAGGAAGCATTTCTCGGGGGTTCTTGAAGACTATATGGTGTAATGTTGCTCCATCGAAGGCAGCAGCTTTCTACTGTAAACTCCTACAAAATAGAATTCCGACTTGGCAAAATTTGGCAAAAAGAGGAGCGCTCCGTGAGGCTATTGATGACAAGTGCCCATTTTGTTTAACACAATGTGAAACCGTTGAGCACCTCTTCTTCTCTTGCTCGTTTGCTCACAATGTTTGGCTTGGCTGCTATAATTGGTTTGGAATCAATTATGTCGGTCATGAGAATTCGATGTGTCATTTTGAGCAACACATGGGACTTGTAAGGAAGAAAAAATCAACGGAGTGGTGGAAAGATTTATGGATTTGTATTGCTTGGAAGATGTGGAACAATCGAAATGAGTTGGTGTTCAAGAAAAAGGCAACCTGCTGCGATGACCTAGTCGAGATGATTAGAGTACGTTTTTGGTTTTAGATTTCTAATTTATCTCGTGTTTGTGTTAGCTTTAGTTTGGGAGATTGGATTTGTAATCCATCTCTTTGTCTTGAGCTCTAATTCCTTTGTAGATTTTTTTCGTGTTGAACGTTGTATGTTGTTGGGTTGCACCCCTCGTGCGTGATAAATAAATTTTATTTACCTAAAAAAAAAGAAGTAGCTAGCGACTAGTACTTAGTACTTACAATGATCCCTTTGAGATTGATAATAGTATTAGTAGCATTGGAGTTGCGATTGTGATAGAGAATAGCCTGTGCCAATTGGGGTGCATAATGACCTGCATAGCTCTCTCCAGATATGTAGAAATCGGTGTTTTTGTACTCTGGAAATCTCTCCAACCACTTCAATAAGAATATATAATTGTCAGTGGCTGTTGTGGTGTCTCCGTTCCTCCCCAAATCCTCTGATCTGTTGGAATACGAGAACCCAACCCCCGCCGGTGACTCCAAAAACAACACATTCGCAGCTGATCAATCCACAGATTAAGTTCAAAATTAGATAATTCCGACAATCAACCTTGTTTAAAATTAATTACAGTATATGATAAAAAAGAGAGATATAACATAAACCATGATTCCATGAAAAATGATTTTGGTAGAGTGTTTTGCCATCTCTGTCAACGCGGAAGGGTCCCACTTCCTCCATTGCTCCATAACCAATAGAAGAACACCCAGGTCCTGCTCATATTCAAACCCATAATTAAATCTATCTGAATCCAACCAAACCTCGTCAAAAACATTATTAAAAGAAGATGAGCTTGCTAGAGCGAAAAACCCAATTACCTCCATTGAGCCAAAGCAGAAGAGGCAATGAGTTGTGAGATTTATTGTGGGCTTCTACAAAGTAATAATACAAAGCTCTTCCCGCCTTCCGATCTACGGTCACATATCCCCCATATTGCTTGAACTCAACGTCTGGCTGTCCAGGCAATCTCTCTATCCTCTCTTTCTCTCTCATCCCTTTTTCTCCATCCATTTCTGCTTCATCAATATCTAATTGAATGCCTGCATTAAAATGCCCTCTCTCTATGTTTCTATTGCCTCTCAGCTTACTCATGTAAAAATCGTATAGCACTTCGCTTTGTCTCTTCCTATTGTTATGTGTTGTGGCGAAACATGATGGGACAAAAGTAAACAATAGAACTAGTGCTATTTTCTGTCTCATTTCTGTTTCAAAATGAGATTTCGATTCCATTTATTTATTTATATAGCTAGCGCATGCAATTTGTTAGTACGCAATGAAGAAGGCATTCAATACTAGTCTTCTTCTTCTTCTTCAACTACATTCGACCCTCCATAGAAATGAACATGCATTCAATTGACCTTATGTATAACCGCTACCACTGAATTGGAGGATATTTAATGAAGGCTTAATCTAGCTACCAATAGTAATTTAATAGGCGGAATCCAATTTGCTGGGAATTTACAATAATGTTGTTTACTTAAGATTAATAGTATTACAAGAAAATAAATTGATATATATAACTTGTTACAACAATATAATCCTTGTGATGGTTAAAACTTGATATGATTTTTTCGTTATGATATGCTATTCCCCCCTCTTATATATATATATATATATATATATATATATATATATATATATATATAATAAGTTTATAAAAATTGGAGTTAATTTCTTAGGGATCAACTAGTTTAAACGTGGCAATATTCTTTAATATATGTACAATGGTATAACTAGATTGAAAGTCAAATCTTAGATGGTACTCCATACGGACTATTATCTATCCTAAAGCCTAAACCTATGGCCGCCTGTTATAAATATTAAGTTTAATGGCGTTCCTTTGGGGATGGCCTAGTGGTAAAAGTGAGCGCTTGAGACTGAGAGGTTTCAGGTCCGAACCTCATGAAGCGCCTCTATAGGTCGAGCCTGTCACACCTGTACTTGGAAAGTGTGGTATACCTGCCCTGTGTAGTTTGCAGGCTACTGCACAAGGGACGGGGGTTTACCCAGTGCGCACCGAAAGTAACTGCTGCGGGTTCCCACGATATCAAAAAAAAAAAAAGTTTAATGGCATTTTGGAGCCTGGAGTTGTTTGTTAATACATGTACTACTTTCTAAAATTTCATTTATCGATAAATACTCTCTCTGTTCCGTTCAATATGATATGTTTTTCTTTTTGGATCGTCCCATTGAATATAACATGTTTCCTTTTATCGAAATAATTAGGACTTACTTACTAAAAATACTCTTTATTAGCACTTTTTGACTTAAAAGATACTTTATTTTCATTTTATTCTACATAATTCCATTGAATAATGAGATAAAGTTTGGTGGGCTCAATTCGAAATGATCTTTTGTGGGCATGATTGGGCCTTATCTTTTCCATGTTTACCATTTCACCACCAAGTTAGATATAGTTTTTGTAAGCGGCCCATTGTTCACGAGGGTGTGAGTACAGGCCCAAGCTCAGTCGTTCGCCTTAATTAATTGGATAATTTATCCATCGTTATGTTACTAAAAGAAAACGATTCTTGTTTTGAAAGAAATCCTACGTGACATCCCTTATATTCCTATATTCATATTTATTTAAATTTTCAAATTTTTGAATTTTTAAATGTAAAATAATAGATTTTAAACATTTATACTAAAATCTTGTATCTCACATCGTTTTCTCAATGAAACTTCACCAATTGAAAAACCTATAAATACCTAGAATTAATATGTATTTTCTCATCTTTTGCTCCATCAGTTTTATTTTGCCAATTTATTTATTAATCGGCCGAATAAATAACTATATTTTATAGTTTAATTTAATTTAATTTGGTCAAATAGTTGGCCGAATAGATAATTATTTTTTGTAGGAGTTTTATTTGGTCAATTTATTTATTAATCGACTGAATAAATAACTGTTACATTTTTATAGTTTAATTTAATTTGGTCAATTTATTAATTGATCGAATAGATAATTATTTTTATTAGGGAACCAATTTATTAGTTGACAGAATAAATGGTTCCAAAATAGTTTCGATAATTTATTGATTGACCGAATTAAATTTGGAAATAGTTTAATATTTTTTTATTTAATTTGATAAAAAAATAAGTAATTTTTAATTTGTTAATTAATTAGGTAGACGGGCCAATTTCCAACTGACGGTTACCTCAACTCGGGATCCCACGTGACACATTTTCATTCTTTTTTCTTATTAATTTTAAAATCTTCATTTTATTCATTTTTTTCATGTATTTTCTAAAATCTAGAATCATCATAAATTATGCATTTATAAATCAAAATTGTGGTCAATGGACCAATTCTGACCCGAAACTGTAGCGGTAGACGAGTTAATTTCCAACTGATGGTTACCTCAACTCGAGAAATTTTTCATATTATGCTTTTTTTTCCAATGTATTTTCTAAAATCTATAATCGTCATCCATGAAATAATTTTTACGTTATTTGTAGTTGAGTTTCTAACTTTGCATAATCTGTAATTTTAATTAATGAAATTACTATACGATTAAGGACGATAGCGAATAGTACAATCATTATTTTAATTAAATTTTTGGATCTATATAAATTCTAAACAAATTTTATAAATTACGCACTTATAAATCAGAGTCGTGGTCAACGGGTCAGTTCCGACGCAGAACTGTGGCGGTAGACTAAAATACGGATTTTTTTCAGAAAGGAACACAAATGACTAATTTTTTAATCGGATTTTAAACAAGTACGAGTATATAAATTTCAAACAAGTTTGAATAATCCTATACACATCATCTCAAATTGTTTGAATAATCGTTTCTGTTGGAAAACGTATAATATATAGGAAAATTGGCAGAAAAATTACTAACGATTTATCAACGAGCCAATCCAACCAAGAATCGTGCGCGTAGATGGGCCAATTCAGTGCTTGCGTAAATTTTACGTTATTTGTAGTTGGGTTTCCAACTTTGCATAATCTATAATTTTAAATAACGAATATTACTATACGGTTAAGGACGATAACGAATAGTACAATCAATTATTTTTCTTAATTTTTTTTATCTATATAAATTCTAATCGAATTTTTACATTACACACTTATAAATCAGAGTCGTGATCAACGGGCCGGTTCCGACGCGAAACTGTGGCGGTAGGTTGTGCGCGTAGAGGGGTCAATTCAGTACTGGCGTGACAAGTTTTTTAATATATTCTATAATTTTGAACTTATAGAGTCGTGGATTCTTGATTTGAAAAAAATCCTACTTGGCACCCTTATATTTCTCTATTCATATTTATCTAAATTCTCAAATTTTTGAATTTTTAAATGTAAAATAATAGATTTTAAATATTTATACTAAAATCTTGTGTCCCACATCGGTTTCTCAATGAAAATTCACATATTAAAAAGCCTATAAATACTTAGAATCAATGTGTATTTTCTCATTTTTTGCTCCACCAGTTTTATTTGGCCAATTTATTTATTAATCGGCCGAATAAATAACTATATTTTATAGTTTAATTTAATTTAATTTGGTCAATTTATTAATTGACCGAATAAATAATTATTTTTTGTAGTAGTATTATTTGGCCAATTTATTGATTAATCGGCCAAATAAATAACTGCTATATTTTTATAGTTTAATTTAATTTAATTTGAATAGTTTATTAATTGGTCAATTTTTATTATGGAACCAATTTATTAATTGATAGAATAAATGGTTCCAAAATAGTTTGGATAATTTATTGGTTGATCGAATTAAATTTGGAAATAGTCAAATATTTTTTTATTTAATTTGATAAAAAAATAAGTAATTTCTAATTTGTCAATTAATTAGGTAGACGTACCAATTCCCAACTAACGGGTACCTCAACTCGAGATCTCACGTGACACATCATTCTTTATTCTTATTAATTTTAAAATTTTCATTTTATTCATTTTTTCATGTATTTTCTAAAATCTAGAATCGTCGTAAAATTGTGCATTTATAAATCAAAATCGTGGTCAACAAGTCAATTCTGACCCGGAACTGTGGCTGTAGACGAGCCAATTCCCGACCGACGCTCTCATTTTATGCTTTTTTCCCATGTATTTTCTAAAATCTATAATTGTCATCCATGAAATAATTTTTTACGTTATTTGTAGTTGGGTTTCCAGTTTTGCATAATTTATAATTTTAATTAACGAATATTACTATACGATTAAGGACGATAACGAATAGTACAATCATTATTTTTATTAAATTTTTGGATCTATATAAATTCTAAATAAAGTTTATAAATTACGCACTTATAAATTGATTCTGACCCGGAACTGTGGCAGTAGACGAGTTAATTCCCAACCGACGGTTACCTCAACTCGAGAAATTTTTCATATTATGCTTTTTTTTCTCATGTATTTTCTAAAATCTATAATCGTCATCCATGAAATAATTTTTACGTTATTTATAGTTGAGTTTCCAACTTTGCATAATCTGTAGTTTTTATTAACGAATATTACTATACGATTAAGGACGATAACGAATAGTACAATCATTATTTTTATTAAATTTTTGGATCTATATAAATTCTAAACAAATTTTATAAATTACGCACTTATAAATCAGAGTCGTGGTCAACGGGCCAGTTTCGACGCAGAACTGTGGCGATAGACTAATATACGGATTTTTTTAAAAAAGGAACACAAATGACTAATTTTTTAATCGAATTTTAAACAAGTTCGAGTATATAAATTTCAAACAAGTTTGAATAATCCTAAACACATCATCTCAAATTGTTTGATTAATCGTCTCCATTGGAAAACGTAGAATATGTAGGAAAATTGGCAGAAAAACTACTAACGATTTATTAACGAGCCAATTCCGACCAAGAATCGTGCGCGTAAATGGGCCAATTCAGTAATTGCGTAAATTTTACGTTATTTGTAGTTGGGTTTCCAACTTTGCATAATCTATAATTTTAATTAACGAATATTACGATACAGTTAAGGACGATAACGAATAGTACAATCAATTACTTTTATTAAATTTTTTGATCTATATAAATTCTAAACGAATTTTTACATTATGCATTTATAAATCAGAGTCGTGATCAACGGGCTGGTTCCGACGCGGAACTGTGGCGGTAGGCAGTGACGAAGCCAAAAATTTAATTCAGGGGGGTCCAACTTATATTAACATTTTTTTACGTACATAAGAAGAAGTTTAATACAAAGTTAAATATATAAAAATTTTTAATATGAACATAATATCTTTTAAAATACTTTAAAATCAATAAAAAAAATCAACGCAATGAAAAAAATATTTCAAATATAAATTAGATAAATTGCATGGTATAAGATGACGAGTTAATGAGCAAAATATTACTAAGACTCGATCTCAACACAATAATAAGATATAATAATTTAAAACTGAACCCAAGGTATAGAAACATTGCTATTGTTAAAATAAAATATGTACGCATCAACAACGTTTTTTAGAACATCAAGAATATTTGGAGACCATACATGAAAAGAGGTTAAATATATCTCATTTTGAGGCAAACACAAATAAAGGAAAACATAAATAAATACGCAAGCACAAACGAAGAAGTTAAAAATATAAATAGACAAACACAATGAAAAAAAAAAGAAATAAAAAACATCGATGAAGGACCAAAAAATAAAAAAGTAGGACAAAAAAATAGACCAACACAATTGTGTGCATGGTAATCGAACAAAAGAGTTCAGAGAAAAAGGGAAGCATTAAAATAATGGCACCAAACACCAAGTATAACATTAGCTTTCATATTTAATATTAAACATATCTTATTTTTTCTAAATTATACAAACAATCACTAATATACCCATTTTTTTTCACAAACCCCAGGGGGGTCCAATGACCCCCCTGCACCCCCCCTCCCTTCGTCTCTGGCGGTAGGTTGTGTGTGTAGAGGGGTCAATTCAGTATTGGCGTGACAACTTTTTTAATATATTCTATAATTTTGAACTAATAGAGTCGTGATTAACGGGCCAGTTCCGACACAGAACTGTGGCGGTAGATTAATATAAGGATTTTTTTCAGAAAGGAACACAAATGACTAATTTTTTAATCGGATTTTAAACAAGTACGAGTATATAAATTTCAAATAAGTTTGAATAATCCTAAACACATCATCTGAAATTGTTTGATTAATCGTCTCCATTGCAAAATGTAGAATATGTAGGAAAATTAACAGAAAAATTACTAACAATTTATCAACGAGCCAATTCCGACCAAGAATTGTGCGCGTAAATGGGTCAATTCAGTACTTGCGGGACAATTTTTTTAATATAACATATAATTTTTAACTCATAAAATTAAGAACATTTATGGTCAATTTTTATTTTATATCATTAACTAAATAATTTTATGAATCACAATCATTCCACATAAAGTTTTGTAAAAAGGAAAAACTACCAAGTACATAGTGAAACAATTCTTGAAGTTCTATTCTCAGTTAGAAAAGTTATTCTCGAAGCTGGTAAAAAAGAAAACAAATGTCATCATTTATTTCTCTATGAATATATTTGGAAGATGATTATTTATATAATACTATAATTTATATTTAAATTTTTATTTATTAAATATTGTGTGAATATTTTTGGAATATGATTATGTATATAATTAAATATTAATTTGAGGTAAAAGATAACAAATGTTATCATTAATTTTTTTTTAATATATTTGGAAGATGATTATTTATATAATTTAAAATCAGTATTGTAGTCAATAGGCCGGTTTCATTTCAGAATCGTCGGGGTAGACGGGATGATTGTGAAGCGGTGGTTTAACTTTTTTTTTCTTAATCTTGTGTGGAATTCATAATGTCGGGTATTTAGGATCACTTTTATCTTATAGACAATCTTAACATCTATAGTATTATTCGCTATCTATATATCTCTTCTCTGTCTCTCACTACCCACTCCTTCTCTTGCCTCTTTTTCTTTATAAAAAGCTAAAAGATTCAACTTAAGAGTTTCTTTCCTTTGAGAGAGAAATATATTTTTGCCCACATCGATTTTGTAGAAGAATAGAGCTTTAACAATTATCCAAAGTAATGAGAATATATTAGTTATAATTTTTAACAAACATAACTATATGGGTTTGAGACGTAAACATGTGATAAAATTACTTTTTAATTGAATTTAAGATGTGTTCAAGGGATATAAATTCTAAGCTAGTTTAGTAGATTGGATAATCGAATTATTTGACGCTAAAATAATTAACAAATAATATATTTTTTTAATCTATCACTTATTAATACTATTTAATAATTTTATTAATTTTTATAATTTTCCGTCGATTTTCGACGGGTTATACGCTAGTTTTTATAAAAGAAGACGATAAAATAACGTGAAGGACGAAATATTTCTTTTCAATGTTAATAGTGATAAAAATACACTTTCTTAGTTAAATAAAAACCTTTAGAATTAAGAATTCAAAAAGAACTTCTGAATTAAATTAGCAAATAGTATTAAAATAAATTTCTCCATAACTTATAAGCATCATAGTTTACATTTTCATGAATGTGGTACTAAATTAAAATCTATGCCGTTCACGGCGACTTCTTTTGTTTCGGATTATAAACTTTTGGTGGGACCTTTCTTTCTCAATTTATTCGAATCAACCCGCATTTTGTGCTAGGTTGTCATCTCTAATGATAGTTATATTTAATCTTTTCTATCCTAAATGGATATATAAGTTTACCTCAAAAGCTAATTTACTTGACTCCTAATCCATTTCTTTTTTCTTTTTCTTTTTTTCTTTGCAAGACAACCCCTAATATCGATGATTAATTTTATGACACATTTTTTATTTTATTATTTTGAAGAATTCGTGATAACTTAAACGAAAGGTAAAGAAGAAATGGTTGCTGTTTGATTTGCCTTGACTCTGTGCAAAAAAAATAGTAATAATTAATGCGTTGGAAGAATATGAAAGAAAAGAGTTAATGAATCAATATCTTGAAGAATTAGGGAGGGCGGTCCCATCAACAAAATGCATAATAAGAGAAAGAGCTCGAGCAGGTTGAAAACTGGGCACTTGATGTCCTGCCCCTCTCACTGTAGCGAATGTTAGGTTCCCTTTATACACTTGTGTATACCCACCAACCTGCAAACAATTAATTATGTCTTTTTCATATTTACATTTTTCAAATAATAGTAGTAATT
The DNA here is from genome assembly GCA_029490685.1 of Schizonepeta tenuifolia. Lineage (NCBI taxonomy): Eukaryota > Viridiplantae > Streptophyta > Magnoliopsida > Lamiales > Lamiaceae > Schizonepeta > Schizonepeta tenuifolia. The sequence goes on along the minus strand of CM055957.1, from coordinate 57,923,092 downwards.
CATTTTATTCATATTTAGTGTACGTCAATAAAAATCACTCCATATTTCTTTTAATTTATTAGGTCAAAGTAATTTATAAATAAAGAGTCTTATGTCGGAGAGTCTCATCGTGAAGTCCGTCAATGATCCGATCTACATCCAATGATATATACATATTTGTAATTATCCAGTTTAATTAGAGCTTTGATCTGTCTTACCGTGAAACCGTCCTACACAGATTCAAAGTCATGTGTTTATATAAGATGTAGTTAGATATGTACATACCTCTCCACCAAGAAACCAAGGGTGCCACGGAGTTTCGATGGGAAGTTTCATCCTGTTGATGGAATTCTTTGTTGAAGTAACTGGTACCCTTCCATCTGTGTCCCCACTGCAATTTATAATACGTATTATACCACAAATGAGAGAGAGAGAGAGAGAGAGAGAGAAGAGTGTATATATGTTGTTTAAAGTACCTAAATATCCAAACTCGAAGCCCATTGGCCATGAACTCTTTCAGAAGAGGAAGAACGGTTGCTGCGCTATCTTCCCATTTTTGGATGACATCACTACATTAAATATTCATACATAAATATTAGTTTCAACATAATTGAATTTGATTACCAAATAGTAGATGCTCTCTAAAAAAATTACTATAGTAATTAAGGTCTAGCATTCGGAAAAAGTTAAAACCTGCATGGTTCCCAATCATAAGGCATTTTAGTAACATTGGCATGAAGAGCTTTCTGAACCTCAGGTCTATTCAAATATGCATACACATAATAATCACTGCAAGGATCCATATGCAATACCTGCATTAATTCCAACATATACAAGTATATTATATTAGAATTAGAGGTTGAATATATATATATATATATAACAGAGTAGTACTTAATGCTTACCGAAGCCTTCCTGGGAAGTCTTGTGATGTTAGGATTCTTGCAGAGGGGAGCGTAAATGTTATAAATATCGATAGCATTAACGCTTTTGTCAGCTTCTTCAGCTGCATTGTTGCATTCATCTGGTTGCGTGGTGGCGTTGGGGGAGAAATCGCAGTATTTTGCGATTTGATACGTGACTTCATCCGATACCAGAGCATGGCTTCCAAAATACTCGTACATTCCCATCGTATCAGTCTCGTCGTTGATCACAGCATTTCCCATCTGCAGGTAACATATACAACTACGAATAATAATCATATTTATCTTGTCTCAATCTCGTATTTTATGTTTATCGATTAAAATCAATATGCTACATCGACTTGTATATATTATTGGCTAATGTTGAAATAATTAATAAGGTGTTGTTTCTAAAAATATTGGAAGTTGTCAATACATGACACATGTGGCATGTAATAGTAAAATAAAATTGGAGACGGAATTTATCTTATAATCTCATGTGATTGTGGCACATGCCCTTTAACTTATATAGGAGACTAGGGTCCATGAGAAGAGAATCATTGATAGTTGGCCCCAAACATCATTAAATTGCTCATGAAGTGGGTATTACTAATGATGCCATCATAATTCCAATCCAAAATCAAATAATTTCTCCATGTTCGTTCATCTAAAAGTGATCAAAATAGGAAATAAAAATTAAAACAAAAAGAAGAGAAAAGAAAAGAAAAGAAAAGAAAACTTACAATAATTCCTTTGAGATTGATAATAGTCTTGCCAGCTTTGTTGTTATGATAGAGAATAGTGTGAGCCAACTGAGGCACATAATGACCAGCATAACTCTCTCCAGAAATGTAGAAATCTCTGCCTTTATACTCTGGAAATCTCTCCAGCCAATTCACCAAGAATGCATAGTTATCGATGGCCGTCCTCGCATCTCCACCGCTCTTAAAATCCGCCGTCGTGTTCGAGTACGAGAACCCCACGCCGGCAGGAGACTCCAGAAACAACACATTTGCAGCTACAACAAAAAAAAAAAAAAATAAATAAAAATAAAAAAAATGAGACATGTTGTTATGTGTAATGAAAAAAATTGAAAAGCTATGATTGGAGTAGAAAATGAGACCATGATTCCATGAATATGGATTATTGTAGAGAGTTTTGCCATCGCTAGAAACTCGAAATGGGCCAAGTTCTTGCATTGCTCCATAGGCAAGAGACGAGCAACCAGGACCTGCAGTTCATAATTCAACAATTTCAGTTTTAGTGTAATTAATTAATTAGTCAAAATTTTGATCATGGATTTGTGGGGTTGTTAATGTATTATTATTATTATTATTATTATTGCACCAAATTTAAGACAAATACGGGGGATTAGTCCAAACATGGAGTATAATTGTGTGACAGCTATTAGTTTAGGTAGCTTGTCTAGATCACCAGCAATTGAGAATAAGGGCCAATAAAATAATTATACTAACTAATTCTTTTCTTTTTCTTTTTTGGTTGGATGTAAATGTGTGTTATCGAAAATTATACTACTATATTATGAGTACCATTTATCGCATAATGTATGGATGGATTCAATAGTACATCTACGTCCATAATGGAACTTTCTCAATTAAACTAATCTTGTCTTGTGTTTAAATTAAAACTTTAAACATATATATTGCTCTTTTATGTAGAAGGAAAAATATAGGAGTACAAGTTTTAAGGAAAAATAATGGGATTTGGTGAACTGGCGAGGGATAAGGGTCAACTGATGGGGTTCCCTATGTAATGTAATTAAATAATAGTAACAACATTTAAGATTAAAAAACCAAAACTACTTTTCAAATTAATAAACTGACTGGGAATCTTGGAAAAGAAATAACTACTCCATTTCGATTTCATATCAAATTCTTCTGTAGCAAAATCAAGATTATGATAATTATCAAAACTAAAAGTAACTGACCTCCATTGAGCCAGAGAAGAAGAGGCAAGGACTTGTTATGATAATGGTGAGACTCAGCAAAGTAGTAGTAGAATGCTCGACCGGCGGTTCGGTTCACGGTGACATATCCACCGTACTGGTTGAACTGGACCGGTGGCTGGCCAGGCAGTTTCTCTATCCTGTCATTCTCTCTCATCCCTTTCTGTGAAAGAATTCTTACTCTGTGATGGGAGTGATGGCTCGCATTGAAATGCCTTTTATCGATACCGCCATTGCTGCTCAACTTTTCTTTGTAAATGCGTGCGAGTGCTTCAATTTGCTTCGTTGCGTTGCTTTGTGGCGTCAAACATGATTGAATGAATAGAATGGAGAAGAGAAAGAGGGATATTTTCTCAAACATTTTAATTTGATACAACTGGAGAATGAAATGAGGATTGGATTTAAATAGATTCCAATTTAAATACTAGTTTGTCTACATGTGATACAAAGTCTAAACAAACATGGAAAATTGTGGAGATTGGATGATTGCACTCCCAACTTGCACCCTATTATACATATCTGTTCGGCAACTGCCAGTGCCAGACCACTGATCGTAAGGGGCAAAATGGTCATTACCCTTTTAAAATGGTTATTTTTTTAAAAAAAAAACTTGGGAAATGGGAGCCGTGTGGTTTGAACTTTGAATCATGGACCTCATAATATATAGACTCAAGTCGCACCGTTATGGTATGTCCTCGCGACCTTTTTTTTAAATACTGTGGAGATTCACTGTTCAAATATTTTTTTTATCTTTTCAATAGTCGCAAACCATATATAAACATTAAATGTGACATGTTTGACTTAAAAATATGTAATTTAATCTTTAAGGGTAGGGATTCGGTGAGAATAGATTTTATATGAGAACGTGAGAATGATATATTTAATTCATTTATATCACATCAGTAATGCATATATGCATAAACTACAATAACTTAATGTTGCATTAACATTGTAATGCATAAATTACAGCAACATAATGCATCGTTAAATTTGAACCATTGATCAATAAAAAGGGCCGAGATTTATTCTCATGTCTCACATAATAAAGCATTCTTATCTATGCTCTTTCTTAATCTTAATTTGTGTATCTATACGTTTATGATGCGTGTGTGTTTGTGCGAGATTAATAATGATTGATGTGCATAAAAGATTAATTGTTTTGTAAGGAACATGGTATAACATGAAGGATTGGTGAATTTTATATTTTTGAGTGATTGGACTTGGACTCACATGTCACACATTATAGCTTGGCATGTTACTCTATTAATTAGATTTCTGTATCATTCTTGCCTATTTTTCAGCAAATCCAGTGATACACGTATCACATATTGAGCTCTAAAAAAATGTACTACAGTCTACAGTTTAATGAGGGTTAATTATGCTTGACGTATTATAAAGAATTTGATGGCTCTGCATATACTAGTAGAAAATTGTCCTACTATATATGATTGAAACCAATTTAATCACAGTACATGGGTTTGGTGTCAATTCTCTTTCAATAAATATTTTGAATAATCTCATACTACTTAATAAATATAAAAATATCACGAATACAAACTCCGAAATAAGAAACATATGTGGTAACTGGAGTGACCCGTCGTGGCGTCATATGTTGATAGATCTAGGGTTTGTCGAGATAGCAGAAAATAACAATAATGCGACGACACAAGGATTTACGTGGTTCGATCGATGTGATCTACGTCCACGGGAGAGAATATAGAGAGCTTTTATTATACTTGAGAGTACAATGAGTATTTGAACGTATTTACACCTCTAATCTAGCATCTATATATAGGCCTTGAATTGAGCCCTAATCCTTCTAGGATTCGGATTCCTTATACATATCTTGTTTTCTAGTACGTGCACATCCGACTCCCGTTCATAATAGGATTCTATCTTCCCCCAAAATAGGGCTTCGTGACTTGGTCTCCAAGGTAGGCGTCGACTGTAATTGGGCCGAGCTCTATGGGCCGAGCTTGAATGTATAGGCCCACCTGGATTGGGCCTTAGGTCAGGCCCAAGAAGAGGCCGGTACTATCACATCCCCCCCCCCCCCAAAAAAAAGAGGAAAGAAGACGTGTAGACGTAGACTACGAGGTCGAATTGCCGAGGTGATTGATCGCGCAAATCACCGCTACGAGCTGAATTATCGAGCTGTTCTTCCGAGCTCATCCTCCGAGCTCGAGGTGGTAGTGGAGAAACACCAACCTGAGTGTTGGCCACTTTACTGTGGTGGATGTGGCCCATGTCCGAACATAAAGGGAGGGAAAAAGTAATGGGCCGTTTGAATTGGGTAGAGGGACGGTTCATATTCCAAGAATATCGGGCCCACGTTTACACGCGTTGATGTGGTACGGCGGGATTCAAATGTATATCCTTTGGATACAAAACGTTTCCCCCTTTTCATTTTCACATCCGCCATTTTTAGCAGAAAAAGCTTTTGCCCAGAAATTTTCCTTCTCCCCTGAAATCCTCGAATTTCCGCTTTCCATTCCGCCGGCGTTTATTCCGTTGGGGTTCCATTCACAGTCGCCTTGCACAGTTCTAGACGCGCTCACAAGTAAGTATGGCTTCCCCCTCTCAGACTAGCAGTAGCAGTAGCGAATCCCCTATGCCAGTCAGTGTCAATAGTAGCTTTAAATATAAAGTTTTCACTCTAGGATCTTCGGAACCCACATTTGAAACTCTAGTAGTGCCCCCTCGTGTGAATAAGGGGAAGGTGATTGATTACGCCTCATCCTTAGGTGAGACTAGGATTAGGTTTCTCGCTCAAGCGTACAATTTTCCTTCTGACGCTGGGTTAATAGAACCTCGCCTAGAGGATAGGGCGTGTTCCCCCCCGACGGGTTTTGTTACGATCTATGAGGATAGTCTGCACGCGGGTCTTCAAGTGCCCCTGCCTGAAGCCTATTCCGAGCTCCAACGGAAACTTGGCCTGGCGTTAGGGCAGATAACCCCAAATTCATTTAGGCAATTCACCGATTTGGGTGTGGCCACCGCTAATGAAGGTTACCGGATATCCGCCGAGCTCATTCACGAGCTCTTCCTCTTCAAAAATAATGCGGGCTGGTACTACGCTTCAGCCCGAACTGAGTTCAAGGGGCGAACTCAGAATAAGGTAGATAAGTGGCATTCGAAGTTTTTCTTCTGCCGTCACAGTAGTTTTGTCGACCTGGTGTGGAGGGTAGAAAAACCTTATGAGTGGGTAATAAGCGAGGTGGATAGGGATTTGGCGACTGTTGTAAAAGCGATGAAGGACCTCGGGTCTTTTGAGGGGAAATACACCGAAGACTCGCTAGCAGAAGCGGGGTTGAGCCCGTATGAGCCCCATCGTATGGCGGATCCTTCGACGGGTGAGGCCCCGCTTTAGCTGTTAGGATTGCCTTTTTTTTTTTCATCATTCTCACACTTTTCTTGCTTTGATTCGCAGTGAAGAACTTTGGAAAAATTAAGGAGGTTGGTGCCAAGGCTACTAAAGCCAAGGAGGTCGGTGCCAAGGCTTCGGGCAAGAGGCCGAGGTCGTCGGGGCGATCTGCGTCCTCGTCTGACCCGGGGCAGGTCGGAGGACCTTCTGACCCCCTTCAAGGAGCCTTAGGGGTGGAGCCTGCTGTTGCAGATGCGAGCCCTCTTACCGCGAAAGCTGCTTTTTCCCCTTCTCCTCCTCAGAAACGGGCTAGGATCGTTGAGAACATCATCGACATGACAGGCGATGATACAAGCCCGGTAGCTCCCTCGAACAGGCTGGGGGACTTGCCTTTCCCCGAGGTGAGTATGATTACGTTTTTTTTGCAATTCTGTAATTCTTATCCATGTAGCTTACTATATTCCTTTGATAGGGTCTTGATGTGTTTGTGGACTGGCTGAGGAACAACGTCGGGCTGATGTCTGCTCGGCACGAGGACGAGAAGAGCCGGTACTCTGAGAAGCTGATATCCGGCAACGCCCGGACGAAGAGAGCTGAGGCCGCGCTGATCAAGGCCGCCGAGGAGGTGAAGGCTGCCAAGTCCGAGCTGGCCGTTCAGCTCGCAAGGGCCGAGAGTGAGGCTGAGAGAGCTCGGGCTGAGGCAGAAAGGGCCCGGACTAAGGCGGAAAGAGCTCGGAAGCTGGAGTCCGAGCTGGCCGCGGCAAGGGATAGGGAGGCCCAGCTTGCAGCTAGCCAAGGTGAAGTTCTCCGAGCCTATACTAAGAGGCTTCTGCTGTCGGAGGGCTTTGCCGGCTTGGCCAATGACTTGGCCAATCTCATTAACGGCAACTTCGCCGTGGCCGCTCTGGAGAAGGCTGTCCAGGACTTCCCCGACCTGGACGTGGCGAAGTTCGGCTTCGAGCGTCTTGGGGATGATGCTCTGCCTTCCCGATATGCAAGGGTGGTCCGGGATCACCTCGCTCAGCTGCCTGTCTTGGAGTGTCTTGCTAGTTCGTCGGAGTTGCTAACTGCTGAACAGGTTGCTAACTGTTCGGTAGATCGGGATTCCGAGCTGGACACGGTCTTCGAGTCTCTTCAGGATGAAGAAGAAGAAGAGGAGGAAGATGCTGAAGATATGGGAGAGGAGCGGGAGGCCGAAGGTGATGCTGAGCAGGTCCCTCCCGAGGGTCCCCAAGCCACTAATGCTGAGAATCCGAGCTCCGAGCTGCCACCTTCTGAGACTGAGAAGGTCGGCGATTCTTAGTACTTAGTTTTTTTTTTTTTTTTTGAACATTGTATCTTTGTACTGAACTTGGAATGAATGAATGAAATTTATTTTTCTTCTCTTGTGTGTAGACCTCGGTTCCTGTCGATGTTTCTTCTTTACGCAAACAGGTGGATCTTCTTTCTTACGACCTGCGTGAGCAGCGATCCTTTGCTCAATAATGGATGAATAAGGGCCGTCGAGCTGAAAAGCTTTTTGCAGAGAAGTGTTCTTTGTTGAAATCAACTGAAGCCGAGCTGAAGGAATGGCAAATGAAGTTCGAGGCGCTTGGCGTGGAGGCCGAGGTCAAGCGGATCGCTGCTTAAGAGCATGATGATTTGCTTCAAGCTAGGCTTCTTCAGACTGAGGAAGAACTGGAAGCTGCCCAAGGTCGGGCTAACCCTGTCTCTGAGGATCACAAGAGGATCGCCCAGGAGCACGCCGAGTACGAAGATATTATCCGACGTGCTGGTGGTATCACCATTTCCGAGGCGAAGCTAAAGACGAAAGAAGACTTGGTGACGTATATCGATCTAAAAGAAGGAGTTGGTCCCGAGTCTCCTTTGCTCCAAGGTGCCTTTGACATGCTCAAAGAGAGTGCGAGCAGGTATAAGTGTATTCTAGAACGCCGACCAAAATTACGTGCGCTGCTGGCCAAGGGTGCGGGTGCCGACCTCCCGTCTTCTTCTCGAACGGCCCCTGCTCGCGAGGTAAAAACAGCTTCGCAGGGACGTCAGGTCGGCCCGAGCCGAGGTGGCCGAGCTGCGAGGCCAAGGTCGGCGACTTCGCGAGGGCGGGGTCCTTCCTTTGGAAGCGGTCGAGGTCGAGGTCGAGGTCGGGTTTCAATTGATGACATTCTGGGAATTACTTCATTCGAAGATCGGTGGCTTAACTTTAGCAAGAAACCTCCTCCTTCGTAGACTAGCTCGTTTTTGCCTGTAACTTATGTACATACGAATATTTCTAAATAGTTAGAAATAAATAAATATAGATTGAGTTCGTTGAACTTCCTGTTCATCGTGAAGATAGCTTTCTTAGTTTATTTGCATGTTGCATTTATGAGGGAGTAGAACTCGGACCTCTTTTTGTTTACAAGGGAACCTTAGTTCGGACCTCGTATTGTGATTCTCTTGGGGGAACTTGGTTCTGACCCCGATTGAGATCTTATTATCCTATGTGAGGGAGTTTGACTCTGACCTCGTAGGATCTTCCTTTTTGAAGGGAGACGAGCTCGGACCTCGAAAGAGTTTTCTTTGCGCATTGGATACTTCGTATAAGCAAACTAAAAGACACAAGAGTATGCAAGACGAAAAGAAATTTTATTAATAAAAGAGAGACCAAAACAAAAAGGAGAGTTTTGACGATCTCGTAAAAACAAAACACTGACTCAAAGAAAAGAAAAGGAAAAAGAAAAACTTAAAGACTCTATAGCAGGACTTTGTTGCTCATACGAAGAATCTCTTTAGGTGGGCGATGTGCCACGTTCTGGGTATCAGCTCGCCTGAAAGATAGGCGATTTTGTAGGCTCCTTTGCCGAGTACTTCGTGCACTCTGTAGGGTCCTTCCCACGTGGCCTCGAGCTTGCCGAGCTTCTCTGAATGACTTATCTCATTATTTCTAAGCACAAAGTCACCGACCTGGAACTGCTGGGGTTTGACCCTTTGATTATAATATCGGGTCATCTGCTGCTTATACCGAGCTTCCTTTATGCTGGCTAGTTCCCGCTTCTCCTCAAGTAAATCCAGGTCGGTTCGGCGCTGCTCTTCATTGGCTTCCGCTGAGAAGTTGATCGTGCGGGGGCTTGGTGCCCCGACCTCTACTGGTATTACCGCTTCTGTTCCGTATACTAAACGGTACGGGGTTTCTCCCGTTGGAGTTCTGGGTGTAGTCCTGTATGACCACAGGACGTTTTGGAGGTTGTAGATCCATTCCGTTTTGTCCTTCTCTAAGCGGGCCTTGAGTCCGTTCACTATTGTTCTGTTGGTGACTTCGGTCTGGCCATTAGTTTGAGGTCGGTTGACCGAGGTGAAATTTTGCTGGATATTGAGTCCTTCGCAAAATTCTTGGAATGCTTTGCTCATGAATTGCATCCCGTTGTCCGAGATGAGGACTCTTGGAACTCCAAACCGGCACACGATGTTCTTCCAAACGAAGTCGATGGCTTTCTCACTTGTGACTTTTGTGGAAGGTTCGGCTTCGACCCACTTGGTAGAGTAGTCGACGGCGACTATTAAGAATCGTTTTTGCTTTGGGGCCGGGCAGAACGGACCCACGATGTCAATGCCCCACTCCAAAAATGGCCACGGGCTTTGTATAGTGGAGAGGTCGGTCTGGGGTACCCTCGTCACCTTGGCGTGAAGCTGGCATTTCAGGCATTTTTTTTCACGAATTCTTCCGCGTCTTTTACCATTGTTGGCCAATAGTACCCCCACCGCATGATTTTTTGGGCTAGCATCCGAGCTCCGATGTGGCTTCCGCATGACCCGGAGTGCACTTCTTTCAGTGCGTAGTCCGCTTCCTTTGGTCCCACACACTTTAGGAGAGGCTGTAGGTATGACTTTCGATAGAGGATTCCTCCTTCGAGGACGTACTGCGTGGATTTAGCCAGGATTTTTCTGGCTTCCATTTTGTCCTCAGGAATCTCCCCGCTCTCTAAATATTTCTTCAGGGGGGTCATCCAGTTCGGGTCGTTTTCCTGGATTGCGTTGACTACCGCCTCTTCTATACTTCGATTCCGAACTTCTTCTATTAGAGTTGAGCCGGTTGAGTTCACCAGCTTACTTAGTTCGTTAGCTCGGGTGTTTTGGCTCCAAGGAATGCGAACTATCCTGAAGAACTGGAAGGATTGTTCTAGGAGCTTGACTTTCTCCAGGTATTTCTTCAGCTTCTCACTCCTTGCTTCATACTTTCCAAGCACGTGGTTGACCACTACTTGGGAATCACAATAAGTTTGGATAGCTCGTACCTGGAGTGTTTGGGCAAGACGCAGTCCGGCAATGAGGGCTTCATATTCCACTTCGTTGTTCGTAGTGGGGAACTCGAATCGCAGGGAGTATGTTAACTCTTTTTTTTCCGGGCTGATCAGGAGTATGCCAGCTCCGCTTCCTTTCTTCCCCGAGGCTCCATCCACGTACATCTCCCAGCAGTCTGAGGGAGTCTTCTCTGGTATTTCTTGGAGTTTTGCTTTGGCCTCAGATTCTTTTGGTTTATTCACGACGTTGTACCGAGCTTCTACGAGGAAGTCTGCTAAAGCTTGGCCTTTTATAGCTCGGCGAGGAACGAATGATATGGAATGCTCTCCGAGCTCGATTGCCCATTTTGCGATCCTTCCTGAAGCTTCCGGTTTAGTGAGGACTTGCCGGAGTGGTAGGTCGGTCAAAACTTGTATTGGGTGAGCTTGGAAATAAGGTTTTAGGCGCCGAGCTGCATTTACCAAGGCTAGAGCGAACTTCTCGAGGGGCTGGTATCTTATCTCTGGATCTTTCAGGACTCTGCTGACGAAGTATACCGGTAGCTGCCGATCTCCTTCATCTCGGACCAATACTGCGCTAATTGCTTCCTCTGACGCTGCGAGGTATAGGGATAGGGATTCTTCCTTTTTGGGGACCGACAGAGTTGGTAAGTCTCTTAGATGGCGCTTTAGCTCGTCGAAGGCTAGTTCGTGCTCTGGTCCCCATCCAAACTCCGGTGCCTTCTTGAGGATTTTGAAGAACGGAAGTTGTTTCTCGGCAGCTTTCGAGAGGAAACGACTTAGGGCGGTTATGCAGCCTGTCAACTTATGTACGTCGCGAATAGTTCGGGGTACCTTCATTTCCTGGACGACTTTAATTTTCAACGGGTTGGCTTTGAGTCCCTCCGGCGAGATCCAGCACCCTAGGAATTTCCCAGATCGCACGTTGAAAGTGCACTTCTTGGGGTTCAGCTTGAGGTTGGCTTGCCTTAGCACGTCGAGTGTCGTTCGTAGGTCAACCATCGCTGAAGCTTTTTCCTTGCTTTTGACGACAATGTCGTCTACATATACTTCGACGATCTCGCCAATGTGATCTCGGAAGAGGAAGTCGACCATTCGTTGGTAAGTTGCTCCGGCGTTCTTCAACCCGAAGGGCATGTATTTAAATGCGAAGACCCCAAAGCTCGTGGCGAAAGCTGTCATGATCGCATCTTCCTCATCCATCAGGACTTGATAGTACCCCTTGTAAAGGTCAAGAAAGCTGAATACCTCGTATCCCACTAAGGCTTCGATCTTCTCGTCGATGTTGGGGAGGGGGTAGCAGTCCTTTGGACAAGCTTTATTGAGGTCGGTATAATCCACACACATCCTCCACTCCCCTCCTTCTTTCTTGACCACCACCGGGTTAGATAGCCAAATTGGGTATTTGACCTTGAATAGTAGCCCTGCCTTCAGCCATTGCTGCACCTCGTCATAGATGACCTGGTTCCGCTCGGCAGCAAATGTTCTTCTCTTCTGCTTTACTGGGGTGGAGCTCGGGTCGATGTTGAGCTTATGTGTAATGATGTCCGATGACACCCCCGTCATGTCCGTTGGCGACCAAGCAAAGACGTCTTGATATTCCCTAAGGAGCTGGATTATCTGCAGGCGGGTTTGGGGCCCCCTTGCAAAGCCGACCTTGACAGATTGGGTAGGGTCTTCTTCGGATAAGGGGACTTGTTCCGCCGAGGCGTCAGAAATCGTTGTTACCTCTTCCAACTCCTCGGGATACTTTGATTGCTATGCTTGCGGTTGACCTCGAAGGGCAACTTGCATGCACTCTTGGGCCTTTTTCTGGTCGCCGCGGATAGTCAGGATTCCACCCGAGGTCGGGATCTTTAGTAACAAGTGATATGGCGAGATAATGGCTCGGACCGCATTCAGCCAATCCCGACCCAATATGATGTTGTATGGGGAGTTCGCCTTGACCACGTAGAAGTGGATGAGCTTATTGACGCTGGTCGGCGGGCTGCCGATGGCGACGTCAAGCGCGATGATCCCTTCAGGCCGCGTTTCATGCTGCGTGAAACTTTTGAGGGGCAGGGGCGCTGAGTTTACCCGAGCTGGGTCGAGTCCCATCCTATCCAAGCAATGTTGGAAGATGATACTGACGCTGGCCCCACTATCAACAAATACGCGGTGGACAATCTTATTGGCCACTCCGACCTGTATTACCAGGGCGTCATTATGGGGTGTTGCTGTAGGTACATGATCGTCCTCGGAAAAGGTGACTGTTTCGCCTTTTTTGAACCTCTTTTTCGTCTGTTCTTCTTCAGATGGAATTGGTGGTCTGCGAGCTTCAGACCTCAGCTTATTTTTTGTTGTGCCCGGGGTTAGCCCGGAGATGGTTGACACCACCCCGTCGTACTGTGGCACGTCGTTCCGAGGGTCGTCATCTTCCTCATCATGACTGGTTTTAGCTCGCTTATTATCGGGAGCCCAGCGGCCCTGTCCGCCCTTTCGCTTCCCCCTTTTGTTCTTCTTTCCCCCGACCTCGTACTTCTTCAGAGCTCCTTCTTGGGCTAACCTCTCTATTTCCACTGCGAGGTCGCGGCAGTCTTCTGTGTAGTGCCCGTGGTCGTCATGGAAAGAGCAGTATTTGTTTTTATCCCGAGGTTTCGACCCCGACATAGGGCGTGGTCGTGTGAACCAGTCCTCATGAAGTGCGAAGATCTTTGCATTTGTTTTCACAAAGGGAGGTCGCTGAGGGGGCTCCGACCCCGGCCGTGGACCGAGCCGGGACTGAATAGGTCCAGGTCCGAGCCGGGATTGGATAGGACCCCGCTGAAGGCGTTCGTGGGCACTTCTCCGATCACGATCATTCCGGCCCCGATCACCTTCAGGCCTCTTCTTCTCTGTTTCCTCCCGCTTCAACCGGTCCGCATCTTGGCCGTCTGCGAACTGGTACACGATTCTCCACATCTCCTGGGCCGTCTCGGGTTTCTGCTCAGCGAGCTCCTGGTTCAGGGACCCAGGAGCGACCCCGTTTCGGAAAGCCGAGATGAGGAAAACATCGTCGATTTTATCGACCTTCAAGCTTTCCGGCATAAATCGGGAGGCGTACTCCCTTATGGTCTCTCTGTCCTTTTGCTTCACGGACAGGAGGTAGGCCGTGTCTCGGCGAGCTTGGACTTTCATAAGGAATCTTTGTTTAAAGATTCCTTCGAGGTAGACCCAAGATCCTACGCTGCCAGTCGGCAGGCCGTCGAACAAGCTCGGGCGTAGTCGACCAACATCTCTGGGAACAGCTTGCACATGTGCTCTTCTGTGAGGCCCTGATTGTGCATGCTGTACTTGAACCGCGTCAAGAAATTGAGGGGGTCCTCCAACCCATTATAGGGTGGTATGTTGGGCAACTTGTACGTCGCGGGAAGCTTGGCATCGAGCAGCTCATCGGTGAACGGGCTGACGAGCCGGGCTGATCTTCCCTCCTGTCGGTGCCGGTTTACCTTGGGGCTATAACTTCTGGAATAGCTCGGACTTCGGTCTCTGCCTGGGCTACGATGTCGCCTCGGGAGATGGTATTGCTTGGGACTCCGCTGCGGGCTGGAGCTCCGGCGGCGGAGTGGGCTTCGCCGAGTATCGTGCTTTCTTTTCAGTCCGGGCTCCTGCGTTTTGGGATGATGTGAAGTTTTGGGTATAGACTTCCGTGTGGAACTCTCCCTAGCTTCGGATATTGAGGGCATCCTAGCTGTTGTGAGGAAGCGCTTGAAACTCTCCCTATTCGCTCTTGCGAATTCAGTCGCGGCGTATGCAGTGGCGAGGTCGAAGTCGTCGAGAAAATCCTCTCCTTTCGATCCGGACTTCTGTTGACCCTTCTGAGGGTTGCCCTCTAGCGCGGGCATCCCTTTGAAAGGGTCCTCTTCTATAGGGTTATTGTCGTGCCCCTCCTTTGGGACCGAGCTGTCTTTCTGGTGATTGCCCCTGTTCGTAGGGCGACTTTCTGCTTCGTCGGGGTTCCCACGTTGGCTTTGGTCTCCCCTCACGTTTTGTGATCGCGTTACCGTCATAGATCTGCTACCAAAGAACCGTCGATCGTTTGATTCCCACAGACGGCGCCAATGATAGATCTAGGGTTTGTCGAGATAGCAGAAAATAACAATAATGCGACGACACAAGGATTTACGTGGTTGGATCGATGTGATCTATGTCCACGGGAGAGAATATAGAGAGCTTTTATTATACTTGAGAGTACAATGAGTATTTGAACGTATTTACACCTCTAATCTAGCATCTATATATAGGCCTTGAATTGAGCCCTAATCCTTCTAGGATTCGGATTCCTTATACATATCTTGTTTTCTAGTACGTGCATATCCGACTCCCGTTCATAATAGGATTCTATCTTCCCCCAAAATAGGGCTTCGTGACTTGGTCTCCAAGGTAGGCGTCGACTGTAATTGGGCCGAGCTCTATGGGCCGAGCTTGAATGTATAGGCCCACCTGGATTGGGCCTTAGGTCAGGTCCAAGAAGAGGCCGATACTATCATATGTGATCAATTTTAATTAAATCTGTATTTTTTTTATTAGTCGTTTTGGGATAAATTAAAACTGACAAGCTAATTTATTAACATAAACTTGGATTGTTCTCCCATTTGAAAAGAGAGAAGATTTAACTGGAACAATTATTAGCATCTTATGAGAATTAACTGGTATTTTAACTATAACTGAAAATTATTAAGATAAACTGTATTCATAAGTTAATAAATGTTAATTTATACCTATTATAAAAGAGTCAAACCTTACAAATTTGGATTTGTCTAATATATCCCTATTGTTATGATTATTTTAAACTTGATAAATTAATAATAGTTCTACTCCTTCTATAACTCAACATAATTAATGAATCTATCTATCTATCTATCTATCTATCTATCTATCTATCTATATATTATTAAAACCAATGTTGATTCAAATCCTCCCCTTAATTTTAGGTCATACGTGGCGCTACCACAATTCGATATTCCTATTTATCTTAAATTCTTATTTTATGCTTTTTAATTCATAAATTTAATCAATATTATTAAAATATTCTTAATTAAAAATCCATATTTATCTCTAAAATATCTACTGCTATATATAATTCTCTTGCATATTTGAATCTTCCCAAAATTTTCGATATAATATATGATATGATATTGCATGTAGGAATTACGGCTTGAATAATTGTCACTTATATAAGATAATTAAAGATAATCATTAGTAGTATCTTTGATTGTATTTTACATGATAAAATTCCTTGCAAATACAATTTATTCTATTTCATTTAATTTAATATTAAAATTTCTATCCCACATCAGTTTTTAAAGAAACTCTCTACCTATTGAAAAACCTATAAATACTTGCAATCATCATGTAGTTTCTCATTCTTTAGACAAATATTTATTAGGCCAGCTGGATTGATTTAATCTCTAGCCAACTATTTAGTCAGTCGATGATGAGTCCAATTATTAAAATCCATTAATTTTAGGTCCTACGTGGCACTATTACAATTCAGTATTCCTATTTACCTTAAATCCTCATTTTATATTTTTTTATTCATAAATTTAATTAATATTATTAAAATATCTTTAATTAAAAATCCATATTTATCTCTAAAATATCTACTACTATAGTATAATTCTCTTGCATATTTGAATCTTCCCAAAATATGATTTGAGAATTTAAAGGTAGAGTAGATTTTCGATCTAATATATGATATGATATTGCATGTAAGATTACGGCTTGAATAATTGTCACTTATATAAGATAATTAAAGATAATCATTAGTAATATCTTTGATTGTATTTTACATGATAAAATTCCTTGAAAATACAATTTATTCTATTTCATTTTATATTAAAATTTATATCCCATATCGGTTTTTAATGAAACTCTACCTATTGAAAAATCTATAAACACTTAGAATCATCATGTGGTTTCTCATCCTTTACACAAATATTTATTAGGCCAATTTATTAGTTGGCAAATAATAATTTTATTTGTATTATAAAATTTTAATTTGGCCAAGACTGATTACAGTGCCAATTGATAAATTTCATTTGGCTAATATTAATTTGGCCAAAAATTAAGTTTGTTGAATAAATAGTTTAAATTATTCTTAGAATATTTGTTGGTTTAAACAATTAAACCTATTTAATTACATAATCTAACAATAATACTTATAGAGTTGGATAGATATATTAGTCGCCATTTCTATATTTTTATTTTATCCTACATCGGATTTTAATTAAATTTCACCTATTGAAAACCCTATAAATATTTAGAATCATCATGTGATTTCTCAACTAACCAACTGGAATGATTTAGTCTCTAGCCAGCTATTTAATCGGTTGATGATGAGTCTAATTATTAAAACTTTGATTTTTGAAAATGGAATATGTTTGTATTTTTTTTTTCTAAATAATTGAGCAAAATAGTAGAGAATATTTGCCATTTAAAAAAAATGCATATTTTTAAAATTTTAAATCCTGTGAACAACATATCTTCAAAATTTTATGACGTCATGAAATTAACTTTAACTAAGTTATATGTGTAAATTACACTAAAGTGCTACGTATTTTTTGTTTTGTTTTAGAATAGAGCTACTTTAGCCCCACCAACGAGATGATTATGTATGTAACACTTATTTGTAATGATTGTTAAAATACATCTCGATGTCGAGACCTTCCTTTGAATTTAGGCTATACGTAGCACAATCACAATTTGGTATTTATATTTATCTTAAATCCTCATATTATATATTTTTTAACTCATATTCCATTATTCAATATTCAAATTATGCATAAAAATATTTTTAAAAAATATCACTCAATTTAATACTAATATACTATATTACATACATATCTCGATCATGTATACAACATTTGGTAATTGTGGGACATTTACAATTGCATCGAAAAGTCCGCATCTTTTTATTTTTCCTCAAATCCTCTATCTCACATCGTTTTCTAAAATAAGACCTCTTCCCTTAGAAGATGTATATAAATACTTATAAATAATATGTATTTTTTCATCAACAATGCACCGTTTAACTTTTTTATTTCTTTTTGAACAAGTAAATAAATTCATAATGAAATAAAATAAGATCTAGATGATCAGATATACAAAGCAATTAACATCGTATATGCATCTTTTAGTCAAATATACATAATAGTCGAGAGTTTCAACTTTTTTTAAGTACTAATTATTTTATTATATTCGCTATTATTATCTTTGGTGATAAGTTTTATCCATTTTTAATAAAATTCTAGAGAGAAATATATATATAGTAGAGGAATGAGGTTTCTCTCGAATCCTATCTTTTTCCCATAGCTATAATTATTTTACTTTTTAAGCATCAAAATTTTGTTAGTGATTAAGTATATATATATATATATATATATATATATATATATATATATATATATATATATATATATATCAATTTATAGTATCTTAAGCACCAAATATTGAGAGTTTTTGAATTCATAAATCATTATCATACGTTAATTTTACAATGAAATTCCACCGGTTGAAAAGCCTATAAATATTTAGAATCAATGTGCATTTTTTCAATCCTAATTTTTCGTTTTCACCACTAATTCTAGGTTTCTGTATTAAACTTTGGTTATATATAAATTCTAAACGAATTTCATAAATTACGTATTTATAAATCAGAATCATGGTCAATAGGCCAGTCTTTATAACTCTTAGGAACTCTTTTTTTTATTTGATTTTTTTTCTCCATGAATTAATGAGAAAATTTTCAATTAAAGGATGTCTTTTTCTAATATGGTAATATTCACTTTTAAATAAACTAAAATAAAATTTATTAATTTGTTTCTTTTACGTATATTTAATTATTAGTCCTATTTATTTTGAAAAATATTATTTAACTATAAATCTTGTATCCCACATTGCTTTTTAAACCAATCTATATCTATTGAAAAACCTATTAATATGTAGAATCAATATATATTTTCTCATTCTTTGCAATATGTACCATGCACTAATTTAATTTGTCCAATCAATTAATTGGGCAATTAAATAGTTATAATTTTTATTATATGAGTAATTTTTTAAGATACAAAACGAAAATCATTTTTTTTTTCTCTAAATCAATATGGAACAAAGAAATATTTGCTGCCAAAATGAATCACAACAATTCTCATAATTATTTTCTTCTCTAAATCAATATGGGATAAAGAGATACTCCCTCTGTCCACGAAATGGTTGTCACTTTTACTATTAAAGTTTGTCCACAAAATAGTTGCCACTTTTGTTACTTCACTCACATTTATTGTGAGATCTTTACTCCACTCATAATAATACTCACTATTATCCACTGCTACCTACCATTTTCTTAAAATTCGTGTCGTCCACAATGTGACAACCATTTCATGGACGGAGGGAGTATTTGTTGTCAAAATGATTCATCACAATTCTCATATAAAATTGATGTGGAGCAATTTCTTTGACAACCGTAGGGGTAGACGAGCCGATTCAGTTATGGCAGTTCAACATAATGGGAGGATTCCGACTTGGAACCGTGAGTGTAGACGGACCGATTCCAAACCTACGGTTCAACTTTTCAGAATCGTTGTCGACGAGAGGATTCCTACCTTGAAAAGTGGGGGTAGACGGGCCAATTCAATTACGACAATTCAACTTAACGGGAGGATTCATACTTAGAGTCATAATGGTTGACGGGCTGATTCCAAACTGACGGTTCATTTTTTTCAGAATCGTGGTCGACGGGAGGATTGCGATCTTGAACCGTGGTAGACGGACCGATTTCAAACTGACCCACAAAACTCACACAAAGTGTAAACTTAAAAATAATTAATGAACAATATTTTTATAATAATTTTATTAAATAATAATTTCTCCGTCGATTTTCGACGGGCTATACGCTAGTCAAATAAAAATATATTCATACTCATACAATAACTCAAAAGTTAAGAGAAAAGACAATATAATTTTGAAAACTGAGCTAAGATTTATTAGAATATTAATGTAGGCTGTAAAATAATTTTGGAAAAAGTTTATATTTTTATTAAGTTATTTAATTTCAATACTACTATTTATTATCTCTAACAAGTAATATATCGTCTTTATTATTAAATTTCATACTTTATATTTCAATCTTTTCTCTTTATCATAACAACCTCTCTTCACAAAATTTACATTTCTCTTTATTATTAAATTTCATTCTTTATCCTTTCTCTTATATTGTCATACTTTCTTTATTTAGGCATCTCACTTATATTGTTATTTTCCAAATAAGGAAAGTTTTAACATTTCAAAACCCCTCAAATATTATGGGACCTCCCCACTTTTTACCTTTCTACCTTTATTCTTAATCTATGTGTCAAACAGTAACATGCCAATATTAATAGACCGGACATATTCTTCAATATTGTATAATTATGCATATAGAACAAATTTAGGCTTTCAAGGTTCTATCAACTATATGTATGTAGTAGCAACCACCGCATATTAATTAGTATTCATGAATATTAGCCATATATGATATTTGTATTATTTAGAATTAATATATTAGATCATTTAAAAGACAAATGTATCACTTTTAGTTTTATCATTACTTTACTAATAAGTGAATTAAAAAAAAAAAGAATTACATTATCCCCTTCAAGTCCGAGTAATTGAAGTTCTGATAGTAATTATTTTTTAAATTAAAAATTTGAGATATATGAAATGGTAACAACTTAACTATATCGTAAGTGAAAATATATAATATATACTTTTTTGCTTCTCCTAAGAGCAATCGCTTTCTTTTATGAAGTTTTTCAACGGTCCCATAAAGATTTAACAATATTCGACTCATCTTTAAAAATTATCAATAAATATATTTTATTTATAATAAATTAATCATACAAATGATAAATTATACGTGCAACGCACGTAATCTCTTACGCGTTAAAATAAAATACTCAATTTAGTGAATAATAAACTCTAATTTTATATAATAAATTCTAATTACTTCTTAATTAGCCTAGTTATACATAATCCATTGTTAAACAGATAGTGGAATGCAACCAAGTTTTTGTATGAGTAAAAACTCCAAAAACTTGTCTTAAAATTGCTTTTGGAGAAATAAAAAGTGATTTTTGATGGGTTAAACTAAACTAGTACTTTAGATGTCCCACTCATCATGTTTACATTTCTTTAAAATAATGTCTCATTCATCTTGTCTAAATAGAAGTAAGGAAATAATTAATTTTTCAAAACACTTTAAAAGTGATAGAACCTACACACTTTCTAACTTTTATTTTTATTTTTAATATCCGTGTCGAATGCTACATAGACACGATGAGTGGAACGTATATACATTATACAGTTGGGAAGAGTGATGGATTAATTGAAGAAGGGTGATGATTCTACACAGATGACAAATGAAGCGGCCCATGTAATGTAATTGCAATTTTAGTGATACAAGTCAACCGTAGCATGTGCTAAACGAATATTGATACATAATTGGCATATTGCACCGTACCTGCCCAAATCAACGGTATAATTCTTCCTGTCTTAATAAAAACAGAATATTATTAAATGCTACTTCTCCGAAATTTCCTAATCTACGACGGCGCCAACGACACCCGTAAATGTAATACCAAAAGCGCTTAAATTTTCATTAGTTTGACCCATAAATGAACAAATTTGCATTTAGTATATTCAAATAACGTTAGTTTATATATTTATATATATATTTATATTATGCCTTCTCTGGTTTTTAATTGATCATATAATATGCCGAACTATCTAAATTAATACACACAAAATTTTGAGTTAGAAACTGTTAGTACAATCATGATCCATCAAATGACATATCCGGCCGGTCGTAACTCGTAAATGCAATATATTTATTATTTATCCTATGTCGTATTTATGAAAGGCATACTATTTTCACATTAGTGATGAATCCAAAACAGATATTATTCGATGGATGGATCAAGGTATATGGTTATGAGAACCGTCCGAGTGTCACAAAAAGTTGCCCCACATTAATACTTTTATGATGGACTATTATTTTTAAATTAGATCATCATGATTTGGGATATATTTTAGTCAAAAATAATAAGCTAAATGATTGCTAACGGTAGAAAGTTGAAGAAATAATAGGAATTTGCTGTTCGGAAAAAATGGGCAGCATGTATATATGAATCTCCGTCGTTGGATTTGGATATCAACCCAACGTGATTTTAGGATGCAATTGAAAATTTACTAAAACAGAGCTCCTATAACAAAATATTTTTATTCTTTACTTTTCTAATTAGAATAGAGTTGCGGGATTGATTAGTACAGCAACGGCGAGCAAGAAAGTGACCAATCTAATGAAATTAAATAAACGAATTTACATGAGACATGGACAATAATGAAATGAATGATGATACATACGACAATGGAGGAATGGTCCCTTTTTCCAATTGAAAAGGTGGACAACAAACAAATAAACATTAAAATACTAAGAGAAGTATTTTATTTAATTTTTTTGTAAAAAAGGAATAACAAGAATGTGGATAAGAAAAGGATGTTGTCTTTAAAGGTGGTTGCCGTTGGTAAGGCAAAACAAAAGGGTATGTTTTAGTTTGTTTAAACAGAATGGGCCGGGCAAAGTAAAGGACATCATCTTTTAGGTTGTAGTAGTTAGTTTCATTCTAAGAATGCTGTTTAGGATTCCTTTTTGTGATTGGATATTGTATCACTTTAACTTGTTTGGAACCATGCACACATATGAGTATTGTATTTTATATCTTGTGTTCAAGTTTGTATCAGATTCGTAGCTTTATTATTATGTTAATTGCCAATTATTATTTGAATTCATCATATTATGTTGACACGATAACGACCCCACAAATACGATTAAGGAGTTTTTGTGTGTAATGGTTGGCTATGAAGCATGGATACGAATACGAATACGAAATACGAATACGATACGATACGAAAATACGTTATTTTTCAAAAAATTAAGATACGAATACGTTATAAATACGTTTATATTTATTTATAATATTTTATATTTTAATAATAATAATATTATGAAACTCATACTAATAAACTCATATAAACAATCTATTGTGTGAGAATCCTTTGAAATTGTGTAAACAATATGGCCTTGTTGAGCGGCCGGCGACGGCGACAAATAGTTGAGGCGGCGATGCGTGGACAGAGTGAGGTACCGTGTATTGTGTGGGAATCCTTTGAACCCTAAAATATCACGATCTATATCCATTTCCAATTAGATACGTATTTGATTTCTAATAAACGTATTTTAATTTTTTTTGTCATATTTATTTTTAAAAAAATAATTAATTAAATTAAATTAAAAAATACGTTTTAAATACGTATTTAAACCGTATTTTTTTTGTATTCATATTAAATATGTTTTTTTATGAATACGCCAGCCCTTGGAGCGTATCTATGCTACCTAGATGGTTGGCGTGTGGCTCAATTTCCTCTATTTTATACTATTTCAAAAGTGAGAAACGAAAGCAAACAAAGACAATTCGTTGGAAAAGCCAAAATTAAAAATTCTACACACTCACTATCTATTTGTCGCTTTTTGGACAATCATGTTTATGCAAAGACGTGTGAAGGATGAAATCATTGGTTCGCTGTTTATTAGTACTATTTTTTTTTTTTGAAGAATTATTAGTGGAATATTATCTATTGGAGCGTCCACCCCATCTGTATAATTATTTTATTAGTATATATTAAGTTTCAAAATGTGTGTGTTTTTTTTTTCCTTTTTTATTAGAATTAGTTAGTACTGTTTTTCATATTAATTGTTAATCGTTTTGGCCAATTTCTTTGTATAGCTTGCATAACTTTTTTTTCACAGAATAATTAATATAGTTTTTTGGTTTATAATTTAATCAAGGGGTAAGGTCCTATATACCCCTTAAGGTTTCATGTGATGGGCCCCATCGTTTATTTTTGGGCAATTTACCCCCTAACGTTTTTGAATAGGTGCTATTAAGTCCACCCTATTGATGGATGTTAAAATCGCCGTTATTTTTTTTTTTTACCCTCCATTTTATACTTTGCTTATCTAAATCCATTTTTTAATATGGAAATAATCAATGCAATACTTATCAGGCCCATCACACTTCCGTATAAAATAAATTCTACGTATATCGACTTCATACCTTTTTGACCGTAATGCTGTCGGATTTTTCTGCCGGAAGTTTTAGGGACCTCGTCCAACCACACGATCGCAACCTAAGGTTTCCAGCCGCATAATTCTTCAACAGTACCCAGCACAGCCTTCGCTCATTCCCTACCTGAGGCGTAGGGTGCTCCGTCGATACACAAAGAAGATCTTAAATATTGGAAGGGATGAGCAAAAGCCCAGATCTTTATTTAGGAATTATATAAAACTTATTACAACATAAATATATCTCCTTTAGGGAGGAGACAGACTTGTTTAGCTACCTATGGTAGCGGGATTTGGATACATTAGAAAAAGAAAAGAAAAGAACTATGCTATAATTATTTTGGATGAAGCAGAGAGTATTTTCAATTGTGTAGGTTTTCGATGATCCTTCTGCCTCAACTTCTGTTTGTTTAAATAGAGGTATAGGGAACCTCTATCACTCCATTATTGCCTTGGATTCTTTATCCTTGGCTGCTTTTCTTCACGTGAAGAGAGTCCGACCAATATCATATGAGGACAGCCGACCTCTCCTGCCACTGGTCCACCCTGTCTTCTATGATTGAACGAAGACAACCATCTTTCGGTGAAGATAATATCTCGTGACTGGTAGATCACTACTTTAGTGGTCCTTCTATATTTTTACCCATTTGTAGTTTAGTGGGTAATACTTGTTCATCCACCCACCGATGTCGCTTTCTTTTTTGTGAGTGGTCTTCCAGCGCAGAGTCACATGACTCTTTTACCTTGAGTGGGGAATCTACTTTTTCCCGTGGCCCTTAGCATCGTTGCCTTTGGCATCTCCTTGCGCTCTGCGTATTTGTCGGAACGAGCCTTCTATTTCCCTCTTTTGGGAAGAATGTAACACCCTAATTTATATTATTAAATTTAATAAAACTAATGCGGAAAATCTAGCAAATATTTTTTTTTAATATAAATATATAATATAACATGGAATAAGAATTTATACTAAATAAAAATATAACTCAAGAAACATGAGAAAAGTTATATTGCTTGCAACTATGGTTATAAAGAAACTATATACTCAATAAACAGAGATACTGAATAAGTTCTCAATACTTCATGCAGTAAACTTCAAATCCTAATTACCATAATAATTATCAGAGTTAAACATAGCAAATCCTAATAAAGTTTTCTTAAGATAATAGACAAAGTCATAAGTTCCAAACTAAATAGAAGAGTACGACATTACTTAAAATTCTACTATTACTTAAACTTGAAGATCATAAACCACCACCACATTTCCTTCACGCAACTTCTTGATCACCTGAAAACACTTTAAAGAAAAACGGGGTGAGCATTTAAAAAATACTCAGTGGGGGATTCAATGTATATCTTTTTCTTTTATTGTCCAACAATGTAAACAAGGCAAGTGAGGATATAGGAAAACTTCAACCACAAACTTGTGGGACATAAACTTCAACCACAATCTCGTGGGATAATAACTTCAACCATAAATCATCTCATTGTACAAAGCAAAGTATGAAATTATGGGATCACATTCAACTATGCATAGGACATAACTTGCACACATAAGCATGCTCAACATATCAACTTCAACCATATCTCAAAGCACAAGTAAACACGTTGGACATAAATCATTTTCTCGAATAAGAACTTGAAACATTTCTTGCAATAATGTATAGAGTAGAAATATGTTACTTTACCTCACCTTGAATTCTTGAAATAAAGAAACTGGACAAAAGCTTTAACGAGGAGACGAAGATCCTACTTGCGTCGCACCTAGTTAAATAAAACTATCATATATAAGGGTCAACAATCCTAGTAGGTCGAAATAAAAAAAAAATATGAACTCAACATACTGACTTAACTTATAAACCCCTGTATACCAATTCTTTTAACAAAAAAAAAAAATCTATTAAACAAAATCTCTCATTCTTCAATTGCATTAATGTATACCCGTATATATATTATAAATATTTTCTTCTGAACGGAACTAAAACTATAATTTAATGAAATATAAACTACAATATCATCTGTATAAATCCAGCCGTAATACTATGTTCGAATGAAAATATGTATAACTACATACGTACAACAAATATAGTATATATGCATATATTAAGCAGTACGATGATATATATATATATATATATATATATATATATATACTCCATCTATGGAAAAAGAAGAGAAAAAAAACAACAACAAAACATCCTTGTAATATATATATACATACATATCTGTACGTACATGAAAGGGCTTGGAATCAAATTAGCAAAACTTTAGTTGAATAGTCAAAAAGTACGGCTAATTAACTCAAATCAAAATGAAATAAATAAAATAGCAATCTCTTAATCGAATCAAACATGGGACAAAGTAATTAGTACAGAAGACTCACATTGCGTAATCAATATTATATATATATATATATATATATATATATATATATATATATATATATATATAACTTGAGGTTTGAAATTAAGATAAATCGGTAAAACTTATTTATAAAAGAAAGCTTACTGATTGAAAGTTGATGAAAAGCAAAGCACAATCTGCTAACTCCCTTGTATCAGAACAGAGAATTTGTAATATCTTTTATCGACAATTTTGAGGGTATAAATAGATGGAAAAGGTTGAATGATTGGAGGATTTTTCGATGAGTAAGTTTACAGAACTTAGAACGAATCTCCTAGAAAACTGATTCAAAGTGAAATATAAAACTTCTCCTGGAGGAATAACCGTATGAGATAGTGGAGCAGATTTCTGCTGCAGTTATAACCCTAAGAAAAACGACTAAGAAATTTTCTTTTGTATCTTTATAAAAAAAAAAAAAAATTGGAAAGGCTTGATCCTATTAATAATTTAAAAGCCCAAATTAATATTCTTCTTAATATCCCAAATCTACTTTACGACCCAAACAAAGAAATCATAACTGAGACTAAAAAAAAAATACTAATATATATGTATGTAACTCACATAAATATTTTATATCCCAATAAAAAAAATAAAATCATCAAAACCTATACTTAAGTTGAACTTACTATGGCGCAATTTCGGATATCCTTAAAAAAATAATCAAAATTAAACTTAATAAAATGTGGGCTGTTACAAAGAAAGCCTTTTCCGAACTCTGGCTCCTTCTACTTCAGACACTCCTAGCAGACGTGCTCAAACCAATGCCCAAAATGAGCCATGTTGCAATATTTACGATGAGTCTCATTGCTCCCTGCAATCCTGTTTTCCTAAAGCAAAGTTCTCTTTCTTTCCAAAGCTTCCTCTGCATATTTGGTTGATTTTCCTGTCATAGTGTTTAAGAGGAAAGATCCATTCACTGAATTCTGAAAGAATTTGAATGGAAACTTGACTTTGTCCATCTCCGTGAGAAAGACCCATAGACCCCATGCTCATCTGCTAGAGATGAGATCCTCTGGCAATTTTTAGACTAGTGTAGTCTCTTTTTTCATTGGTACCTTGATTCATCCCAAGGCATTGGTATCAGGTCTCCTGAGCCTTATGTAATGAAAGGCTTCATGATTACCTTTTCACCGCACGTCCAGCAGTTACAATCTTTAAAACTTTTATTGACTCTAGTATGAGTCAGTCTGAAAGTCTTCTTGGTTGGTGTCCTTCCTTGAGATCTATTTGAACCACATCCTCGGGATGAAAACCTATTTGGACCGCTTCTTTGGCCAGATTTGTAGATTCTTGCTTTCTGACGTGTCCACATCGTTCTTGGTTTCCAAGAACTTCTTCTTGATTCTCCACCTTTGTAGTAGGGCTGAAATCTATGTTTTTCACTTCTTTTCAGCCTTGGTGGTTCCCCCCCCCCCCCCCTCCCCAAATGATAGTTGGGAGATCATTATCATCACAACCTAGAGGAGTTGCTTTGTTGATCATCCTCAGCTTCTTCATATTTCTCAAAGTCGTGGCTTGCTGACACCACTCTGAGAGCTTTTGATGTACATATGACATCATTTTGGCGACGTTATCGAAATCTCCTGGTTTGTAATCTCGGATTAACATCTCTTTCCATGGGCTTGGAAATTTCAGGAAGAAATTTTCCATTGCGATCCTTTCATCATCCTTTGATTGGTGCTGATAAAGGTTGAAGAGCTGTAGAAATTTGTTGAGCGTTTGTTGATTTAAGACTGCAAGTCTTAAATTTTACATTGCCATCATGTATTTTTTCTTTTTCTCGTCATCGTATCCTTCAAAATATCCTTCTCAAAGGAAATAATTTTTGATGAGCATCGCCATATTCTTAATCATTTCGGTGAAGGAATTGATGTCGGTGAAGCATAGACGTTTGGTTTCCATCGGAATACCTTCCCATGCTATCTTCACCACTCCTGCGAGACTTGTTTCAAGGATTTTAATAAATCCGTCTGTGTCAAGATCGAGCGTTGCTGTTGCGATCCTCATGGCTGAATCCCATTCATCTATTACATATTCTCGATCTATGAAGTTGACTTCATCGATATTGAGCATCACTCCGTATGGATGAATAGGATCCAAGGTCACCTTTCCAACAGGTGTATCCTGTAGTCTAGGTTGCCTTCTTCTTGTCCTTCTGACCGTCATGTGGGCATCATCTGGAGTAACTGGATTAAATCTTGCTCTCGCATGATAGTCACGAGCATCTCTCATATGCTCTTCGTGTGTTTGTTGCCTCTCTGGGATTACCATTTGTGGTCCTTGTTGTCCCTGAGCTGCAATCAACTGATGGTGAAGATAGCATGGGAACCTCGAAGCATTCTTGCAAGAGCTTCACTTCGTGGATCCTTCTTTCCTTCTTCCACCGTTGTTGGATAGGTGGGTTCATTGATAAAAGGATTTCTTCTGAGTCGAACGGAACGGGGTTGCTGCTCCAGTTTTTCAATTCGAGTTTGGATATCGGTGAGGATATTTTTGATTTCATCTTGCACTTTTGATATCTTGTATAGATCTCGAGGTACTCCAGAGAGGCTATTGCCATAATGTTGTATCGTCTTTTGTATTTCCCTTAGATCCTCAGAAATTTTTGAGGAATCTGGGGCAATATCTTGGAAGTCGGGAACATTGGCTATCCCCTTGTCCTTCTTTGCTCCCAGTAGGGCATAGCCTCCTGTAAATCATCTTTATCTATCTTGAAATATTCAAGATAGTTCCTGTAACACTCGCATCTCGGACAACTAACAGTTGTCCGGATCCATGTAAACTGGGATGTCTCCTCCGTTAGGAATAATACTCATATTAAATAATAAATTAAATATAATTTCCAAATAAACCTAGGTCTCTGATACTATTTTGAAAGCGTGAATTTTTAAGCAAAGTGCATATAAAATAGAAATTTACATTATAGAAGGGTTTTTAGTTAAAATTTAAATGGATTTTTTTTTAAACGGAGGTTAACCTTCCGTTAGGGTCTGGACTTTTCTGCACCAAAATCAAAATGTTGAGGGTGTAATTGTACTAATTCAAATGTTGAGGTCCTATATGCTCTATACCTCAAACCTTGGAGTGCAAATTGCACCTTATCCCTTTAATCAAGCACACTAATCTAGGAATTAATTAAGCCTCAGGTCCGAACCAAAAATATTCTAGTTTAAAGAATATTTTTTTCCGATAGGCCCAAATTGAAAATGGCATGAGCTTGAGTTCGAACCCAATATAAATGAAATATTAACGGAGCGGTCTTACACCAATCTATAGAATACATGACAATTAAATTATAAACAAATAAAAAATATAAAATCATTAAATACCTTTAAATTTTAAATATTCATCATAGTATTACAACTAAGAATTTTTAATTAAATATTAAAAGATCATTTAAAAAAAAAATAAAAATTAAAAGATGATGTAATAACTTTCAAATAAAATGAAAACAAATGAGAAACAGTATGGAAAGGATTCTATATTATTCAAAGGAGACAAGAGTGACAATTTTAGATATTTGTAACAATTAACACTAAAATGGAACTATAAAAGTGTTGAGTGCGATGATTCAACTTAATGCACGCTTACGAAATGTAGCGGTTGCAGTTCCTAGAACAAAAAAAAAAAAATATTGAAAAATATCCGACCTTCTTAATCTCAGCTCTCTAATTTTTTATTATATAAACTTAGCTTTTATAATTTCATCATTTAATTTGCGAAACTTAATTTCCTATCTACTAGTAGTATGTAAGTATTGAAATAAGATTCAAATTCAGAATTCTCAATCAAGTAGGCAGGTTTATGTAGAAGTTAGTCTGACTAAAGTGTTACAAGTTGTGCTGATACAGTATGATGATTTTGTCCTTCAATCTGAACTAGATCGATGTGGAATAGGTTGAAGCAGATCCGAAAGATTCTTCTCATATTTATGCTGATATTGCGAAGATCTTTTCCTTATCATTTTTTGACGCGGAGAAGATCTTGTCCAACGATATTCTTTATTGTTCCACAAGTCATATCTCCAAAGGAAGTTTCTACCTACAAGGAAATAAGGGCAAATATGTGAAGATAAGATCTAGGGCCCTTAAGACCTATATATATAGACACCTACATCATTTGGAGGTTGCCGCTGCCATAGCTATTTTCATTGTTCATAGCTATTACACTTTTTCGTGAGAGAGTGTGTTTAGTTGTATTATTGAGAGTGTTTGTTTTATATAAAAACACTTGGGAGAGATGTGAGCGTCAGATTGGAATTCGAGCTTAGGTGCGTCTCGAACAATCGTTAGTTCACGCTAGATTGGGAAGAGTGCGAGTGAAAAGGTTTCATATGGTTGACAAACTATATGAGTAAGAGCTTGTAACTGCAACTTACAATAGTGGATTGATTCTTTCTTAGTCGTGGCCCCCAGACGAAGGTTGGCCAATCGAATTAGGTTACTATTTCTGTGTGTTATTTACTTAGCTCGTTTGATATATTGTGTGCTAATATCTGTGCTAAGTCTTGCAGTAACAGAATCAATTTATATGCATAAATTGTCCGTTTAGTTTTTTCAATAACTAAAAGCACGATGCTCAAAGCTATGACATCCTATGACAGAAGACAGTCTAAACAATGAAAAATCAAGAGAGAATGTTGTAAAGTTGAAAAATTCATGTATGAATTTTCGGCGGAAAATTCTGGCGAAAAGTTGAATCATATATGAAGCCTATCTTTATGTATGCATCATATATGCATTATACATGAAGACTAATATTCATGTATGCATCATTCACGAAAAATTCCAGCGAAAATTTCCGACGAAAATTTTCGGTGAAATTTCGAATCATACACGAAGCCTAACTTCATGTATGCATCATACACGAAGACTGACTTTCATGTATGCATCATACACGAAGCCTAAGATTCATTTGTGCATCATACACGAAAATTTTCGTCGCAAAAAATTTCAAATTTGTATCATACATGAAAATTAATTTTCATGTATGATGCATACATGAAGTTGGGCTTCATGTATGATTCAAATTTTCGCCGGAAATTTTTCGCCGGCGATCGCACCACCGCGCAACTATCGGCGTCGGAAAATTTTACCGTCGGAGAGATTCATACATGAAGTTAGTCTTCGTGTATGATTGAAATTAAAGTTAGCCTTCTTGTATACATGAAGGGTATAAAAGTCACAAACAAACTCAAAAGACTATTTTGAGTTTTTTTTTTTTTCTTTCCAAAATGATATAATTCATCTTTTATGTTTGAGAAGGACTATTTCAATGTTTCACTCAAAAATTAATACTCCCTCTGTCCACGAAATGGTTGCCACATTGTGGACGACACGAGTTTTAAGAAAATGGTAGATAGTAGTGAATTATAGTGAGTATTGTTGTGAGTGGAGTGAGGGTCCCACAAAAAATGTGTGTGAAGTAGCAAAAATGGCAACCATTTCGTGGACAAATTTAAATAGCAAAAGTGACAATTATTTCGCGGACGGAGGCTGCATATGATTGGACACAAAATGAAAATTAGAAGGAATATGCAATATCAGCAGTGGTGTATGTATGTGATACAAGTACGTAGCTTGAACTCAGTTAGTAAAACTATATCTATCTGCCCCTACCTAGTATAGCTCAAATGATTCAAGTAATTTACTAATTGTCAATTGAAAAATTAAAATATAGTATAAATTAAGTCTTTAATTTACCAACAAACACAAACTTGCTCTTGGTTTGAAGTCAAGAATAGACCGATCAACCCACTGTAAGACACATACATAGTCACATACTAAGTACCAAGGAACATTAATCCATCAAACAAAAAATAGAACAAACCTTTTCAGCAACACCATAAAGAAGAAACATATATACAACGAGAATAGATAGACACACTTGAACCTACGTCGACACAAAATCTAAGGTAACTGCAATTAAGCACAAAAAACTAAAGTTAGAGGCTTTGATTTTAGAGTAAACTGTTGATTTGTGATTGCTTTTTAACATACTACGCACCAACTGCATGTTTTCAAGCTGGGGAACATGCATGCATACCTTACCGATTGTAGACAAGTATCATGGCTAGCTCCATACTTGATAAGACAGGGTGAATGCTTTATCAACGAAGAAAAATGGATGAAACAGTATAAAATTGAAGAAAACAATCTTCATGCGAAGAAGAGTGAACTACCGCCTCCGTTGCTCCTCGCCTACGACCAAAAAGGAAAAAAAAAGTCCCACACCGGGGGTTGAATCCGGTGAGGACCCTCTGATGCCTAAGTTAAATACTTGGACGAGAAGAAATGAGTAGAAGAAAATGAATGGAGTATGTGAACAATAGCTTGAGCTGTGGGATATAGGCTTGTTTTTTATAGGTGGGGTTTTATGAGGGTAGAATGGTAATCTCACAGGAAAGGGTGCACGGGCCCTTGAATTTGGGCTTCGCCTTCCCTATTGGTCCCCTATACTTTTTATCAGGCTGGACAGACCAAAGCCATTGGGTTGTCTTATCGTATTTAGGCCTAGGTTTACCGATCCCTTATCAATACTAACAGAGATGCTACTCCATAGAGAATGCAATCCCAGCCGGTCACTCCCTACAACAACAACAAAACATATTACATATATATATTTCCAAATGTTAGGATCCTATCTTGCTCACAATTTTGAAATGATCATGTATACCTCCTCTTCTTCTTCCTCTTTCTCTCCCTCTCCCTCTCCCTCTCCCTCTCCTTCTCCTTCTCCTTCTCCTTCTCCTTCTTCTTCTTCTTCTTCTTCTTCTTCTTCTTCTTCTTCTTCACCTTCACCATCTCATATCTGCAGATTCATTCATAAATCATAAACAAATAGGAATTCATCCAATGTAGAGACACATGTATAATTAGATAAAGATAAAGATAATAAAAACTACGAAACTAGCGTTAGTTAGCTAGGAAACTCATAGTAGATGAGATTGAAATAATAATCACACAATGCCGCCCGCATTGGTACAGAAATATAAATGATTAAAAGTAATTAATATACTATTTATTAAAACAAATCGATCAGCTAGAAGTAGCAGGCAGGTAGCTTAGGGGGGTGTATTTAATCATGACTTTCATTGAATTTTAAAGGCTTCACAAGTCTGGGTGTATTCAATCCAGACTTCTGTTGGATTTCTGAAATCTGGGTGTATTCAATCCAGACTTCTGTTGGACTTCTGAAATCTAGGTGTATTCAATTACGACTTATGTTGGATTTCTAAACTCTTGGTGTATTTAACATTCCATGGACTTTTAACTTATGAATTTTCGTTGGAGTTTCGTTGGAGTTTGATGAAGAAAATAGGCATGATGAAATCCAATCGATATCGATGAGATTTGAAATCCAATGCAACCCCAGCATCGGGTGAGGTAGAGCGGTCGCTGGAGACTCCCAACCAGCGCTGGGGGCCAGCCGGCATTGGGAATGCAGCTACAAGAGTAACAGAAACACGAGAAAATCACTTTAATTGCTCACAATCTTCCACCCCCAGGCCCCAACCCCACCCTCGACGTCGATCTCTCGTTCTCTCCTCTCTCTCTCTCTCTCTCTCTCTCTCTCTCTATAAGAAGATGGAAGCACTTCGTCAATTACAAAACAATGGCAGCAGCTGCAGCGACGCCGTTTGCACCTTCCTCCAACCTCTACTCCCCCAAACACTTCGTCAATTACAAAACTTCAAGATTAAGCTCAAACTCACCAACAATCTCAACTGCCACTCCGTTTCTTGCTCTTCCGCTTCGGTTTCTTGGCCAATAGTTAAAGAATCAAGAACATTAGCAGCATCAAGAATCGTGACGCGGGCCTACATTTCGGCATCAAAAGTCTTGGCGTCGGTTCTCACTCTTGTCGACTGCACGAGTTGTACCTTGGCCATGCCTCTATATTATGGTATGTGGGAGTTGTACCCTTTTTAGAGAATTTAACTTGCAAAGTCATTTTCTGCAATCTTTGTTGTTGGTTGAGGGGCTGGTTCAATGAATTTTGTAGTGCATATTTCTGTTTGAATTGGAGTGATTTTGATAATTTGAGAGAGAGGGAGAGGTCCCAACGGGGGCTGGGCTCTAGTGAGGGCTGAGTGTCAGTGAGGGGTGGATACCAGCGCCCGCTCGGTACATTGAGCGCTCGTTGGATTGCAGCGAGCGCTGGGGTGATGGAATTGAACTCCAACAAAAGTCGAGGTAACTTAACGCGAAATCCACTAGAACTCCAACAAAATTCCATCTCAAATCCACAAAATCCACCTGAACTCCAGACTTCTCAACTCGATAACTTACAAACTCTAACAGAATTCCAACTGAAATCCTGATTAAATACACCCCCTTAATATATGTATGATTCAGCCTGCAACCGCAAGCATTAATTCCCTTGTACCAAAATACCAAAAAGAATGCTATATAGTATTAATTGTTCATTTTCAGGTGCATACCCATCTGCAACGCACATTTCCATCCAGTCTTTTTCACGGTAACGAGCCTGCAGTGGCAAATAATCAAAAGTAGTATCAATTTATATAGAGTATGGGCAATTAATTAAGAAATGATTCTTCATAATACGTACACATTTGATTTGCATGTTAATAAATCATGTACAGGTTAAAATACCTCAAATTGTTGGGGATCGGGATCATCAGGAATAATTGGAGAGTTTTCAACTTTAGCCAAATCTTCACGCAATTCCTTTCAGAATTGGAATTGCTTGTGGACATCAAACTGCATGCAATAGTAATTAATTAAGAAAGACTTACTACTAATTTCAGAATAATAATAATAACAATGATAATGTAAATGCACATTATAGATGCAAAAAGCCTGCTTATTCGGTTACCCGATTAGTAACCGAACCAAAAATTCGGTTAACCGGAACCGAAAATCGTGAAAATGGTACCCGCTAACCGACCCGAAGCGGTTAGTCGGTTACCCGATAACCGACCGGTTCGGTTAGGCGGGTACTCGACTAACCGAATATATACCCGACCTCTTTGAAAATCGGTTATTCGGGTAATTATTCGGGTAATTACCCGATTAACCGAAAATAATAACCGATTTTGAAAAAGAAAATCGAAATGTACCCTCTGTTTTTTTATTATATACCCTCACAATGCAAATTTGCTCCACCAAAAATCCAAAATACCGCCATGCATATTCTCCTACTGCAAGTCTGCAACATAAATTACATTTGTTAATTCATGATTTTGGACCTGTGGTGGAGGATAGGATGATGCAATGGGGCAAACTAGACTATATAATCTCGTTAACGTATAACTAATTAAAAAAGAAGAATTATATATGTAAATAAATAGGGATATCGTCTACAAATCCATACATTTATAAACAACAAAATAAGAGAAGCTAATGATCACATGTACTACCTATGCTAACATGCGCCTCAATAACATTTGTATATAGACTATTCACATACTATTATCTATGAAAGAAAAAGATACCAACAAAAAAAGTATAAACATTAAAAGTAAAAACTTGTATGCATTGCCGTGAATTACGATACAAAACACCACTAACCACTACCAGTAACCAAATCGTGCATATATATACATATGTACCTTGTGAGTTGTGAGTTGAAATGGAGAATTGAATTGTGCAGCCGCCAGCCGGCGGAGGGGCGGAGATGTCAAATGGTGGTGAGCTTGCGGCGGAGCGCCGGTGATGACTGACGGGCTAACCGGCGGCGAAGCGAAGAGGAAGACACATGAGAAGAGAGCAGGGAGCAGACTGGCAGAGTCGGAGAGCGAGAGCGAGAGACGTCAGACGAGAGAGTGAGAGTCGAGAGCGAGAGCGAGAGCGAGAGCGGCTGAGTAGCTGACTTTGAGAGAGTGATTTTAGGGTTATAAGATATAATATATTAATATATATTTTTTTAAAATTTACCGGTTGTTTTGGGTACCCGACCGGTTATCGGTTATTAACCGGTAACCGAAAATATGTAGAGGAGGTAACCGGAACCGCCTCCGAAACCGATAAAATCGGTTATCAGGTACCCGACCCGAGTCGGTTAACACCGGTTCCGGTTACTAACCGAATAACTGGATCCGAATAAGCAATGAATCATGTAGAGTAGAGAATTACCATCATTTGTTTGTAAGTGGTATTTGGAGGCAATGCTTTGGGAAACCGGTAAACACGTGGGGGATGAAGACTGCATTGTAGGCCCCCAGTTTTCCCACTCGATACGGCTCATCTATTGTATACGCATACACAAACACAACACGCAATAATTCTAACTCAGATTCAGAAACAACAATAAACATAGCAATAATAGATATACATATGATGTTTATGCGATATTAATCGTTTCTCAATCTTAATTAAAAAGGGGGGAAACATAATTTAGGTGTATATTAGTATTGCGGACTAGTATTATTATGATTAATACAAAAGGACAGAGCCTAGATCTACAACTGAAATCATTGAGAGAGAGAGAGAGAGAGAGATATGAAGCAAAAGGTTGGTTACCCACCAAAGGTGGCGACGACGAGAACGTCACCGGTCTTAATGACTCCCTGAAGCACTTTATTTTCATATTGAGCAGGGGCGGAAGCATCGTCCTCAAAATGATAGCAACCCCAACTTTCTCTTGGTCCATCCAGAACAACAACACGACCTAAATTATCGTGTATATATATAGTAATTAGCTTCGCATCCTTGAGGGATTCTGTACTCAATTTCCACACTAAACATTATTAATGTCTTCTTCAGGATAGAAGAGGCGACGGCGACGCCATCATAAACTTAATTTGGGCTTTTTGTCCTTCTCATTTTTTGTTTTTTCTTGTCCTTTAATTACTACAGTCGACGCCCATGTTCTACCAATTTCAATTTCCTCTTATATCTTTCTCATCATTAATTTCCAACAAAAATTTAACTACAATTTTTCCCCATTCTTATCGATAATGATGATTTATAATCAGATTCCAAAACTTCCACGGCTTTTAATTTTTAAGACCTATCACCTATCCCTGCTTATTGTAATGGTTGGCAAGGAAAAAAACCAAGTAAGGTAGGAAACGAAGTGCTCATTAAATTTGTAGCGCAAGCTATCCCTGCTTATTGCATGAGCTCTTTTTTACTTCCACAATGTTTAACGATTGAGGTAGAATGAATGATGAATTCAATCTGGTCGAGTAATAAAGAAGGGGGTCGACGTGGGATTAATTGGATGTCGTGGGAGAGATTGTGTGTGAGGAAAGATGCGGTGGTTTGGGATTCCATAATCTCCAACTGTTCAACATTGCAATGCTTGGAAAATTTGGTTGGCGATTGATAACCGACCTATATACTCTTGTTTGTAGGATTTTAAAGGCAAAATATTTCCCTCGAGGGGATTTTTTAAACGCCGGCTGCGGCCATAATCCAAGTTTTACTTGGCACAACATTTGTATTTCTCAAGAGTTGATCACAAGGGGAATTAGGTAGAGAGTTGGTAATAGAATGAGGGTTGAAGGTTTGGAATGATCCATGGATTACGCGAGATGATAATTCTTATCTTTCTACAACTGATGTCGCATGTCGCGGATATTATAGTAAGCGAACTTTTTATACCTGGTATGCGATTGTGGGATGTTGAGATCATTTCAGAGCTATTTAACGAGGTAGATGCAAAATAAATACTTTCAATACCTGTTAATTTGAAGGATAGTGAAGACTCTTATTTGGCAATATTCAAGGAATGGTTTGTATTTGGTTTGATCAGCGTATAGACTTGCTTCTACTTTTACTATTGATGGCTATCATTCTACCTTGGGTAATTGGAAATCTTTATGGAGTCTTAAAGTTCCTTCGGAAGTGAAGATGTTTCTCTGGAGGGCTGCTCGTTATTGTCTACCTACTAAATTCGATCTTAGCTCGTGGAGTTTTAGTTGAGAAAAGTTGTAGGATTTGTAGCAGTGATATAGAAGATAATTGACATCTTTTTCTTGATTGTACTTTTGCTGAAAGTTGTTGGACATCACTTGGTTTTCGCGTTTGGATCTACCAACTTGCAGATGAATGTGAGTCTTTTAAAGATTTTGTTTTTGGTTTTCTAGCACATCCGAAGATTCTTAAACTCAAGTGATTGCTGATGCAATTTGTCTCTGAGTTCTAGGAAGTCACCCCAAGAGGGTTCCAACTCTTCATCTAATGTTTCCTGCATGTTAGTAGCATTGGAAGAATTTAAATTAACTGGACTAGAATGTACCTCAGCATCATCCTGGTCGGTTGCAAATGCCATGAGACATTGATCCTGTCCGATAGCGTTGTTGGTGGAAGTCAGCTCGTCCTCATCTTCGGTGTCGGTGAAGATGTCCATGTCATCAGCTGCTTCTTCTGCAACCATGGCTTTGTTCTTTGCATTTTGCTTCGGTGTCCCTCTTTGCCGCATTCAAAGCAACCGTTGTTTACAGGCTTTGAGTTATCTCAAGTTCGATTGGATTTATAGAACCGCTTGTATTTTCCGAACCGAGTCTCCATGTCAGCCAGCTTCTTTGACAAGGCGGTAATACTCTGTTGCAGCTCTTCTCTGCTAGGCTCCTTCGAAGCTGTGTCCGCAGATCTTATTGCCCTTGATGTTCGCGGTTTGGAATAGTCGGCTCGAAGTGCTACTGTCTTTGTTCCGGAACTAACATCCTCATGTCGACTCCTCTGCACTGAGGACTGAGTTGATCTTCGTCGGTTCACTTTGTACTCGTTTCCTTTCAGAATTGAGAACAGTCTGTCCGTTCCCATCTCTCCAAGATCAGCTCGGCTTTCATAAATGTTGGTGAAGGTGTCCCACTCAGCTGGTAGGGCTTGTAATACTTTGAGATTGATCTCTCTCAAAGTACATTTTCCTCGTCGGATAGACTGAATCTTTCGGATGATATCCATGAACCGAAGCTCCAACTGATCAATGGTTTCATCAACTTTTAGACAGAAATTGTCAAAATCTTGACAAGCATGGGAGAACTGTTCTCCTTGGTTTCGTCACTCCCTTCACTAAGAGATGCCAGAATGTCCCACATTTCCTTAGCTGTGTTGCACTCTTCTATCCATGGAAGATAGTCTTGTCCAACTGTGGATATGATAGTGCTCTGAGCCCAGATATCCAGCTGGCTCACTTTTGCTTCCTCAGGGGTAAAATCTTCTGGCTTCTTCTCGACTATCGCCTCAGTTGCATCCCCATCATTGGGATTTGTATGAGTGCGAATGACTTTTTCCATGAAGGTGATCGGTCCGGATGTAATCACTTGT
Organism: Schizonepeta tenuifolia; assembly: GCA_029490685.1. Classification (NCBI taxonomy): domain Eukaryota; kingdom Viridiplantae; phylum Streptophyta; class Magnoliopsida; order Lamiales; family Lamiaceae; genus Schizonepeta; species Schizonepeta tenuifolia. Next base: position 57,883,789 of record CM055957.1, on the reverse strand, counting down.
TGTATTCGATGATGCTTGGACAGTAGAATCTTCTTCATCCGAGTTTTCCAGGACGTATAGTTCACAACCGAGAACATGACAACAATCTTGTCTTTAACATCCATCTGCACACAATGAACAGACGACAAATGCAAGCCGAAATGCACTAGCGTGAAAAAGATCTATTCAGTTGACCACTGAAGAAAAACACCTTGATTCACACCTCGTGAAACAGAGACATCGGTCTTGTGAACCACTGCTCTGATACCACTTGATGGTCCCGATACGAGTTCTGGTGTATGGGGGGGATACACCAGATAGGAATTTTAAAAATAACCTCCGAAAAAATACCACAACTGGGTAAGAAGACTCATCTGGAATCACAACTGAGTAAGAAAACTCAGCTGGAAGAGTGGTGCTGTGCGGAATGTGGTAGATACAAAAACAACTCGTATAAAACAACTCAGGCTCAGATGCAAGGTCGGTCAACAATCAAATCAGTTGAAATGTAAAGATGCAGTTTTGAGTGCTGGTTAGTTGGACAGTTAGATATGTAGAAAATAACTGAACAGAAAACACAAAAGCACAAAGGAATTACGTGGTTCGGAGAGAACTCCTACGTCCACGGGGAGTTGTGAGTCCACACAACTCAGTCCAAATTCTTTAGGACAGCTACCACAAAGCTTACGCGGGCTTTGCAACCGTACAGATAAGTTTGCGGGTACTTATCAACCTTTCTACTCAATTTCAGGAAGAGCAGGATCCTAACAACCTTTTTGGGGATGTGTATAAGGATGGGTTTTCCAACTACTAGCTTTAACAAAGAAGTGAGCTAGGATCTAAGTTTGAACAAATGAAGACTCAAACTAAGATCGAAAAACACCAAGACAGATTCTAACTCTCTATGAACTCTCAGCTGGTGATGTTCTTAGAAAGAGAATAATTTTAGTTTAGCTTGTGCGCAGTATATCGTCGTTCTTTCGCTCTTCTGTCTCTTGTCTTGATGAATGAATGAATGCCTCTATTTATAGGCGGTGAGAATCAACTAGTCGTTAAAAGAGCCGTTGATCTCTGTTTTGTGAAAGCGATGGCTTGTCTCTCATCTCTGCAGATTTTCCCGATTTGGCAACTGTGAACTTCTGCTTTCCTTCTGAGACAACCTTGTGTTGGGCCAAATGAGGTAATGACAGAACGTCAAACCTTCACGTGACTTCCTATTTGAAATTCAAATTTCAACCTTTGTCTTTCAGCATTGGTTAGTCGGTTGAGACGTTTGATCTTCATCCGAGTGGTCTTCAGCTGATGTTCCATCTGATCGCTACCTTCATCTGACATTATGTCTGAAGAGGAACAGTTGAACCCTCAGCTGCCTTGAACTTCATGTTGTCGATTTATCAGATTGAGTCCTGCAACTGATGTTCCATATGAGTTTCCATCTGTAGTTCTACGAGTATAACTATGTTGCCGTCTTCAGCTGGAGTCCTGTAAAGATAAAATCTGAACATTGCTCAAACAGCGAGCCTAAATACTAACATTAGGATATGGCAACATCTACTCGGTTAGGGTCAGTTGGTTTTGGAATCAATCAAAACTTTACTAAATTTCCCAACAGTTGGTGTTCGATGAGATCTGAATGTTTGCAGAGCTTGGCATAATATATTAGAGGGTGGTTATCGTTGTGATGTTGATGCGACTTTCTTTGCTATGGGGTTTGGTATGATTATTCGAAATACATAAGGTGATATTGTGGCTGCTAAAGTCATGTGTTTGTCAGGTTATGCAAGAGTCGAATAAGGAAGGGCTATAGGTTTATACGAGGCTCTTTCGTGGATAAAAGACCTTGGGTTAGATCGTGTGGAGCTTCAAACTGACAAATTGATGGTTTTCAACGCAATATCCAATCGGAGAGTTGACCATTCTGAATTTGGTATGATTATTGGAAGAAGTTGTGAAATATTGGCTACTAATATTTTGTTTTCTGTTAAGTACTCCATCTGTCCCGCGAAAGATGAGCCACTTTTCTTTTTGGGCTGTTCCACGAAAGATGAGCCCTTTATGTTTTGGGAAATAATTAATTACATTCACACTGCTTTTACATTTGCATTCACACTACTTTTACATTCTTTATTATTTATTCATACTACTTTTCCATTCTTTATCAATAAAATACTCCATTAAATACATCCACTACTATTTCTTCTTAGTCTCCGTGTCCAAACCAAAGGGCTCATCTTTGATGGGACGGAGGGAGTATGTTAGACGTGAAGCTAACTTTGTGATGCATTGTCTTGCTAGAGCTGTTAGGAATTTTCCTTCTCCTTATGTCTGGGTTGAGTCCCTGACTATTGTGGAGGACCTTCATATATATCCTTGCTCTTGTGCTTAATATTATTTTTATAGTTTATTTAAAAAAAAACCTATCACCTATCAATTAATTAATTATAAAATCAAAATAAAGCAATTAATATAATTTTTATGCGATTAACCATTTTTTTTAACTTGAAAAAAGAGGAGCCGTAACATTTGGTATTTTTTTTTTCAATAAAGACAGACACTACTAGTTCTATCTATTTTCCTATAGAAAGAGAGACATACGCAGTGTAGATGTGAAGATGTGATTTGATTGATATAAAATCTATCTATTAGGGGTGGAAAACGGAGTGAGTATCTACTAATTGACCTGTTATTCTGATTACCCACACACTGCTTATAGCCTTAAATGGCTTCCGCTCACCGACCCGTTTATATGATTGCGGTTGACCGGTATCCGAATTAGAATTGCGGCACGGTATGAGGTTAACCAATATTAAAAAATAATCTGTCATCACACTTATATAAATAATTAATGGATGAAACATGCGGCGGCTGTACATATTTAAAAACCTGTTGCATAAAAGTTAAAAAAAGATAAAATCTCCCACGAATTTGCATATCAGTGAATTTTACAATTCACAAACAAACACATAACAAAACAAAAACATAATTATAATCACATAAAATATCCATAAAATAGCATAAAACCTCACAAATCTGAAACCATCTTAAATCTCCTCTCAAAATTATGACTTTCTGAATTCTTAAAACAACAAAAGTTTTAACAAAAAAGATAAAAGGTGTTCATCCATCCATCTTTAAATTCCAATATTCCATAGAATGCCACGCATTGAGCTTCTCCTTTACATGAGATGGCACCTCACCTGTCAAAAATTGGAATATTTAGTTAGATGCAAGGAGTTTCACTCTAATTAACGACTCGCGACAACACAATTACGATCCTTGGACTTCAAAGAGAAAGGGTTAAGGAGTGTGGGCGGGTGGCGGGTGGCGGCTTTGCTATGAGAAGTAGTAAATTAGAAATGAATGTACGGTATTTATAATACATCTATATATGTATATATGGTAAGGGTACAGAGAAAGGGTTAGGGTAGGAATGATGGGTGGGTGGCGACGACTTTGCGAAGAAAAGTATAAAATTTGAACTAGAACGGATTTCATCGGTTTGACGGCAATAACCGTGCGGATATCGGGTAGAACCGATAACCGCTGCGCCTAGAAAATGCCACCGCCTATCGCACTACTATCCGCCGGCGGCGGTTAACGGTGCACCTTTAACCGGCGGTAAACGGGACGGACGGTAAGTAACCGACTAACCATTGTCGTCTTTCCACCCCTATCTAGTATCTCTTATATACTACATTCGTCAATCCGCTTACCATACTTATATACTACATTCGTCAATCCGCTTACCATAATTTTTTTTTGGGACGTTCACAAACCATTTGTCACTCCATTTGTAATAATAAGTCTACACTACTACACATCTCATTTTATTTTTAACTTTATTACACACACAATATTTCATAAGAGAGACTCTTATCACTCACTACACGTTATACTAAGAGGGTGTTTGGCTGAGTTTATAAGTTCCTCTAACTAATCAAAGTTATTAAAATATGTACAAGTCAAAATGTGGCAAATAGAATGGTAGATGGAGTATATAAAAGCTGGATAGTTAACAAAAACTTTAAATCTTTGCCATTTTTCTTCCAAAAAACTCTGTCAACAGTCCAAAATATTTTGACCACTTAATCCACCTTAAATTCCATTTTCAGCGTTTCAAATATAACAACCGGAATAGAAAATAAATAACAAAAATGCTAAATTTTCATCAAAATGAGATAGTTTTCAAGAACTCATCGAATTGCTACGATGACCTTATCGTGATTATTAAAGTAAAGTTTCGATTTTGGGTATCAAATCTATTTCCTAGTGTTGCTTGTTATAGTTTGGGTGTTTGGATTTGTAATCCATCTTATTGCCTTGGTTTGTTGTAGTTTGACTCCTTTTTTCTTTGTTAAACTTTGTATCTCGTTATTGGGTTACACCCCTCATGAAAAATATAAAGAGAAGAGAAAAGCTTAAACATAATTACTAGCAACGATACGTGACCCAATGTCTTCCCAGGATCGTCACGCCGAGTGATCTTTATTTATTGATTATTGTAACATTAAATTTAAAGAGCGTGATGAACTTGAACCGAAAATTTTTAATTGTCATGATATTATTATATTATCATTAGGTCTACATATGCATACCTGATCTTTATTTATTATCTACTGCTCCTGCAATAACTTTTAAAAAAATTAATTCACTGAACTAAATTCTAACATCTTGTATGTAACACGTATAACTCACACATACATCTAGTATGTATCGCCCTCTCTCATTGTCAGTTGTCACCCCTAAATGCCACTTTCTTAATCTTCTCACTGTAATCAAATGCCCTCTTCTCACTTTCTTAATCTTCTCACTCTATTTACTTTAGTAAAAAGTAATTTTTAACTATTTTATAAGCCTTCAATGTTATAGATAGTATAAAAGAGACGATTGCTCTTCGGAAGCTTTATTCCTTTATTTTAAGAATATTTTGAGCAAGATTACAAAATCTTGAATTTTTAAGAAAGAAGTTTATATAAATTCATTGTTAGTATTAATGTGTAATCTTAAATTATGTATATCATCTCTCATGCAACAAAAATCTCTTTTTTATCCCACGTTAATTATTAAATATATTAAACTTAAAGCGAATAGTGATGCATCAATGAATAATATTTTTGTGAAATTATTGAAACACCGTTAAAAATTTCAAAATACAACAAAATTTACAGCAAGCGTACGAGCAAGCTATTGTTACATTATTAGTGGCATTTTAAATTTCCATGATTTATATACAACCTAGCAGTCTAGCACCAAACATTTAAAATAAAAAATGTGCAACAATAAGAAAACGCTCGGTACTTTTAAGTTTTAACAAAGAATTGGAAATTTAACTCGGAGCGGATTTGAAGGATACAATCGCGTAATTTCCGCAAGATTACAAATTCTCCGAATACCCTTTTTTTTTAAGATAAAGAAGAAGAAGAAAAAAAGTAGATACCAAATTGGGAAATTGCAATATTTATCAAAGATTGTGAGAATCAATGAAATCAAGTTTCGTGGGAGGTTCCCACAGCGTGTAAAATATGCAGAATTGCACGCTATTGGCCCACCACAGCGTGTGTGCAATTTACAACACAAGAAATATTTGACTGTTTATTTATGTGTGTATATATATAAATGCCACAACTCATTCAACTCTTGCACATTTCCTCTGTTCTCAACATTAATTGGAAAAAAAATATATATATATATATATATATATCTCTATATTGGCATGGCACTTCTGGCTGAGAAACTTGTCCACTTCCTCAAGTTCCCTTTCAAACCAGAGGAATCTTCGGCATCGTTGCGTGATTTCCGGTCGAAAATATCGGATTTCCTCAGCAAAATGCTGCTCAAACCGGCTGGATCAGAAGCCATGCATGTGGAATGGTTCAAAAACTGTTTTGAGATGATGCATGCTGCCAACGCGGCCTTCGTGGAGCTAGTGGTTGAAATCGACTACCCAATGAACCGATGGGGCGCGGCCGCCACTCATCACTATCTCGGCTACACCTTGAGCTTGCTGGACTTGCTCAACTCCATCACCTCTCGTCTCTCTCATCTCAACATGCTCAAGATTTCCATGCTTCATGCTCTCAGCCTCAGCTCTCCCAATTCTGCAGCTACCTACCTCATGGAAATAGGTAGGAGCAGTGTTGCTGGAGAGTTTGGTAAGCTGGTGAAGCATGCAGGGATGATTGAAATGAGAGCTGGTTCTCAAGAGAAGGAAGGTGTGGTTCTTGAAGCTTTGATGGAGTTGAAGAAAATCGGGCTTCTCGCGCTCGGATTAGTACTGTCGGGCCTGCGGATTAATGCAAAGCCAGGAGGAAGGTGTGATGATCCGGTGAAGAAAGTTGTGGAATCAAGATTGTGCAGAGAGATGAAGGTGGTGGTGGAGGAGGTGAGTTGCGCGGCTATATCGGCCGGAGAATTACAATCATTAGATGAAGAAGGTGTGAGGGAGTTGAAGGGGAAACTGGAGGTGATGGAGAATGCAATTTTGGGTATAGAAAAGGAAGTTAATAATCTATTCTCTGAGGTGTTGGCTGCAAGAAACAAGGTGCTTAACAACATACGATTCTAGATAGGAAATGATAAATTATGCAATAGTTATATGTATTAGATGAAAAATTTGATTGATATGTCCAACACAATGTGTTATCAATATGAAAAATTACATTTATGAATAAAGTAGTTGTATGTCTAGATATTAATCTCGCCTAAATACATAAATGTAATCTAGCCCGTCTCCACTGCCGAGTGGACGACACGAGACATCATGGGTGTTTTATGCAATATAGTCTCCGTCTCGGTGGAAAAGCAATGTGAATAAATATGATATTCGTACGAGATTGGGCAAGTAAGACTGCACCAGTGCATGAAGAAGAAGAAGACACAGTTACAGAGCACACAACTCGAGGCGAGGCCAGAAAGTGAAAACAGAAATGAATACTAACAAGAGATGATGTGATTTACAAGGTGAAAAGGAAAATAAGCCTTCAACAAACTTTTAAATTCTTCTCTTGTTCCTATAGCCGACGGAAAAAGGATCACTGGAGGCGCAATTGAGTCTCTGAGGTGCTCGATTGGGTTTCACCGTCGGGTGTCTTCCGTTTCCTGTTATTCCCATATGGAAGCCTGACACAAGACAAATTGCAAAACTTAACATCAGAATCTGGACATTGTCTTTGATTCCAGCTCAAGATTGTAAAGAGAAGGTTTTTCAGATACAGAAGAATACCCCAACTGCAGGGTGGTGTCTGAATCTTCATCTGCAAGTCCACCGTTGCATGCCGTTTCAGGACTTCTAGAATCTTCCTTCACAGCTGGATTGCTCGTTTTCATCGATGAATGGTACTCGATACAAAGTGGAGCTGGAGAACTGGTCGGTGGGAAAAAACCTCGAAGCTCTTCAACCTACATTTCATGTCCATCCATCATCTTATTTTCAAGAACAAGTCGAACAATATATTGACTGTTCGTAGCATAAATGAGTAGTTCGTTCACTCACCTGTCTACGTAGTGTCTCATTTTCCAGCATGGCCCGTTGTTCCTGCACATGCTTACATGATCATGCATTATATGGCCAATAATAAACCTTTTGTTATCTAAGAAATAGCCTTACATCGACCAAGTGATAAAATGAAACCAATTTCTTACCTGCATTCTACACTGTGCCAGCTCTTGCATTAATAACTGCTCCTGCAATAATGGGAACCAGCAATATGCCAGAGAAAGTAATGAGTTTGTTGAACGTGATGTAACAGTTATTTAGTCGATAATCAGTTGGTATATTTGAAATGATATACCTTCCTCTCCTTTATGCATATCAGCGATTCACTTAGTTGTCGTTCGAGTAAGTGTAAATCTTGCGAGCTCATACCCGTTAAGTCTTTACCCATCAATCGCCTACACATCCAACCATCAAGAAGATATAATACGGATCTCCAAATATTTAAAGAGTAAAATGTACTAAAAGAAACCATACAGCTGCTTTAGTTTTAGCTTTTCGATCTCCTCTTTGAGGATGTCCACCTCCTTGGGTTGTGGTGGATTCTGCATAAATCATGACGACAAAAAGAACTCAGAAAACAGTTCGTTTAGCATTAAAATAAAGAGTAGTTTTTAGCATGTAAATCAGTTAGATAAACAACCCACTCTAACCAACAAAGAACTAACAGAAACTCACATTTTGTAAACAAATTTAAGGAGTTCATGCAGTGAGGTAAACAGTGCGACGTTTTCAAATTGAATGGAAAACAAAACAATTTTGGGTACCGAAGAAACAAAAAATAAGAGTTTAGCTCAAATATTAACAGAATATATGGAGAGAAATGAGTGGGTAAAGGAAGACCAGAATCCGGAAATGTGAAGCAGCATACCTCAGGCTCGAGTTCCCCTGCAGGAACCTTGGTAGTTTCGCCACATTTCTTGTATCTTGAAAGTATTCTTTTCATGCTGTGAAAAATAGACAATTATACTTAAATTGATTTAGATGAATTTCTGCAAGACTAACAAATTTTATGAACTCTTGAAGTTGCCGAAGATACATCAGAGGTGATCGATTTAATAGTCTTTACATCCATCTACAAACCCCTTAGTATCACTCAACAAGTACTGAAGTACCCCACATCAACTAGGAAAGTACAACAATCAAAAAAAGGATAGGAACCAAATCATCTAGTTATATACACATAACATTGAGGTAGTATAGTTGCAGTGCCCTAAAACCAAGACAAGTCGGTATTTTTACCACACCACAGGTAACTTGGATAAAGACCAAATTTTTATGGGTACTCTTTTCAGAAGAATGTAGACATTAACATGGTCGAGGCACTCCAATACCAATTTTCAGATCAAACAAAGGAGCTTGCTTTAGCCTCAAAAGCTATTCTTATTCCTTTTCTGTTGCACAAGGCTTAGAAAGAAGCCCGTTGAAGTTTTTGTATGGGACATAACATGAGATAGCCAAAAGAGAGTAAAGAACATGTCTTGGAAGAGCATATGAATTACACATGTTGGAGACGCAAATACTCGAGACATAAACTCGGGCTAATGAAAATGTAGTTGCCTATAAGCTTAGCGTAGATAAGTGACAGCAATGATAAAACAAGAATGGGTGAATATGTTCACAGAAGTATGGTTGAGAAGGAATATAAAAACCTTACAAATATCTGGACATGAAGTGGATAGCAAGAGACACTATCTGAGATGACAGTTTGAACCGGCTCAACAAGAACAGATTTATTATCAACTTGAAGTACTATGTAGCAAAGTGACATAAGACTTCCAACGTTATGAAAAATCCGACTACCATTAGGAGAAGACGATAGAATAAATTCAAAATCAGTCAATCCAAGTACAAAGTCCGAGAATCAACTCTACACCAGCCACACACCTAAAAAGTGGTTCCGTAACAAAATTACAGGGTTTAACCACCAAGATTAAGGAAATGAAGATATTCATATACATATTTCAAAAATGCTTGAGATCGATTGTCGTTGTCTGTCTGCAACCTATTGTAATGTTCAATTCATGGCTGCATTTCAAATATTTTTAACTTTAATATTTTAGATAACTTAAATTTTACAAGATGCAAACCACTAGCCACATTATTTCCCTGAATAATCCCACAGTTTCAAGAAAAATAAATCAACTTGAGAATTATTGACAATTGTAAGCATATATATAAGATTATAATACTGACCCAAACAAGAAAACTTAAGGTATTCAAAAGTTCAAATTGGAGCAGAGACTAAGTCACATGTAATGTTTCAAAGGTTTTTCATATTATTTGCAGAATAAATTACGCAGACCGATTGAAAACTGACCAAATGCTAACCAATCTAAAATTAGAGCAATAACTGGCGAAAAATTTAATAAACTTAAATGAACAGAAAACTCCAATTAATTAGAACAAAAAAGAAGGAAAAATAAATCTTCAAACACCCCAAAAAACAAAAACAAAAATTACCATCAAAAGATTAACATGCAAAATCCACAATCTCAGAATCAAGACTCATTGAAGAAAAAAAAAAACCATTCAAATCTGATTCACTCAGTTCATCTGCAGGAAAAAAAAAAAGAAAAAAGAAAAAACACTAAAATTAGAAAAAGACACATGCAACATCAAGAACAAATCCCCAAAACAGAGCAGAATCAAACCCCAACTTTCAATCTTGAAAAAGAAAATAAGAAGGGGGCATGCAGATGCAAACCTTGAATTAGCGAATTCAAAGAGTTTTCCAGTATTGGAAAAAATAATGACAGCAACTTCAGCCTCACACAAAACGGCGAGTTCATTAGCCTTCTTGAACAAACCGGCTCGCCTCTTGGAGAAGGTAACCTGCCGGCTATTGACATTCTCGATCTTCTTTATCTCAATCTTGCCCCGACCCATTTAATCTCTCCCAAAACCCACCACGAATCTGCAATCAGTACCCAGAACCAGCAACTCTCTCTCTCTTTCCTCCTCCTGTGTTCAGAAAAATAGAAGAAAAAATAAGAGAGAAAGGGTTTGTTTCCAAATAAGGAGATGAGAGAGAAGGAAGGGAGAGGCGTTGAGGGGAAGAGGCGAGTATTTATAATACCACAAATGGCACTGAAACGGCAAGCTTTTGCATGCTCTACTCTTCTATGCACTACTGCATGACTCTCTCTCCTCCTCTCTCTCTCTTCTTGCCACATTAAGCTTGGACGTTGCTTTTATTGGCCATTTACGCGGGTCCCACTTTCCACTTTTCAGGTTTTCGTATTCATATTTATGTACAAAAATTGCTTTGTACAGTTGTATACATAGAGGGGAAATCGTCGAAATCTGCCTAGATTTGGTAATATCTTCAAGAAGTCTAGTAAGAGAAAACCTGCATGCTGCCTCCGCAGGGGAGAGAGAGAGAGAGAGAGAGAGAGAGAGAGCGCGAGCGAGCGACTCTACTTTCGTAAATTGCACACCACTTTTTGGAGGGTTTTGGGTTTTGGCATTTTTACCATTTTTATGCTCAATTTAAATTTTATTTCCTAATTTGTTACTCTTTTGAGGATACATAGCTTTCTCATCTCCATGGCTCTATTATTAGTTTTGTAATTGCTACACTATTTTTCAAACAATATCTTTATTTATTGAAATACAGAATGATACATGTCCATTTATGTATGTATTAGAATTAATGCTCAATACGTTAATTGACAAAGTCTATTGAATGTGACATACCATACAATATATTTATCTCTGAATAATTTAGTTGATTAATGAAGCACTGTTTTTACTCCCAAACAAATTTGGAAGAAGCCTATAAATGTTTCGGTTGACTCATGGTCAATGGATAGACTTATGGGCAGAATGACAATTTTACCCCGGTCTCTTAGAGATTAACACTAATCGTTTTTTATAATTTAATTTCTAATTTTGCGCTAAGTATGAAATTGTGTTTCCTTATCTGTAATATATTAATTACATTTGAAGGCAAGGTTTACAATTACATCATAATCATTAATGAATATGTATATTCAATCACAATGTATCTAATGGAAAACATTTCTTCATTATAAGATAAAATTAATACTACAACTTAAATTTGTAAAATGAGTGTCAATCATTGAAGTTAAATTGTCATAACAATTTTGAGAATTGGCTTTAACACCCAAAAAAAAAAAAACGATATAAGAAAATAATGATGTTGGATGGCGCCCTATTAATTTATCCGATAAAATCTGTCAGATTAAGGAAAAACACCAAATCTATCCTGGGAAACTTACTCTCCACGTTTAGGAGGGTGTATTCAATCATGATTTTATGAGAATTTTAAAGAGTTTGGAGAGTCTGTGGAGTTTTGGAGTTGGTTGACTCCGCGTGGAGTCTTGATAGAGTTCGCATAGGATTTGAACGACTCTGGAGGAGTTGAAGTCGACGAAAGCCAGCGCCGGCTGGCCTCCAGTACAACTTAAAGCCAGCGCTGGCTAGCATGCCGCCGCCGCTGAGTATCTAGTAGCAGAGTAGATGGCTAGCATGCCGCCGCCGCTGGGTCACAATCGTGTACAAATTCCAGCCGAGGCTGGGTGCCAGCCGAGGGCCGAATAGAGTCCAGCCGATTCTGGTAAGGCGCCGGCGCTGGTGTTTCATGGACTCTCAAATTCTCTTGGTTGAAGGTCGGAATTCGTTCAATACAAATATTGCGTGAAATCAAGATGAATTCCACCAGAGTCAACAACTTTAGAAAGTCAGTGGAGTTTTGAATACCACCAAATTTTTATGGAGTTCAGAAAGTTGTGATTGAATACCACCAAATTTTTAAGGAGTTTGAAAAGTCTGGATTGAATACACCCAGACTTTCAAACTCCTAAAAAATCTCACAGAGTCATGATTGAATACACCCCCCTTAGTTGAGTGATTATCGAGTTTTAGGGTTAAGTTGCCCAATGCTCTCAATGGCTTCTTTAGCCACTCTTTGTTAGAAATTTAATCATTTTTTTTTCTTTTATCACTATTATCTAAAAAAAAATAAAAAATGCAACATCACACACCAAAGTTTGTGTGACGGAGAATCTATTTTTATACAAGAGTAGAATCTGACAAAAAAAAATTGAAATTATGACCAAACAACATCATTTTATAAATAAAATTACAAAAATAAAAGGTAATTTTTTTGAAGTACCGAAAAATAACAAAAAAATTGAAGAAAAAGAGTGTCCATCTAAACTATGGTACGAGAAAAAAATTGTAAGAACAAAATTCAAAATAAAAATATGACAAGCCCTCCAAGTGTCAAGACAAAATCCGAAGCACTCTATAGAGCCGGAGGTTTATTCAGTGCACGCTGAAGGTAACGACTGCGGATTCCCACAACATAAAAAAAAATGAAACACTCTATAACGTCATCTTGGAAATCAAGGAAGTGATATGGTTCGAGGAATAGAGTCGCATCGCACCACATAAAATACAATGTGAGTCGAGCCAAGTATTCGTCCGACAACAGCTCCACCTCAAAGGTATTATCCATGAATGCTCTGCAGGCTTGAAGAGTTGGATCGCATGACATAATTCAATAAGCTCCATTGTGATATTTTTTAGTATGGAGGACAAGGTGAGGATCAAATAGTATACCTTTCAGTTTACATAAGAAACTAGTGTACAATCAGTCAAAACTTGACAGGAACCATATTATACTGTAATTTATAAGTATGTAAACGTAAAAGTAATACAATATTATATATATATATATATATATATATAAGTAATATTATTTCAACAAAATTTTACAAACGTGGTGAAATTAAAATAAACTACATCATAAAGTTGTTTCTTTGATTTTATTGTACCTCATCTAACAAATATTTCTATCTTTATATTATTATTTTGCAATATATGAGCATGAACATTAAAAATAATTTAATATTATTTCAGAGTAATAATATTTCGACAAGTAATCAAAAATAGTGTTTCTTTGATTTTATTCCACTTTATTTAGTTGCAAGAAATCAGTGAAAATCAAACTAATGTTTTTGTACATACTGAACATACTTTAAAATATGAAAAATTAGCTTTGTAGTTATCTCACAATCTACCAAAGATTCACCATATATGTTGTTAATTGTTGTACGTGTGTCCGATCATCTAGTCACAAATTAAAATTTCGAGATTTCTTTCTTTAGAGTACTCACGAGAATGCAATGTATCATTAACCATGCTTATCTTTGAATCATCTTGTCCCACATTAATTGTTGTCATACTTATGAAAAAATTATTTATTTAGCAAAAAATAATTTTTATAAAAAATCATTGCTCTTTTTATATAAGTTATCCGATTAGTGAAAAGAACCGTTTCGATAATATACATAGATTAAACCTAATCTATAATACAACTTAATAATTGATCAAAATATTTTTCAAATAAAATCAAACTACTTGAACAATTAAATTGCAAAATTAGTATTAACAATTAATAATTGACCAAATTAAAATTTTCAATAAGCATAAAATTTATTTGATCAATTAATTAATTGATCAAATTAAATTAGTTGTACAGAGCAATTGAAAGATTAGAAAATACATATTGATTACGAAAGATTCATCATATATAATTGATGCATACATCCGATCATCTCGTCACAAATATAAATTTTTAGATATCTTTCTCTAGGGTATTTATGAGATTGCAACGTATCATCAACCATCCTTAGCTTTGAATTATCTCGTCCTACATTAATTGTTGTAATACTTATGAAAAATTATCTATTTGACAAAAATTAATTTTAAGGAAATCATTGCGCTTTTTATATAAGTTCTCCGATTAGTGAAGAATCGGTTAAATAATATATATAAATTAAACCAAATTTATTATATAACTTAATAATTAGTCAAATTATACTTTCTAATAAAGTCAAATTACTTGGCCAATTAAATTGACAATTTAGTATTAACAATTAATAATTGATCAAATTAAAATTTCTTAAAATTTTCAATAAAAATAAAATTATTTATTTGATCAGTTAATTAATTGACCAAATTAAATTAGCTATCCAAAACAATTGAAAGATCAGAAAATAAATATTGATTATGAGTATTTTTATTCAGTCTCATAGAGTGTTGTGTTATTGAAAAGTGATGTGAGATAGAAAAATATATAATAAGAACATACAAATTAAAAATGGATATTATGATTTATGAATAAAGTCGCTCGGCCTATTTAGCATCAAAGTAATGAATTACTATTCCTGTTTTATTATGAAAGTTTGAGATATTAAATATGAAATCAATATATAAATTAAAAATGTATGAATTGAGAATTTAAGATAAATAGATTTACTAAATGGTGGTTGCGGTACATAGGACCTAAAATTAAGAGGAGGTCTTGAATTCGCAATCATTATAATAATATAAATATAGATAGATACAATTTATACATTATTACGTCATACATACATATATATATGTGTGTGTGTCAGTGACAATCCATAAAAATACACACATTCCAATTGGCAAAATGAAAAACACACACCGCTTTTCAAAACAATGAAAAATACACACTTTTGAATATTTGCAATATAATATGTCATCTTGTTAACTACTCCCTCCGTATTAGTTATAAAGTCCCACTTTAAATGGGCACGAGTATTAAGAAAATTGGTAAAGTGTTTTTGAGTGGGGTAAAAGTTAGAAAGTAGGGGTAGCAGTATTGACAAAAAGGTAGTGGTATTGACAAAAGGTAGTGATAAAGTTTTTGGAAGGTGGGCCCATCAATGACAAATGGATGTAAATAAGAGAGATTCTTGAGGGTGTATGAATTCATAAAGTGAAATGAGACTTTTTAAAAAATACATGTGAAATGTGTGAAATGAGACTTTATATGTAATACGGAGGGAGTACTTGATATCACATCTCTTACACATGTGTCAGAGATGTGATATAAATTATAAAGTAGTAGTATATGACAATCTTGGTTGTGCGTGTAAACTCCAATTATTTAGTGTTAATTTTGTGATTATTTGACAATCATTAGCCAATAATTATGTAATTTAATTATTTTATATGAAACATATACAGATTAAGTACCGTACTAAATTCAGTCAAAAAATTATGAATCGGCATTAAACGAACCTAAATGTTGATCCCGCTCGGATATAAGGAAATTCCGTTCGCCACATGTCAAATCCCGCTCGAGCAGGTGAAAAGTTGGTCAATGTACACAATGATTTATTTGAAGTAATAAAGTAGGTGAAAATTGAAAAGGAATGAGTTTAGAAAAGTAAAAAGTGTGTACAGTTATTTCCTTAAATGGAAAAGCTATAATTTTCGTAGACGGAAAGAGTATATTATAGGAGCATAAGATGTGAATTAGCTGAACCTTTTTAATATGATTTGAACGGATATGTATATAAATATGGGTTTAATTGAATTAACGAACATTGATGACTATATGAATTTCAGAACTGATCATATATATATATATATATATACACGATTAATTTTCTACAAATAATATAGTATAAAATATGAAACTCTATGTGGATATTTGATGGACAACACACTACCGACATTTTAAAATATAGTGGAAATAAAAGCACAACACATGAGACTGTATTCATGTTTGACGGATGAGCAAATGACCATTTATGAGAAGATAATAATTGCAGTCAACATGATCACATCATGTCTGAAATGCCCGACAAAGCAAGAGTATATACCTTAATTTGGACAATGTATGCAAAACGGATGCAGAAGTTGATCAAGATAATGATGTATTGTCAGTTGAATACCTGAACATGATCAATTGTTCGAGTCACAAAATTAAATTGAAGAAAGGATGCATCATCATGCTTATTAGAAATATCGATGTTTTGAATGAGCTTTGCAATGACACAAGAATGATAGTAACTAAACTCGGGGACCGTGTAATTGAAGCCAAATTAATTGCAGGAAAGAATGCAAATAGAAAGTTTCCAATTACAAGAATGATTATGAGCCCCTCGAATTTTACTATATTTCATATTCGGTTCTAGAGGAGGCAGTTTCCCATAACAATTTCAATGACCATAAAAAGAGTCAAAGCCAATCTCTTTCCAACAGGGGATTGTACCTGTGGAAACCTGTGTTTAGTCATGGTTAGTTGTACGTTGCTATCTCACTAGTCACTAGCTAGAAAAGTCTCAAAATTTTGATCTGTGACGATGACGGTAAGACGCATGAAATTTTCGACATATTGTGAGGTATTCACAAAATTAATTATTTTAAAAATTTATTATATTTATTTTATGCATTTGTTTACTTCGAATTTTTTTTTTTTGGTTTTCTTGCAGAAGTTGAGCGAGTGAATACACCCCATCTTTTCACTTGAATTTTTATTAGTTTATATGTAATTTGACAATTCTTTTAAAGATTCGTGGTCGTATAATAGCTTTAGAAAAATATATCAATCCATAAATACCCTCACTTTGCTTTTTTCAAAATGCAAAATACGCACCATTTCCTTTTTAAATGTGAAAATGCACATTTTGTGAAATTTTTATTATAATATTTAGCAACGATTGGTACTTTTATATAATCTCTTACACATATGTGTGTAAGAGATGTGTAAGAAACGTTTGCTTAATTAAGATTCCAATCGAAATAATGAGATCGTACTCGGGAAATTGATCTTCCATTTATTTCCAAACAAGATTTCAATGTCCTTCTACTATTCAAGGCATGACTTAGGAAGTCAGCAAGATGTGACAAAGAGCTAATGATAATTGACAAATAGGCCAACAAGTATCATTGAGCATTATTCCTTTCTTTGGAGGAAGGTGTGTTATTGTAGCTAATTTTGCAAATTGTGTAGTGCATAAATAAGTTTCTCCCTAAAATAATTAATCGTGTTTTTAAAATAACACGCTAGTTAGTTTTAATAAGAGAAGAACGTTTTTTTAGGACGGCAATTTTTACTGTTTTTCAATTATAGGCCAAAATTTTGCGGGCTTTCAATTTTAGGACAATATCTAAAATATTGATCAATTTTAGGACAAAATTGAGCCCGATCGCGCTGAGTCGCACTTCACTCTCACGTGAACTCAAATCTTTGGCCTGATTCCTACTTGGTTGCCAACTAGGCGGTCCATTCATCAATTGTATATATTATTATTACAAACAAAAATTAATTATTCACCCTACAAAGTAAACTCGTTCAGAAAAAGAAAACAAAACCACACCGCAGCTGCCCCAAGAGTCGATTATGTCAATTACATTTAGTTCGGGCAGTAAAAATTCTGATTTGCAATCGATTGTGACTAGGGTTCTTCAGCTTTGGGGTGGTTGTTGTGTGTTTTTGTTTTTTTTTTTTTTCTGGACGAGTTTACTTTGTAGGGTGAATAATTGATTTTTGTTTGTAATAATAATATATACAATTGATGAATGAACCGCCTAGCTGGCAGCGAAGTGGAAATCGGGCTAAAGATTTGAGTTCACGTGAGAGTGAAGTGCGACTTAGCCCGATCGGACTCAATTTTGTCCTAAAATTGATCAATATTTTAGATATTGTCCTAAAATTGATTAATATTTTAAATATTGTCTTAAAATTGAAAACCCACAAAATTTTGACCTATAATTGAAAAGTGGTTAAAGTTACCGTCCTCAAAAAAAGGTCTTCTCTTTTAATAATGATAATATAGATAGATAGATGTTGATGTCCTTGAAGGGACGGACAATAAGCTCCGAATTAAATTTGCCATCTGGCAAGCTTAATTACATTTATAGCAAGGCCGAGTCAGCACACAAAATGAAGTTGGGCCAAATTCAAAATATAATATTCAAGTCGAAAGGTGGAACTGGAGGATAATTATATAAACACACCCTGAATCTGTTTTACAAAACTAATTGTCAACATCTTAAGTGCCAGTAAACAGGTGAGATCAATTAGTAAGGTTCTGAAATTTCTAACACAGCAGGATTTCTAACACTTGTTCAACTGATTCCAGCAATCTTAAGCTGATTTTATCTGTATAAACATATAAACACTTGACAAGAGAGAGAGAGAGAGAGAGAGAGAGAGAGAGAGAGAGAGAGAGTCTTGGGAGAAGCTTTTATTAATGATATCGTAATTCAGTAATATGGAGGTTTTAAAACCGAAGCCCCTATTCAGCACCAGTTAGTTGGTGGAATAAACACAAAGCCGACCAGCAAAACAACCACTTCTCCGTTGTCCAGACGAGCCTTTTCCTCTCCTTCCATCTCCAAAAGTACTAACGCCTTACCCCATAATCAGGAGCTAACTTCCATTAATAACCTGTACAAATGTCGCATGTTAAGAACCTAATAGGTTGGCACTGCTTTTTTATCACCAAAAGGAACAAACCTTCCAACCATGTTCTATGTATATTATCTCTGCATTGTATCATCAGCTAAGGAATTAGAGAGATCGGTTGGTATGTGAATCTTTTTTACAAACATAAATGAAATGAGAATCTGGATCTTCCATCACATAATCTGCAGGAAGCAGGCCTTTCTCTGTGAGAGGAACAGGCTCCAGGTGTGATCTTGCAGTGGCTCCAGCAGGCCTCTGAAATCCAGGTTTAGCTGCAACATTCCACAGGTATATCAACATTACCAAACCACAACCATCTCAATTTCAAGTAAACAATATCCTAGACTAAGCATGAAGATCATACGAGCTATTACTTTAAACAACCTCCATGAAAATATTATCAACACATTCACACTTAATCTAAACCACTGTGCACAAATGATACATTATACCAGTTCCAAATTGATTTTTGTTTCATTATTGTAAGAATGTGGGGGTGTTGATTTCAGCTTTCTTATACATCGAAAACAAACTTTGGTCATAATGGCAGCAGTAGGAAGATTCTGAGCATTCTGATTACAAGAAACTCTGTATCTATTCTAACTCCAACGGGGCAACAGCTTAGCGAGAAGTTATAGCATGAGAATAAGATAAAAGAAACAATCCCATAGCAAGAGAAATAAGCTTCAGTTAGTAAGTAAAATATATATGCTCTTGTTTTCTGGGAGAAAATAAATGAGACTGAATACATAGATGGACAAAATGTTGTTTTCTGTGATTTCCAGTATAACAAATTTAGATTTATTTCGTATGTGTCTATATTTACAGTAGAAGCTCTTTATTTAGTTAAAATCAGCTTGAAGAAGCAGAGCATGCATTAGCATTTGTGTGGGAATAATAGGAATAATAGTGGTGGTATGCTAGACTAGGGGAATGAGGGGGGAAAGGCTAAAGAAGTTAAGAGGGAACAAAAGTAATAGAGAGGAAATGGTGCTGTCGTAATGGTGATGGCATGTTCATGGGGTCATATAAAGTGCTTAGTGTTTGCAGTTGGTGGTCTATGATTTCTTTTCTGTTGTTCCTTCACAAATGTCTACAGCTTCTCTATCTAATGAGGCATGGGAAAACTGGAAGAAAAATCATCTGTAACATACTCTGTAAGATTAACTCCACAAGTCAAGTATCCGATCCAAGAAATCAACCGGACTTTAGGTTGTGTTTTGATTCCTTAAACATTAACTGATTCTGGAACGACATGTGCCATCACAATCTATTGGATGCTTTTCTCTTAGAAAAGATCATATGCGAAATTATCCACATAAAATGTGTGAAAAGATGTGCCGTGACTTCAAACTGAAAGACAACTAAATGAAGAAGCTTAGGAATTTGTGTAGGAAAAGGACACTTACGTATAATATACAATTCAATATTCCAATTGTAAACTGATCGGTTTATATGGGGCATCCGCACAGTAGGATCACCATACGTTATCTGAAAATAGCCAGAGTAGGACAATCTTCTTTGAGTGAAAACTTGATATTAAGAACGCAGCAAGATATAACATATTTAGCCACAATTACCAACATATAAACTCCCCCAGGTCTAAGAAGCCTGCAAGTGGAAAATTAAAAACATGTCATGCAACATAAACCTAGACTAACCAAAAATAAAGACGAGATGGAATTTAATATTAATGAGCAGCTTCAAAACAAGGGGAAAAAAAAAAACCCGTGGAACCTGCTAACTTCACCCAACATTTGAGAAGCACTTAATGGAGCATCAGTACCACACTAAAGAAAAAGATAGATGAAAAAAGTCATCAGCTGGTTAAGTAAATAGATGATGAAAATGAAGAAAGATGTATATCTAACTCACCATCAATGAATCAAGAGTCCCTATTATGCAGGTCAGCAGGTCACACAAAATATCAGGCAAAATATTGAGATTAAATTACAGCACACGAACAAAACTATAAACTCTGAAATGCTTATTGGAAGTTGGAAGATGACATCCACTTGCCTTTATCAATGACACAGTCAAATGAATCATCAAGAAAAGAACTCATGTCCTTAACATCCATTTGCATGTCTGGTGAGCTTTTTAAGGATATCAAGAAACAAATTCTGTGTGTGTGTGTGTGTGTGTACTAATTAGAAAAGGAAACTATGAGAGACCTAATGTGGAAGGATAATGTAGAAACAAAACAACTCTAATGACTTTCACACAAAGTGTATACACTGACCTGTTAACAATTGTATGATCAAGAAATCATATATTGCATTATATAAGGATACACTTTAGTTGAGGTACATTCTCATGCTTCTTTTTCATCATCTCGATAGCCACAGAGGATATGTCGATGTTCATTATATCCTCAAACCCATCTTTAATCATGTCCTCCGAGATAACTAGCAAGCAAAATTGACATTTATTATTTGGCAATGCTAAGAAGAACAAACCTCTGTCACACTCAAACACGTGGGCATACAACCGAAAATGCGAAAGAACGAAGGCAGCCAAAAGCATCGATAACAGCCTATAAGTTGAAGAAGAATTAAACACTACAAGTAGACACAAATTCACTAAGTAGTCTCTGCATAAAATAATTATACCGACAGCATGAGAAACATGCAAACTCTTCAAGAACAGCTAAAAATAGCTCAATTCACCCCACGGCCCCACCCCGCCAAAGATAATTACATAAACTGTTGAAAAAAAAAAAACTCTTTCTTGAAACTCTTCAAATTATGAATCCGGCAACACAAAGACGCAGCTCTAGCAGCTGAAATTCACATCTTTCCCGCACAATACAACTAATCACGAAAACGACACCACCAATTAGATAAAATAAAGCTGAAGCCAGAATCAGTTCTTCAACCAACTTTGGAAAAGGGAAATGGAAAAAAAAGAAAGTAGTAAGTTTACCGGCATTTCCACAACCAACCATGAGCACGCGAGAATTGGGCGAGATATATTTCCGTATAAAGGGACGGAGAGCTGAATAGCGCTGGTACCAATCGAAGGGGCCGCACTCGGCTTCTTGAATGTAACGGGCGTCCCAGTAGAGGGCGTCGCCGTAGTTGTAGGTGCTGCAAGCTGACACGTCCCTGAACATTGTGGCGGAGAGGCGGCGGAGAGCGGTTGGAGGTTGTTGGTGGGTCGTGTGGGTTTTCAGCTAAGAGAGAGAGTGTGCGAGTGAAGTCTACGCTTTGTCTTGTCTGGTTTTAGATAGGTGGAGGTGGAGGTGGAGGTGGAATAGATAGAGAAAAGAAGGTACAAGTGGTGGAAGTATAAAGGTACAATTCCAGATTGTTGTGAACGTTGACAGTTGCGGTTCACTAATTACTGTTTGTCCACGGCTATCTCCTATGGGCCTGGGCCGGCCCTTATAATAGGCTTCACCAAATGGGCAGTTTTATTCATGAATTCCTCATTTTCTACCAAATAAAAATCGAAAGATTATTTTAAATACAAAAAATAGTATTCTATCCGTTCACGATTCAAAGTCTCATTTGATGTTGAATACGAAGATTAAGAAAATTGATAAGGTATTGTGAGGGAGAGAAAAAAGTAGTGTTAATGACATTGGATTACTTTTGTTAATTCTTACATTAGGAAAAGGCCTTTACACTAAAACAAATAGAGGTGGTTCACATTATTACTTGGTTTGTTAATTGAAATTGATTTTTTTTTTCATAGCTATTTTCAGATGTTATTTAATATCATTAATTAAATTAAATATGTTGACTCTATACATGAATTGAAGCATATATTAAAGAATTGAATACATGCAAAACCATAAAAGCAATTCCACTTTAATTGTGTAGCAACGTGTAAACAAAATTTGAGCAATCAGTAAACAAAAGTAAAGATATGGGAAAAAGAAAAACAAAAGCAATCACTAAATTTTTGGAGCCAAAACCAAATGAAAAATTCACTTTACAATAATTGGAGCCAAAACCAAGGTCGCGGATCTTCTCATACTCCTCGGTGGCCGCCATCGAATCATAGAAATGAGCGACCATCTCAGATTCATCAAGACGAAGATTCTCTGGTTGAGAATTCACGCCTGTGAGATCTGATTCCAGCACAATCTCCGTCGAATCGATCTCCCATGAATAGGTGCGAATTTGGGATAAATTGGTTGCTTCTGGGCACAATAAATCTTCCCAGTGGAAAGTATTATCACAAGGTTTGGGAATTTCAAAGAGAGGCAATAAGTGATATTGAGAGCTAGGGTTGCTGAGATCCATCGTGGCATGAGAGTTGCAGAGAGAAATTTGGAAGAGAGAGTGAGAGCTAGCATTGCCGAATTGAGGGAAAATGGGTTGGGTCTTAGAGCATTCCAGCAGATCACTTAAAATTTTACTCCTAAATTTGATCTTAAAGCTTCCCCTATATTATTTTTAACTTCTAGTTTACCGATTTATGCATCTTGGGAAACTATTTGATCCCTTCATGATATATTCGCTTTTTGCAACATGCAATTCCAAGTATTCCTTGAATGTGGTTATGTTTGTTTATCGATTAAATGCATTTGTTATATTAAATCAGGCTAACTTTATTCTGTATTCAGAAATGAAATTTCAATTTGTTGACAGTACCAGTAGTGAGTGGTTATTTTTATTTATCGATTAAATGCATTTGTTGTATTAAATCAGGCCAACTTTATTTTGTATTCAGAAATGGAATTTCAATTTGTTGATAGTACCAATTTCACCACTCAGTTGCAACAAGGCTCACAAGTGTAAATGGAGAATGACTCCTTCGATATGTCGTCTGATGTTACAAAATCGAGTTTCATGGTTGAACTCCTTCAAAAAGCACAAGGAGATAATAAATCCTAACGTATTGTAGCAAATGATGTATTTAAGGTTGTATACTGTGAAATCCATAATAAAAAAAAATTCACCGATTTAACCTTGAGTGATGACATAAAATCTTTGGATTGATGATGTGAATTTTCATTAGGTTTAATTGAGAAAGATGCAAATAGGCTTCGGGATTAATGGTGCCACACAAACTTTATGCTGAATTTTGTCCTATAAATGTTCAACTTTTTAAAAAGTGTCCTACAATTGTCAACCCGAAAAAAAAGTGGACTAAAAATGCAACCCCCTATAAATTAGTAGATAAAAAAAAATCTGGCTTATTAAGTTAAGTTTATTATTTGGGGTGGGTCCTTTATTGGCAAGAGGTAAATAAAGGAAAGCAGGGATGGTGTAAATGTAAAAAAACGCACAGTAAAATTTTGAATCGGAAACAAATTTTTATGGGCAAATAGGACTGAATCTGAAATAGAGGGGGAGTACTATGTGATTGGTCATTTCTTCGGTTTAACAAAATTACTTTTAATTTCTAATAAATAAAATAACACGCCAATATGCAGCCTCACTGTCACATCACCATCCAGTTAGGGGCGAAAAAAAAATTGCAAAATTGAATTGAACCGAAGCTTATCGAGTTATTTCGGTTGATTCGATTTCTAATTTCTAAAGTATTAGAAATTTAGATTTTCGTTTAGTTTTCTTTCTTGTTCCGTAAAATTAAATAGTTATTATGTTTAGTGAAGTAAACTAGTAGTCACATGAGATTTGGCATTTATCAAATTCTCTTTCGATTCGTGTCATCGTAGTTTGAGAAACAAAAAACATGGTTAAAATGATGATTTCGAGTATGAACAAATTCGTATATTTCCATTATCATGTTTTCCTCCAATGCATAAGTTAACACGTGAACATATACATTAATTTGTGTATATATTATATTTTACAGTAATAATGCTTGAAGATGTAAATGCGTGAACAAACTTATTCGGGCAACATTATAATGTACAATGGAAATTATATACTAGTATACCATTAATTGAATTAATTTATAGGTAACAATGAATTAAAAAGTAAAATACCTGTATCCTATATATCCCCTCCTATCCTAGTTGTATCTTACAGTTGAAGAGAGAGAGAGAGAGAGAGAGAGAGAGAGAGAGAGAGAGAGCGAGGGGTGTCAAAATTGAGCCAGGTGGGGTGATGCATGCATGCGGCAAACGGTGCCACCACGCGTCATGCTGGCATATAATAACTCTTCTCCCCCAATATATATTAATTGCATGTTCAACAGAAAAGTAGGGTTGATTAATTACGAGTAAGATAAAGAGAATGCAGGTGGATGCACAAGATCAGAAAAGATGCAGTAATATTGGTGAGCAGGAACATGAAAAGGAAAATGGCGGAGGAGGAGAAGAAGAAGAAGTAGGGAAGGAAGAAAAGGAGAAAAGCAGGAGCACCCCTCTGATGGCGCTGAACCATGTTTCTAGGGTTTGTAGATCGGTGGAGGAATCGATTGAGTTCTACACCAAGGTACTAGGGTTCGTGCTGATAAAGCGGCCGGAGTCGTTCGACTTTGACGGCGCGTGGCTTTTCAACTACGGCGTGGGCATCCACTTGGTGCAGTGCAAGGATGAAGATGAAGATAACCACAAGCACAAGCTCCCCGCCGACAAGGACTCGTTGGACCCCATGGATAACCATATTTCATTTCAGGTATATTAGTATTATTAATTAATGAATGAAATCGCCCTTGGATGGCAATTAATTACTAGTTTAATTTGGTAGTGCGAGAATATGGAGGCTATGGTTGAGAAGCTGAAGGAGATGAAGATAAAATACATGAAGAGAAGGGTGGGAGAGGAACAAGGGGGGGGGGCGGCGGCGGCGGCGGCGGCGATCGACCAACTGTTTTTCAAGGATCCGGATGGGCATATGATAGAGATCTGTAACTGTGAGAATGTGAAGCTCGTACCGCAGCGTTCCATCGGCCGGATTAAGCTTCCTTCCGATAAGCACAATCCTCCCATCGACCTTGCTGCTGCTGCTGCTGCTGCTGCACAATCAACTGATTAATTGATTAATTAATCATGCCCACTGTTTGTTGTCATCTATCACCTCTAATTAACAAATTAGCTAGCTAGCTACGCTTTTTTTCAGAACAACTGCCGTCACACCTTCAATTTCTACTTATGTTTTTCTATTAATCTCATGTTCCATTTACACATAAATTGAATTTTACAAGCCAATCAAATTTTAATAAAAAAAAAATCTTATTTCAGTTACATTCCACACATGCAAATTAATTCATTCTTATATATCATTTCGGCAATTTGAGGACCTCGTATGTGGAGCACTAGTACTACGTACTAAGCTGTCACGTAAATGAATAGTCGATCATATATATGATCGATCTTCCCATTTCATGTTTAATTTGTTAATTGTTTAATTAGCATAGTATAGTATATACATGGATGTTGCGCGCGGGGACACAAACAAACTTCATTAATTACGAGAGGCATTATTAATTGCGGTCCAATATATATATAGTGATATTTGCAAGTTTGTATTTGTAAGTGACGTCCTAGCTAGTTTTTCAAATTATATACTATGTCACTAAAATATAATTGCGATCTAGATATTATGTCATTGAAATGTAGTTGTGATCTGATCGATATAATTGTATTGAGTGATTAATGAATGAATGCAAATATATATACTTGGGATGATTAATTATGACTAACTGATGGATAGTGACATCATCATCACCACCACAGATTAAGGTTGTATTGAATTATTTTATCAATTATAGCTTATCAATCAAACTGAACACGGTCTAGATATATAGTGACGGTTGAAGTTGCTAATTAACACTATTCACATAGATTGGATTTTCTATTGGTTAAGGATTTGAAATATTTTATGCCTCTCTTATATTAATTACAAGTAGAGCTAGATTTGAAAAAATATATTTATATACTCTTATCTGAATGTAATTAAATTAACTCTTCTTTTATATAAACTACTATAATTAAAGTGTGAGTGCACGTAAAAATAATAACTATATTAAATAAATATGGATGAGTTAATTTATATTTTTAATTTTTTATATTAATATATTCTCTCTCATTCTCATTCATAATATAACATTATTTTCGTCACAAGTATCAAGAAGAGTATTAAGGAAAAATGTAGTGTTTAGTGTAGTAAAGTTATATGAAGTGTTTATAAAGTGAACAAGATGATATAAAATATTTTTGAGTGATATAAAGTGGTTTTAAAGTGAATAAAGTGATTTTTTAATTATTGCCTAAAAAAGAAATGTTACATTATGAATGAGATAGTAACCAAAAGGAAAATATTACATTACGAACGGGACAAAGTGAGTATAATTTTTATTATATTTTTTGATTGAATATTTGCAATATTCAAAATTTTATGTAGATCATTAACTAAAAAATAAATAATAATAGAAATATTTAGTTTTGAATAATGCCTTGGTTTTTTTTTGTATTATTGATCTTACAAAAATAACAATATTACTTTAAATAATAGAGTACCATATATGTCAAAATTTAGTAACCAATATTTACATTTTGATTCAATTATTCTTTTGGTGTCATTATAACAATGCTAATAAATTATCATTAATATTAATATTAGCTTATGTAGTTATGATATTAAATATCATAAATATTCATATTAGCTTGTAGCGAGTATGAAATATTGATAATATATTCTTTTAATGATTGAGCAATAAAAAAAATACTTGAAGATGAGTTGGACCTAGGCAATGCACCATGCATATGCTCTTAATTTATATTGAAAAAACAAAATGGTACGAAACCTGCAAATTAAATAATAGTGGTGCATGAAATGGAAGAGATAAAAATAAATTATAGTAAGACACTATATCATTGTTTCTATAATATCACTATAAATTAAATAATTGTTGGTATATACTAATAGTAACTATTTATTTCATAAAATAAAATAGAAAAACCAAAGGATGGCTATATGATTTGCAAGACTCAAATTTATTGCGTTGAGATATTTACTTGAGAGCTAATTAATACATATTTAAATCAGATAATGGTGTCTAAAATCATAACTACTTTAAAATTGATAAAAAAAATAAATCTTTGCCTATATGATTTGCAAAATTCAAATTTATTGCATTGAGACATTTACTTGAGAGCTAATTAATATATATTTAAATCAGATAATGGTGTCTAAAATCATAACTACTTTAAAATTGATAAAAAAATAAATCTGCAAAGCAAAAATATAGAGTACATTCTCGTTAAAAGTATGAAAGATGTAGTAGCGGAAGACAAAGATGAGATGCCAGAATTTCGAATGAACTGAAGAAGAAACTGGAGAAAAAGAATAAATATCATATATACAATTTGTAGATTACCTACAATGAATTGATGAGGAAATCTTAATTTTCTTTCGTTATCTATTATTATGTAGTATTAAATTTATTCCCAACCACAACAACACATGTAGTAGTAACATAACAAATTGAGCTGAATCTAAGATCTACTTGAACGCTCGAATTAAAGAAAATTATATCATCCATAAAAATTGAAAAGGTTTCTATAAAGCAATGCAATACTATATGATCACTTTTTGAGTTTTGATGGGTATCCGTATCTCAAACTCAAATTCTGTTATTTTTCAATTTACTATGCAAAAATCAAATTCTTGAACATTTTGCTCACAACAATTTTAACCTTGAAAGAGTTACTCAATTATTTTAACAGATGGTGTGATAAATCTCAAACTCCTTGTAAACTTTGTTGGAAATGGTTTAAATGTTAACCATGATTGAGGATAAATATTGTTGATTAAATACTTGTTATTTAATTAAAATATTTATTGGATGTTAATCTACGCCGTGAGTAGATGAACGTGGTATATTTAATATCTCTAAACCGATTTCTGGTGAGTGAGATATTGTATGCTAAAGGTTGGATGTTGAAGTAGTAATTAACATGTTATTAATTATAATAAATGTTAGTTGTCCCACATCGGTTATATGTGGATGATTTGACTAGTATTTAAGGCTATGTCTGTATGGGCTTAATAACTTGTTGGGTTGGTGTGTATGGGTGTCTACGCGCGCGCGCGCGCCGCCGCCGCCGCCGTCCGTCCGTCCGGACGGGCGGGCTCGGGCCTAGGACTTGGACTTGGACTTGGACTTGGACTTGGACTTGGATCTTGGCAATTGGTGTTTGGGCCTTATCTTTTTGGACCAACCCCACAAGCCCAATTCGATTAATTGTGGAGCCCAATCCGGAAGCCCAGTGTGTGAAAAGCCCATCGGCAGAGAGACTCTTGGCTGCTGTAACCGCCGGAGACTCTTCACATCCGGCAACCTTTGGTGTCTGAAACCGCCGGCCATCATGGCTGAATTGATGGCGACGAGTCCCTTCACTTGATCGAGAGCTGCTATATATAGGAGCATCCTCATTTGCAGAATTCACTCATTCCAAGCAATCTGCACTCCTCTATAGCATTTCATAGCATATCATACACTAGTTCAGTCTTCGTTCCTGTTCAGTTCACCGGAGCTCGGTTCTGTTTGTGGTGCTACTACAACCGAGACGTCAAGATTGTTTTAACCTTTGGGGACGAGCCGCCTTACCGTGAGCACTACCGGGGCGTATTCTCGTCTTGCGGGCAGAAGTTTTACTTCGGACGATCTTTGGTTTATTCTAAACTTAGTTCTTCAGTTTCATTGTAATACTATAAGTTTGTTCGTATTCAAGTCAATCAATAAAGAAGTATTGTCCATTGTTATCTACACGAGCAAGTACCCGATTCCTAACAATCGCAAGACGAGAATACTAAAGTTACTTGTTCGTGTGCTTCCTCAAA
Organism: Schizonepeta tenuifolia; assembly: GCA_029490685.1. NCBI lineage: Eukaryota > Viridiplantae > Streptophyta > Magnoliopsida > Lamiales > Lamiaceae > Schizonepeta > Schizonepeta tenuifolia. The sequence continues at coordinate 57,854,346 of CM055957.1, read as the reverse complement.
ACTGAAGTTCACCTGAATCACTGCTAAAAAAATGTCTACCAATTCGAGCACCGGCGCTTCCACTCTTTCTTCCACCATGTCTGGAACCATTGGCTCCTCGAGCTCAACTATGGCTCCTGTTCAACCTGCTGCTCGGCTAATGCCTATCGCCGAGAAACCTCCCAGTTTTTCGGGATCTGATTTCAAAAGATGGTCCCAAAAGATGATGTTTTACATCACCACAATGGGGCTTGCTAGCTTCCTGCTTGACGAAAGACCTCCTGTCCCAGCCGAGGACGAGGCAAATGTGCAAGTTCGTATTGACTACGATACTTAGGTGCATTCTGACTATCTGTGTCGGAATATGTTGTTGAACGGGCTTGATGATGGCCTGTTCAATGTGTTCAGCATCAAGGAGACAGCCAAAGAAATTTGGGATGCTCTTGAGTTGAAGTACCGTGTTAATCCTGCTAGCACGAAGAAGTTTGTAGTGACGAGGCTCACCGAATTCCAAATGGTGGACAGTCGTCCTATGATGTCCCAAGTACAAGAGTTCCAAACTCTTATACACGATGTTCATTCCGAGGGGATGCCTCTTCCCGAGGCGTATACTGTGGCGCTCTTGGTTGACAAGTTGCCGCCAAGTTGGAAGGAGTTCAAGGGATATCTTAAGCACAAGCGAAAGGAGATGACCCTTGAGACGTTGGTGGCTAAGCTTCAAACCGAAGCTCAAGTCCGTGATCAAGACATGAAGGCCAAGGCTCCAATGGAGGCTAAGGCAAACTTGACCGATGGTAGGGGCAGACCTTCAAAGAAGCGTCCTTATCCTGCCAAAGGCAAAGGAAAAGAAGTGGCACCTCCGACTAAGTTCACCGGAACGTGCTACAATTGAGATAAGCCCGGACATATGGCGAAGAACTGCCGTCTGCCGAAGAAGAAAGGAAAGAACAAGGTCAACCATGTCCAAAAGGACTTCGACACTTGGGACAAAGACGACCTTGTTGCCATGATCACCGAGGTAAACCATGTCTCGGACCCTAATCTTGTTACTTGGTTTCTTGACACAGGTGCGACCGTTCATATCTGCATGAACCGGGATTTGTTCTATACCTACAAGGAAGTTCAAGACCGTTTTGTCACCGAGGCGAGTGACCGTACCTCACCTGTTCTTGGAGTTGGGACTGTTGTACTCCAATTCACTTCCGATGTGGAGATAACTTTGAAGGATGTGCTGCATGCTCCGGCAGTCCGCAAGAATTTGGTGTCGGGCGTCAAACTAGTTAGGGCTAAGTTTGATATAGATCTTCGTAGTGATTTTATAATCATACGTAAGTTTGATAAGACTCTTGGAAAAGGTCACATTGTTGATGATATGTTCAAGTTAAGTGTTCGTACTTGTAAGCCTTCTAAGGCAGTTGCTAATGATAATAAAGCTACTACTTCTGCTTACTTGCTTGAGTGTTGTGATTTATGGCATTGTAGACTTGGTCACGTAAATTTAAATGCTATAAAAAGACTTGCGAACATGGACATGTTAAAAATTGATTTATCTAAGACACAAGACAAGTGTGAAGTTTGTGTTGAAGCAAAAATGGCTAAGTTACCGTTTAAGTCGGTTGAACGAAGTACTAAACCTCTAGAACTTGTTCACACCGATGTGTGTGACTTAAAGTTTGTGCAAACTAGAGGTGGTAAAAGGTATTTTATTACCTTTATTGACGATTGCACAAGGTATTGTTACTTTTACTTGTTAAGAAGTAAAGATGAGGCTATTGAAGCTTTTAGAAACTTCAAGAATGAAGCCGAAAATCAACTTGGTTGCCGAATCAAAATGGTTCGAAGTGATAGAGGTGGAGAGTATGTTGCTCCGTTTGCTGAATTATGCAACGAAAGTGGTATAATCCATCAAACGACTGCTCCTTATTCACCACAATCAAATGGCGTTGCTGAACGTAAGAATCGTACTCTTAAAGAGATGATGAATGCTTTGTTGATTAGTTCTGGATTACCCCAGAACATGTGGGGGGGAGCTGTTTTGACAGCTAACTATATCTTGAACAAGATTCCACTCAAATGGAAGGACGTGACTCCTTATGAACTTTGGAAAGGGAGGAAACCTTCGTATAAATACCTCAAAGTGTGGGGGTGTTTAGCTAAGGTTGAAGTGCCTTTACCAAAACAAGTTACAATTGGACCTAAAACGGTAGATTGTATCTTTATTGGTTATGCACTTAACAGCAGCGCGTATCGGTTTGTTGTACACAAATCCGATATACCCGACATTCATGTGGGTACAACGATGGAATCAAGGAATGCTGTATTCTTTGAGAACATCTATCCTAATAAGGATAAGGTTGATCCTAACTCTAGGAAGAGAGTTGAGGATGAAGCTACGAGCTCTAAACTTGTAGACGAGTCTATGAGTTCTGAACCCATAAATGAAAATGTTGCATCGAGTTCTAATCCGGTGTTTTATGGACCGCCGAATAGAAAGCGACTTAGGTCTATGCCTGTGAATGAGCCTAGACGTGGTACTAGAGTACGGAAAGCAAAAATTTATGGACCGGACTACGTCGTTTTAATGCTAAACGGTGAACCGGTATCCGTAAAAGAAGCCTTATCTGGTTCGGATGTGGCTTTGTGGAAAGAAGTTATAGACATCGAGATTGAGTCTATTATGCTTAATCACACTTGGGTGTTAGTTGAACTACCACCAGGCTGTAAGGCATTAGGATGCAAGTGGATCCTAAAGAAAAAGTACAAGTCTGACGGTACTATTGATAAATATAAGGCCAGACTTGTAGTTCAAGGCTTTAGACAAAAGGCCGGTTATGATTTCTTTGATACCTATTCGCCCGTGACGAGACTTACTTCTATTAGGGTGCTTCTCGCTATTGCTGCTTTGCGCAATCTTGAGATTCATCAAATGGATGTTAAGACTGCATTCTTGTATGGGGAGTTAGATGATGAAATCTATATGAAGCAACCGGAGGGGTTTGTTGTACCTGGAATAGAGCACATGGTATGCAAACTACAACGGTCTTTATATGGATTGAAACAAGCGCCTTTGCGTTGGCACTTGAAGTTTGACGAAGTGATGTTGTCAAATGGTTTTAAGATCAACGAGAGTGACAAATGTGTCTATATTAAGAAAACGGGTGACGATTATGTTATCGTTTGTCTTTATGTAGATGACATGTTAATAATGGGTAGTAACTCTCGTGTGATTGGTGAAACCAAGAGGATGCTAAGTATGAATTTTAGCATGAAAGATATGGGTTTAGCTGACGTTATTCTTGAAATTAAGATCCTAAGAACGCCCAATGGAATTGCATTGTCGCAATCTCACTATGTTGAGAAAGTGTTGAGGAGATTCAACGCTTATGAGAAACCTATTGCTAAGACTCCTTGGGAACTGAATGTTCATCTAAGTGAGCACAAGGGGGAACCTGTGGGTCAAGATGAATATGCTAAGATCATTGGGAGTTTGATGTATTTGTCAAACTGTACCCGACCTGATATAGCATGCTCGGTTCACAAGTTGAGTAGTTATACTGCTAATCCAAGTAAAGAACATTGGAGAGCCTTAGAGCGCGTACTAGGTTATTTGAAATATACTCAAAACTTTGCGATTCACTATTCAAGAGAGTCTGCTGTACTTGAAGGGTATAGTGATGCTAATTGGATATCTGACTCCAAAGACTCGTTTTCTACGAGTGGATACGTGTTCACTATTGGGGGTGGTGCAGTATCTTGGAAGTTTAAGAAACAAACTTGTATTGCCAGGTCTACCATGGAATCTGAATTCATAACTTTGGATAAAGCTGGTGAAGAAGCCGAATGGCTTAAAAATTTCCTCGAGGATATTCCATGTTGGACGAGGCCTGTGTCGTCTGTGTTGATACACTGTGATAGCCAATCGGCTATTGGACGAGCACAGAATATGTTTTATAACGGTAAGTCTCGACATATTCGTCGACGACATAATACCGTAAGACATTTGATCTTGAGTGGGGTTATCTCAATTGACTATGTGAGGTCAATAGATAATTTAGCGGATCCGCTGACTAAGAGCATTAATCGAGATCAAATGTATAAACTGTTAGAAGGAATGGGTGTTAAATCCACATCTTTAGGATAATTATAGCGGATACCCAACCTTGCAGATTGGAGGATCCCAAGAGCTTGGTTCAATGGGACAACGAAGTTATAAGAATCCGTGTGTTAAACACTCGAACATACCTATTCTTTGAGAACAGTGAGTGTTTGTTTACCTACAAGTGGTGAGGTTAAGTCTTATGACTTTTAATGATTCTTGGATATCTCGGAGAGGTCAAGTATAGTAGGATACTTGGAAATAAGAATCACCTATATAAGTGTGAAGTGAGGGCCGCTTCAATTGATACACTTATGAATTCAAAGGGGTGTCCAAGGCCGAAAAGGACACAAAACGTTAGAACGAACGGAATTGAGATGATATTGTGTCAATATTGTTGTCTCGGTATACACCATGGAGGACTAGTTCAAGGTTTTCATAACTACTATGCCGCCGGTATACTCGATAATGTTGACTATGGATAGGTTCAAGGTCACAAGCTACCTATCCAAATGCAGTATTGTCTCTTGAGGACTGAACTTTGCATTTGCATTCATTTTGCATTGGCATTCTCACTCATGTGGGAGATTGTTGGAAATGGTTTAAATGTTAACCATGATTGAGGATAAATATTGTTGATTAAATACTTGTTATTTAATTAAAATATTTATTGGATGTTAATCTACGCCGTGAGTAGATGAACGTGGTATATTTAATATCTCTAAACCGATTTCTGGTGAGTGAGATATTGTATGCTAAAGGTTGGATGTTGAAGTAGTAATTAACATGTTATTAATTATAATAAATGTTAGTTGTCCCACATCGGTTATATGTGGATGATTTGACTAGTATTTAAGGCTATGTCTGTATGGGCTTAATAACTTGTTGGGTTGGTGTGTATGGGTGTCTACGCGCACACACACACGCGCGCGCGCGCCGCGCCGTCGTCCGTCCGGACGGGCGGGCTCGGGCCTAGGACTTGGACTTGGACTTGGATCTTGGCAATTGGTGTTTGGGCCTTATCTTTTTGGACCAACCCCACAAGCCCAATTCGATTAATTGTTGAGCCCAATCCGGAAGCCCAGTGTGTGAAAAGCCCATCGGCAGAGAGACTCTTGGCTGCTGTAACCGTCGGAGACTCTTCACATCCGGCAACCTTTGGTGTCTGAAACCGCCGGCCATCATGGCTGAATTGATGGCGACGAGTCCCTTCACTTGATCGAGAGCTGCTATATATAGGAGCATCCTCATTTGCAGAATTCACTCATTCCAAGCAATCTGCACTCCTCTATAGCATTTCATAGCATATCATACACTAGTTCAGTCTTCGTTCCTGTTCAGTTCGCCGGAGCTCGGTTCTGTTTGTGGTGCTACTACAACCGAGATGTCAAGATCGTTTTAACCTTTGGGGACGAGCCGCCTTACCGTGAGCACTACCGGGGCGTATTCTCGTCTTGCGGGCAGAAGTTTTACTTCGGACGATCTTTGGTTTATTCTAAACTTAGTTCTTCAGTTTCATTGTAATACTATAAGTTTGTTCGTATTCAAGTCAATCAATAAAGAAGTACTGTCCATTGTTATCTATACGAGCAAGTACCCGATTCCTAACAAACTTTTGTAAAATAAGACTTTTTTTATATTAGTATAGATATAGATATAGATTTGGCGATCATCACATCACATGTCATTTTGCGATTGCAGAAGTGAATGTGACGCTGTTATTCCTAGCTCATATAACTTGAGGTGATTTGTTTGTTGCGCAACAAACGTACTGATGATGCATTCGATCGAGTCCACGGCAAGCCAATTCTTAAATCAAGGAACATTGATTGATCCAGTAAGCAATATATTTGAGGCGGTTGCGTAAAAAACCAAAACAAAAAGGAGATTAGGCAGTCGCCATTGCATTTCCCACTCCAATTAAGGAATGCTTGATACCACTACGTACAAACTTACTCATTCATCCAAACTGAATCACAAATTAAATTGGAATTATTTATATCGTTTCATAAACTAAAACATAATAGATTCGTAGCGATATTCACAAGATACTTCCGATGGTATCATAAATATTAACAAATCCGAATCATCAATTACTATTTTTTATTTTTGTTTGAGCAGGAATCATAACATTACTATACACATGTCTGTACCAATGGTCTTTCTTTATTTTATTTTTGTTTATTTTCACATTGAAAGAGAAGATGATCTTGACATGGAAGTACGTTCGTGTTCATTTCCAAGATCATAGTGATCTCCTAATTTTTCTTCGTCGTCGAACTTGGTCAACGAACGATACTCTATTTTCTCTTGAGGGTACAACTTGATCATAACCAAGTAGAACACCATCACCAACACCGTCAATACTGTCAAATACAATCCAAACTCAATGTTTACCAAACCCTTAGCCCGATCCAGCGCCCGATCCCCACGGCACAGCACGACGTCACGCCCCACCTCCGACTTCACGAAGCACCCTTTGGGCAGCCACTCCGGCGTCCACACCATAATCCCTATAACCACAAGCCAAACCCCCTCAAAAACCACCGCAAAGCCTCTCACGAACGAGCTCAAGAAGCTCCTTGGATGACCAATCATTGTGACGGTCGTGACGAGAGTCACGAACGTGACGATCTGCAGCAGCCAGTGGTACTGCCCCTCCACTCCGGCGTGGTCAGTAGAGTGGAGGTGGAGGATGAGTAGCTGCTGCGCGAAGGCCATCGCTTGGAGCAAGTGGAGAAGCCCTTGCTGCGCGGGCGGGGCGAGCCGGTCGAGTAGGATGGCAAAGAAGGCATAGAGAGAGAAGGAAAGGGCGATGATGGAGTGCTCCAAGTGGCGGAGGCTCTTGGCTGGGATGGAGCCGTCGGCCGCCACGGGGCCCTGGCGGCCGATGAAGAGCTCCATTGATATGAAGATGGTTGTGACGGAGATGATGGTAATGGGCTCTAAGTATTTGAATCTTGGGACAGGATACCATGGGAGGGAAGTGTAGGTATTTGGGTGGAGAGAGTGGTGTTTGATGGAGTTGAAGAGATGCCACATACCTATGAACAAGAATGCAAACCCTAAGGATACATGGCCTGATGTGCCTCCCTGCATCTTATGTTGGTTGATGGTTAATTTGTTATCTCATACAAAGGAAAAAAATGGTGGTGATGATCTATGTTTGTGTGTGTGTGTGTGTGTTTATAAATATAGGTATGTATGTATAGTTTGGTTGGAGAAGTATGATCTGTGGAGTAGATCCAATAAGGAGATTACATTTTTTATATTTGTCATCTTGCCTTGTACTGAAAAACTGTGCTAGTTTCCCTCTGGGGATAAGTAAAACTCTACTTAAAGGAAGAGTTTTATTCTCTCTCTAATTGTTTTTTTTTTTTTTTTTTTTTTTTGGTGTTGTTTTGGTGTTGAATTACTCGAGGGATTTTATAGCTAAGGTAACACTTGGATTTCCCTATTACAATTTTGATGTTACATCCATCCCAACTTTTAATATATTAATGTTTTATTACTATTTTTTCTCCCTTCAATTGCTATTTAGTGTTTTAGTCTAATATGAATTGTTAATTGTTAATTAGGATTGATTGATTATACACTCAGGGGTGTTTACTAATCGGGATAGGGATTGATTATTCTTATCCTCATCCTAAGAATCCCTTGAATCTCACACCTTTGGGTTGCATACATATCAATCTAATAGTCCCAAAGAGACGCAAAATCACGGGCTATGGGATATCCTTAAAAGTAAACACTAAATTAGCCTATATTATTTTCATCAATCCGGATTTATCACGCTTAGTAAACGTCTCCCTAAAATTGACTAATATAATACTCCATATTTTTAGCTTTGAATTTTTACTCTTTTTTTTTTTTTTTTTGAATTTACATTACAAATATTAATACTCACACACCCCACCTAGATTTTTTTGTGGCCGAGAATACTCGAACCTCTGACCTATTGGTCAACAGGCAACCACTCCACCACTAGGCCATCCCCACTGGGACTCTTTAGTAATAAATTACTGTATTAATAAGAATACTGGGAAGAGAATTCAAACCGCTAAAGAAAGAGGTCAACATGGGGGGGAAAAAGAGTAGATCAAAACAATTTCCTTCTATTCTTCATAATGAGCAGTTTCAAGTTCTTTCTTGTGGCTTCATCCCCGGTAAATCCCAATATATCGGAGCTTATATTCTGCACATATCGATGGTGGTTAAGAAAACAAAAAATTTGCAACAAGTGCAATGACAATACAAAGAGAGATAAATGCACATTGCGGACATACCTCAACATTCTTCAATGTAAAAATGAGGTTATAGATAGACTTCTGAATCAGTTCGGTGTTCTCTGGAGTTAAGATTGATGATTGCACCTTTCTGCATATTCCACAGATAATGCTTCGTCAGCCAACCTTCAAACAACAACTTATGTTATAAATGCCCGATGCCATAAACATCCAAGATAAAGACAAACTATTTGACAAGAAACTCAGGAACTTGTAGCAAATTACAGTTTAAAACACAGGATACCTGTTAAGTATTCCATCCAAGTGTTAATCACACTAATATGAAGACATAGGTGAAGTAAATTATGCACATTTACAATACAAACGGATAAAATTGCATTCAATTTTAATATTTTTTTTTTTATTAATTTATGGTCGTATAAGGCTGACAACTATCTACAAAACTTTATCATCTACTGCACTATGGATATGGACGACTTAATGTACAATATAGTTTAAATCGTACATAACTATTCATCACTTAAGTTTCAAGTCGAAAGGAAACTGAAGACTACAGTTTACCTCAGATCCTCAGAAGCTCGTGTTAGGCTCTTGGATAAAATTCCGACTTCTTTCAGCAAACCACTATCATGAATTTCGGCCAGCAAAGGTTCTATATCTTCAGCTAGAGCTTGAATCTGGGAAATCACTACATCAGAGATCAGAGATCAGATCTTGCATGAGAATACATTCCATCATTCCATTTAATTGAGACCACACCACAGTGAATACAGAGAAGAATCAAGAGGAATATATGTTTAGCCAGAGATATCAAAATTTTTGCAAGTTCATGATTTTATACTCTAATTTGCTTTTGCTGACTGATCCATGGAGAGATACATGGCGACACCAGCATAGCATAGATTCCCCTGATGAGTAATGTAAAAACTACAGAATAAGTCAGTATAATTGATTATTACACAAAAACCAACCACAATTTCACCATTGTGCTGCATCCGAAAATGAGGTCTGTCATTGGTTAGTATCTAAATTTGCATCTGAAGTATAATGGCATATACTATAAATTCATATCACCAAGGAAGCCAAAAGAAGCTGGTTCAAGATCTGAGATAGAACTCAAAAGCACACAGACCATACCTTTGTAACCAAAGGTCTTGCATCTTCAATGACAGCCACAATCCGTTCAGCCAATGAAAAAGTATTTGCAACACCAATTCCTTCAACTTCCCATCCAATGCGAGTAATATTCCAACCAAAGCATCCAAACTCACCCCTTGGTGTCCCTTTATCTTTTGTCTGTCACACACTATCAGGCCCTCTTTCACACAACTTGCATGAAGAGGCCCCACTGAAGGAACCGGGATGGGGTCTCATGGTGTGATGTCAATGAGAGTTTCCATCAGAAGACCAGATTGATTTACTTCAACCAATGAATTCCGTGGTATTATAACTTTCTCATCTTCAATCTGGAATATCAAGGAGAGTCAGAACACGTCAAAGCCACAAGGGGAAAACAAGTCAAAAACTTGAATCACAACTGAGCCTCACCTCAACTATAGCCTCAATATTCCTCAATGAGGGAGTCACACGAACCACATTACCAACATTCACCCCTCTAATCCTCACAGGTGTTCCAGTGCAAATGCCAGAAGCCTGATCAAACTCAAAAACAGCCAAATACTTGTTAAACTTTGATCTTATCTGAAAATCCCTCAACCAAGCCAAGCTAAAGGCCAATAGAAACACCCCAGAAACAAGGAACAAGCCAACGCCGCCCTCCCACACACTTTTCCCACCAAGACCAAAATCACACAAAGGTCTCAAAGTTTGCCTCCAAATTGACCGAGGAACATCCAGAACCAGCGAGAGCAGGCTCCTCGATTCAGACGACGATGCATTCTGATGGATATGACCCGCATCAGCAGATGAATTTGCTCGGATGATAAGAGGTTTCCTGTTCTTATGTCTAAGAGTAGTGAGACATGGCAAGAAACCCAATGCACCATTCTCTGAATTAGATTTGAGAGAGTAGGATCCCACAAGGGCGGGGGTTGCGGAAACTAAAAGCAATGAATTCGTTTGCATGTTCGTTTAAACCCTAGACTGAAAAGTTGTGCCTCAATGTAATAGTTGACGATTAACATTTGTCAGCCGTTAATGGATTCCAGACACTATACTCGATCTTTGACATTGAAGGACAATATTCAAGAACAAGTTACCACTGACTGAACAACCCACAAGTTCTTCTTTCTTCTTCTTCTTCTTCTTCTTCTTCTTCTTCTTCTTCTTCTTCTTTCTTCTTCTTCTTCTTCTTCTTCTTTTGCTGTGAGCACAACATATAAATTTAACCAAAAAAGCAGCCAATAAACTTTAAAAAAAAAAATGAAATACATGCAAATTATACAATCCACAAACCTGGACACAAATCACTAAGTAAAATGGGAAATTAGATAGATAAAAAGTTCAAAACAAATCAAGAAAACCTAAGATGAAGAATCTATGATGTCAGCCTCACAATAATCTGAATCATTGTTTCAATTAATTGGATCTCATGAATCATTACACAAGTTGGAGTAAATAATGGCATAAATATGCCGAAAATCAGAAATAAGCATACAAAGTAAGACATCAATATGCAAGCAAAATTAAACATTGATGAGAGTTAAGATAATAGAAGTTACATTGCTAAAAATTCCGACATAAGCATTGCTTATAGGAGTAGAATAGAAAATCGAATTAGGGTTTAACCTAGAATTAGGAATCGAACATTCTGATCACAGAAGCAGCTGACAGCAAGCCGGAGCGGCGCGATGACCGAGAATTAAGGAGAGAATGACTGTTAAATGCTTAATAGAATAGAAACGACTGCAATTCTGCAAATCTGAAATTCCAAAAATTAAAATTTTATTTTTCAATTTTTTTAATAAAACGTACAAATACATATATACTCCACTCCGTACCCCTGGCTCAGCCAAAGTACTCCATGCTACAGCAAATGAGATCCTCTATTGTCTTTCCATGTTGCATCTCCTACTGTATTAATAAGGGAACGACATGTGGCATGACTAAGGATTCAAGATTTAGGGTATTTATAAGGAAAATATATTCCCTAAATTTTAAATCCATAATCACGCCACGTGTCGTTCTCTTATTAATGCAATAGGAGATGCAACACTGAATGTAATAGAAGATCCGATCTGATGCTACAGCTACACACTGTCACGGTACGGTGCATAAATATTGGGTGAAATTCAATAACTAACCCATTTAGATTAACAAATAATAATATTCATATCTTTACGGAAATATTAATGATAAAAAAAATCATTTTTGTTTAGAACTCGAAAATATTAATTTTGGTCACATGTTTATTTTTTTTTGATGAAGTTAAAAAAAATTATTAAATTTAGTCACTCATAGGAAATTGTTCATAAAAGTATCAAGTATTCTCGTGCCTTTGGGGATAAAAAACGAGTGAAGCACCCATATAGCAAAATCCCCCCTTAGATTACAATAGTTGTCAAGGAACATAATATGGTAAAATTATAGTCAAAAATGTGTTTTTTGGACTATTATACCCTTACTATAGGGTATAAGTTATATTCAGTTTTTTCACTAAAAAAAAACCGTGTCATATTTTTCTCCACTCCATTTCATTTCCCACTCAATATTTCTCTCACTAAAAAACCTCTCCCCCATTTCCTCAACCAGAAAACCCTATTTTCATCCACCTCCCATTTCTGCCACCCTCCGTCGTCCAGCCACCTTCCATTTCCGCCACCGCCACCCTCAGTCGTCCAGCTATAGCTTCCGACAGTGAACAAACACCCGCGAAATCTGTGCACGAAGAAGAAGAAGTCGGCGCAGAAGAAGAAGCCGACAAAGAAGAAGAAGCCGCCGCCGTCTTCGCCGTTGTTGCCCCTCCAAACCACCATGGAGCTCGTAATATTTTCGACATAACTAAGGTTCGAGATCTTCCCTACTTTCTTTCTCGATTTTATTTCTCTTTCTCCATCTTTCTCTCTCTAGAAAAATTCTAGATATAGCCGGAAATAATGCTATTTTCGTATTTATTTTTGATGATTTACAAGTGTTGATATGATTCCCGGTGATTCGTGGTGTATTTGGGGTGATTCCCATAAATCCAGATCTGGTTTTTGATTTCTCATATTTGCTGGAATTTCTGTAATAACATGTTACGAAATTACAATTTCGTAACATGTTTGTGGCAATTTGAATGTTTCGAATACATGTTACGAATTTCACAATTCGCAACATCATATACGAATTTCGTATATAGTGTTACGAATTATGAAATTCGTAACTAACTGTGCATTTTAATTCGTTTAGTTGAAGTTACGAAAGTAAAATTTCGTAACATGTCTGTGACAATTGGAAAATTTCGAAATGAATCATTTTATGTTACGAAATTAGCATTCGTATTGAATAATCTGTTGCTAATTCATATTTTCGTATCACGTTTTTTGAATTTAGGTTATAACATGTTACGAAATTACAAATTCGTAACATGTTTGTGGCTATTTGAAGGTTTCGAAACTAAAATTTTTAAGTATATGTTGTTGCGAATTTCAACATCATATACAATTTTGTATATAGTGTTACAAATTGTAAAATTCGTAACTAACTGTGCATTGTGATTCGTTAATTTGAAGTTACGAAATTACAATTTCGCAACATGTTTGAGGCTTTTTGAATGTTGCGAATTTCACAATTCGTAACACAATTCGTATATAGTGTAGCGAATTGTGAAATTCGTAACTACCTGTGTATTTTCATTCGTTTATTTGACGTTACGAAATTACAATTTCGCAACACGTTTGGGACGAATTTAACAATTCGCAACAAAATATGCAAATTTCATATTGAATAATCTGTTGCTAATTCATATTTTCGTATCACGTTTTTGGAATTTTGGTTATAACATGTTACGAAATTACAATTTCGTTACATGTTTGTGTCTATTTGTTAAGTATTTGATGTAGCAAATTTCACAGTTCGCAACAAAAATATACGAATTTCGTATATAGTGTAGCGAATTGTGAAATTCGTAAGTACCTGTGCATTTTCATTCGTTTATTTGACGTTACGAAATTACAATTTCGCAACATGTGTTACATGTTCTGAAATACTGAATTCGTTTAATTGTTTGTTTATTACAAATCGCATGGATATTCAAGCGGAAGAATCTTGCCTCCAAGCACCACCGGATAATGATAACCGGTGGTGAGTGCATAGTGAACGATATTAGGTCTGTGTTTGAATCCTTCGGCAACAAATCTATCCGAACGTTGAAGCAATCAGCAATGAATTCGTATCACAGTCATAATTCATTGTTACGAATTAACGCTTTCGTATCACATTGTTATGATTTCATGTTACGATTTTATGGTACGAAATTACAATTTCATATCAATCATGTCATAATTCAATGTTACGAATTTACGCTTTCGTATCATTTTGTCATATTTCCATGTTACGAATTTACGATTTCGTATCACTTTGTTATAATTTCGTGTTTAAGAATTCAACTTTTCGTTTCAATCGTGTCATGATCTCTTGTTACGAATTTCATATTTCGTATCAATGTTTGTAGGAAGTTTAATTTCTTATGTGTTACTCCATTGCGAAATTCATAATTAAGCACGATGGACTCATCTGCATAAAAGGAGTAAGATTTAAATTTGTTAGAGTGTTACGAAATGAACAAATCGTAACACAAAACCAAAATTGTAAAAACCCATTCTGTTACGAAATAAGTAAATCATAACCAAAAAATTCATAAACATTCGTTTCGTTACAAAATTAAAGAATCGTAACACATTAAATTGTACGAAACGTTAAATTCGTAACATATTAATCAAATCTTAACAATTATAAAATTGTAACACCACACCACATGATTCATAACATAACATGTTACGAAATTCGACTTTCGTAATTTCAAATAAACTTATAAAAATACACAGTTAGTTACGAATTTTATAATTCGCAACACTATATATGAAATTCATATTTTATGTTGCGAATTGTGAAATGCGTAACATGTATACTTAAAAAATTCAGTTTCTAAACCTTCAAATAACTACAAACATGTAACACATGTTACGAAATTCTACTTTCGTAACTTCAAATAAACTTATGAAAATGCAAAGTTAGTTACGAAATTCATATTTCGCAACACTAAATACAAAAATCATATTTTATGTTGCGAATTGTGAAATTCGTAACATGTATACTTAAAAAATTCAGTTTTTAAACCTTCAAATAGCCACAAACATGTTAACACATTTTACGAAATTTTACTTTCGTAACTTCAAATAAACTTATGAAAATGCAAAGTTAGTTACGAAATTCATAATTCGCAACACTAAATACAAAATTCGTATATGATGTTGCGAATTGTGAAATTCGTAACATGTATTCGAAACATTCAAATTGCCACATGTTACGAAATTGTAATTTCGTAACATGTTATTACAGAAATTCCAACAAATCTGAGAAATCAAAAACCAGATCTGGATTTCCGGGAATCACCCCAAATAACTTCCATGTCAATTTCTCAAATCTCAATCACCCCAGATCTGGATACGAATCTGAGAATTTTCTCAAATTCGTAACATCAACATCGTCAATTTCCTTACAGCTTCCATTAACTTGCATCTGCAAGACAGAGAGAGAGAGAGAGAGAGAGAGAGACAGAAAAACAGTGCATCAGCCCAGAAAAGTTGAGGGATCGACGGCGACGGCGACGGGAGGGGCGACGGAGGCGGTGATAATAGAGAAGATCGAGGGCGGCGGCGATGGGAGGGGCGACGAAGGCGGCGATAACAGATCTAGAGAGAGAGTGACGACGACTGGAAGAAGAGAAGAGCGGCGACGACAGGATGACGGCGGCGGCGACGGAAGGGGCGCATGGCGGCGGCGAGAGAAAGAGAGCAGATATATTAGGAAAAACAGAAAAAAAAAAATGAAGAAGAAAAGTAAAAGGAGAAAAAAAAATGAGATGGAGAAGAATAAAAAAGAAGAAAGAAAGGAGGAAAAAAAGATAAAGAAGAGAGAGAAAAAGAGAAAAAAAGTGGAAGAAGGGATATTTTTGTCTAAAAAATACATTTTTGATTATAATTTAACCATATTAAGTTTCTTGACAATTATTGTAATCAACCTAGTCAAACTGACCATATAGATGGATTACCCATAAAAAAAATTGATTTAATCAAAAATTGCTTCCCAAATGCAAGGCCAGATAGCAACAACTACTTGCACTAAGGAGGGACACGTGGTAGTACGGACAATTTTTGCTTTTTTGACAAATTTTCTCCTACGTGGCACTATTTTATTGGTTAACTGACAAAACCTTCCTCGCATAGGAGCTTTACAAATCGTCTCCTCCTCCTCGGCTTCACTCTCATATGAAAAAACCGAAGTTCCACAAACATAACAGAACGGTAACACTAACAGTTGAGAGAGAGAGAGGGAGGGAAATAGAGAGAGAGCTCTCACTTATTTCTCTCTGATTCATATCCGTGAAAAGTCTGCCGCGTGTACGTAGATTTATAAGATTGATCGATTGAATAATTGATTTATACATTAAATTTGCATGGAATGGTGTATAAAGACCGCGAACAGATCGGCGTCGACGGCGTTCTCGCCGGACGGCGCTTACGTCGCGGCGGGGACAATGGCGGGTGCGGTGGATCTGCAATTCAGTTCCTCCGCCAATCTGGACATTTTCGAGCTTGATTTTGGCTCCGACGATCGGCAGATGGTCTTGGCAGGCTCTGCTCCGAGTTCCGAGAAATTCGATCGGATTTCATGGGGGAAAGGGTCAGCGAATTCCGACGAATATTCATTAGGCCTCATCGCGGGTGGCCTCGTTGATGGAAATATTGTGCTTTGGAATCCCAAGACTTTGATCAGGTAATTGTCATATTCTAAAACAAATCTCTGATTCTCCATCGCTATATATTTTTTCTTCTTCTGAATAATGTCTGAATGCGCCTGAATTTGACGTATATATAACTGACATTTTTTATTTATACAAGGGTATCTGATAACATCCGAATTTCGTATGTAGTTTTGAAAGATTATCGAGTTGTATAAGTTCTTGAGCTCTTATGTATGATTGACGTATATATGATTCACCTTGCCAGAATTCTTTGAAAAGATTGCCAATAATAAAAGCTGTTGCTTCAATGTGAGTTCAAAATGAATTAATTATTTCCTCCGGAGTCTGCTTTCTGTTCTTAAAAGTAGTAACTATGAAACACTATAGAGTTGTATTACTTCAATCAAAAAGATTATATGGACAAGAGAAATTAATTTCTAAGTACTGGAGTTTTGTTATGAAACATCCTAATAATTTTATTCCAGAACATCAAAGAATTGTATTTCGGAAAACCAAACAAAATTTTCCTGCTTGATATAGGCTTTATCTTTAATGTGAACCACTCAAATATGGAAAATTACACTAGTATTCTGCAATTACTGGTTTATATCCAGTTACTAGTTCAGCAAGTCTCACCTGCTATGTGCAAGTATATCCTTGTTACTAGTTTGTCTTCCTTCCATTCTGTATGCAAGTATCTTCGACTTCCCCAATAGCACTACCTCACAATGCACTCCCATCTGCCCGTATGTTTAAGAATTTTTTTGCTTTGAATTTTTTGAAAATTATCAATCCATCTATCCCATCTCATTTTTGTGAGTCAAAATTTGAACAGAAACAGAGTCCCAGATCAAAGTTAAATTAAGAAATTTGGAGTTTGAATCTATATTTGAAAATAATATAGCGATTGACAGTAGTAGTGCCATCCATATCTAAAGTAAGAGGATGGTTTTGGTTATAGTATTGAATTCTAAAAATAGAGTCTATCCTATAGTTAAGCAGACAGGGATGGATTTAGAAAGATGATACTCTTTAATTTTTAATTTTGACATTTAAAACCTTGGTTTCCTATGTTATTCAGCTATTGCAGTTTGTTATTTAATGCTGAATTTATTTTATATTCTAACTTGTGTCCAATTCTAGTAAATATAGGAAGGGTATTGATACAAGTGAGAATGCTTTGGCTGGAAATTTGTCAAAGCACAAAGGAGCGGTAAGTTTGTGCTCTGTTTTTCATTTTGGTTCTGTATTATCTATTAATTTTGTGTTTTTCGACTCCAATATTATTCTTTATGATTATGGCGGGTTGATGATTGGTTCTCATTCACTGCTAAGGTTCGTGGCTTGGAGTTCAATTCTCTTTCTCCAAACCTTCTTGCTTCTGGGGCTGAAGAGGGAGATATTTGTATATGGGATGTATCAAAACCATCAGAACCAAGTCTTTTCCCACCACTTAAGGTGTGTTACGACTAATGTTTGTGGAATTATGTGCATTTAGGGCTCAGACTTACTGAACTGTTTCACAGGGTAGTGGATCTGCGGAACAAGGTGAAATTTCATTTTTGTCGTGGAATAGTAAGGTTCAACACATATTGGCTTCCACTTCGTTTAATGGAACAACTGGTGAGTAGGAATCTGTTTAGCATGAGATTTTCCTTTGGATCCTTCATTTATCATTGGATTAATTGGCATATTTGCAATTTTAGTGGTCTGGGATCTGAAGAAGCAAAAGTCAGTTCTAAGGTATCATCATATTTCCTGGACAATGTCAAGCTAAAGTATTCATATTTCAACCATTGACTATTAACTGATTCTGTTATCCATGTTCTGATCCATAATTTGCCCACCCTGTAGTTTCTCCGATTCACCTAGAAGGGGGTGTTCTGTTTTGCGTTGGCACCCTGACATTGCCACCCAACTCATTGTTGCTTCTGATGAGGATAATTCCCCTACTCTCAGGGTAAGAATGCATTTGCTCTTAGATTAGCGTTGTGTTACGAGGTATTTCACAAATTTATCATTACAATTTACTGATGTTCATTTTCAGCTGTGGGATATGCGACATATAGTTTCTCCAGTAAAAGAGTTTGTTGGGCACACCAAAGGTACGTACTTAGGGTAAATACCAAACATGCATTCCACTGAAAAACTCTCTCTCTCTCTCTCTCTCTCTCTCTCTCTCTCTCTCTCTCTCTCTCTGCTGTTAGCAGCTTCTCCACTTTTTCTTCTTCTCATTTTTTTCTAGTGGTATTCTGATACCTACTTGATGGCACCTGTACAGGAATTAATTCATATAATTATTTTGTTTTGAATCAGGTGTGATTGCGATGTCATGGTGCCCACTTGACAGCTCTTATCTCCTTACTTGTGCCAAAGATAATCGCACTATTTGTTGGGATACCGCGTCTGGAGAGGTGAACATTACCACTCAAGTTTGTAATAGAATTTATAATGTTTTTGCTACTTTCTTCTATTCTTCATTCTTTGGGTCACATCTTGTCACATTCAATAATCATTCGATGTGATTTTTCATGTAGATTGTGGCTGAATTACCAGCTGGAACTAACTGGAATTTTGATGTGCACTGGTATTCCAAGATCCCTGGACTTATATCAGCTTCTTCGTTTGAAGGGAAAATAAGCATGTATAACATTGAGGTAGTTTCCTAAAATAATATGAAAATCACGTACTTCTGCTCTTTGTTTGTCTTCTGTTAAGATTGATATTTTGAATGATGTACCAAATTGACAGAAAGGTAGACTTGTATAAACTGGAAATTTTCCTTTTAAGGTTGTTTCTTGGCTTACTATTACATGTCAGCTTGAACAAGTACATTTTTATACAAATCTTTTCAGATTTACCTCATAATGCATCATGACTGGATAGTGTTTACAGAAAGTGTCTCAAATTAGCTTCAGGTGTTCTATGGTTTCTTCGTCTCCCTAAGATTGTAACTGATCTTTTCACCATTATGAGAATATAAACATTATTCTTCGAGCTCATGATATGATAATAATTCAGAATTCCTAAGTTCTGTTTTTTGGTATCTATTCTCACACTTCCTTGTTTACTTTCCAATGACTATAGACTTTTTCTGTTCTGATAACATTTTTAAATTCAGGGTTGTGGTCGATATGGTCTTGGAGAGGGTGACTTTGGTTCAGGTATCATATTTCTTTTATTGAAAAAATGTTTGTTTGAGGAGATTAATAAATGGGTACAATCGCTTCTTTCAGTAACCTTGTTAATTGTTTTGACATAGCTGAGACGGTTACGAAGTAGTTACCATTGAAGCCCGTTATACCATCGTATCACTACTAGGCCCCTATTCTGATGGGCTGGGGCATTACGCGTAGCATCATTGACATGCCTTAGTTGTACATGCTTGCTCAAACAGTTTATACAACTTCTCCTGCCATTTAATTTGTGGTCCTAAAACTCATTGGAGGAGATCATTTATGTTTCTCACATTAGTGGTCAATATGACTTGCCTAATTTTCGAAATTGTGTCCAAACAGTGGCCTACGTTTTGTGGGACGCCTTTTGAAAATGTTTATGTTGTAAATCAAAGAATGTTCACTCTTTGCATGTCTGCAACAATAATGCACAATGGAATGGCATTTCCAATAGTGAATTAATGGTCTTTGTCTCAATGAGTTCTAAATGGACCAAGAAACACACACTAAGAAATACCTGTTGCTGAGGTAGTTTGTCTCTCCTGGATGGAAATTAAAGGTCGGGGAGGGGAACAAGGACAGGAGAAGTGACAGCTGAGGGTTTATTTTACATTTGCAGTTTGTCTTTATTCTTGTTCATATCCAAATATATGACATCTAAAATCATTTTCAGTAATATTACATGTTATATGAATTGCTTATGATTCAAATTTTTCCTCCAGCCGAATTATATTTAGCACCAGCTTTTACGTTATAGATTATTCTTATACATTCATGTGTTCTCAGCACCACTCAAGGCCCCAAAGTGGTACAACCATCGTGCTGGAGTTTCATTTGGTTTTGGAGGCAAACTTGTGTCATTTCACTATAACGAATCTTCAGAGGTAACAAGAATGAATTTTGATTGTTGAAATCTCTTGCTTATACCACATTTGTGTGACCACTGGTCCTTTATCCAGGTCTATGTGAACAATTTAGTCGCTGAACAAGGTTTGGTAAATCGATCTTCTGAATTTGAAGCTGCAATAAAAGATGGAGATAGATCATCGCTGAAACTTCTCTGTGAAAGGAAATCTCAAGAATCTGAGTATGTCTTCAGTTTCCGGCTATTCATTAGTGGGGAATGACATAAGTTATCATTTTATCTAAATCCGTGATATTCTCCTTAGGTCTGACGAGGAAAGGGAAACATGGGGCTTTATGAAGGTTATGTTCACTGAGGATGGGACAGCAAGGTCAAAGCTTCTTGCACATCTTGGTTTCACTCTTCCTGTTGAAGAAACCAAATCGATCAATGATGAAGTCTCTGAGCAATTGAATAGTATCTCTACCGATGAGAGTATTACAAATAAAGAAGGAAACAACGGAAACAAAGAATCGTCCTTATATACAGCTGACAGTGGAGAAGATTTCTTCAACAATCTTCCTAGTCCCAAGGTAGATACCCCTTTGTCAACTTCTAATGATGAATTTGTCATTGGAGACTCTGAATACCAACAAGAAATGAATGGCCAAGATGAAAGTCTTGATCCTTCATTTGATGATGCGGTACAATGTGCTTTGGTCGTTGGGGATTACAAGAAAGCAGTTGCACAATGCATTTCCGCAAATAGATTAGCTGATGCTTTGGTCATTGCTCATGTCGGTGGTGCGACCTTGTGGGAGCATACACGTGATCAGTACCTCAAATCAAGTCGTTCTCCATACTTGAAGGTAGTTTGTATGAAAATATTTATACGTTTCTTGATGTTTTCTGCGTGGAAATCCTTTCTTATAGTTGGTTGTTTGTATGACTTCTCCATATTTATTATACCTCAGGTTGTTTCTGCCATGGTAAACAATGACCTCATGAGCATAGCAAAAAGAAGGCCGCTAAAGTCTTGGAAGGAAACTCTTGCACTATTCTGTACGGTATGTCTTACTTCCCCCAACAAACCAAGCTGCGTTCAATATTGTATTCTGCTACTTTAGGCAAATTCAACAACACCAGGTCATTTTTACATTCAGAAGCATGTCAATGTATCCAGTCAATTTGTCCTGTATCATGATAAACTATAAATCACTCCCCTTTTACTTGATTTATGGCATTATATGTTCAACAGTTCAAATTGTCAGGGAAGAGCTCTTTTTAACTCAATTGGCATTATTATGAACAAAAGCATGAATATATATATATATATATATATATTAGAATAAATGTGTGGACCATGCGTTCTCTCGTGTCTGTAATTATCTGGGACACGAATTTGGAATTTCTGGTCAATAAATATCTGAAGTTTTAGTCAAGTTCACTCCTGAAATTCAAATAAGATCAGGTCTGCAGGAAGTGATCTTAGTTCAGTCATTAGAAGTTTGTTGTGGTCAGAGAACAATTTGGTGAGAGTATGTCGATACTCAATAGCAGCTTTGGAAACTAAAAATTTCTTTGAGGGTGTGATTGGTTTTCCATGATATAGATGTATTATTTTTATGTGCAAATGAATCTATGTCTCAGTAGGCATCTTTTCTCATTGAAGCTAATTGCGAAATTAATGCCAATCGGCTGGTGATTTTGTCTTAACAATGGATGTATAATTGCTATGATTCAGTTCGCTCAGACGGATGAGTGGATTCTGTTATGCGACACTCTTGCTGCTAGGCTCATTGCAGCTGGTGATACAGCTGCCGCAACACTGTGTTATATATGTGCTGGGAACATTGATAAAGCAGTGGAAATGTGGTCAAAGAACCTTAAAGAAGAGCACGACGGTAAAACCTACATAGACCGTCTTCAGGTATGCTTGTATTGATGGATTCAGAAAAAAGGTTATGCTGGAACTGAACAACTTACACATTTTTTCCGCCTGTAAGGATTTAATGGAGAAGACCATTGTTTTTGCTTTGGCTACTGGACTGAAGCGATTTAGCTCTTCATTATATAAGCTAGTTGAGAAATATGCTGAAATTTTAGCAAGCCAAGGACTCCTAACTATGGCAATGGAGTACTTGAATCTTTTGGGTACCGAAGAATTGTCTACTGAACTTATCATCTTACGTGATCGCATAGCTCTTGCGATCAAGCCAGGTGGGCCTATGCTCCTCCCTTTCATGCATTCTTTATCATATGGTATTTCCACAAACTGGGTCTTGTTTTCTGAAGAATAAGCTGGTTTCCCAGAGCAATAATGGCCAATAGTAATAGCAAACTTTCCATAACTGTGTGGGGATATTTGAGAAGGTGTGTAGGGAATATTGTACATTTGCATTTTCTCTAAAATATATCAAGCATAAAGGTGCATTCTTCTGCGAGCAATGGATACGAGGATGTGTAAAAGAAGGCATTTTGGCACAACTATTCTAGCTGCTTTCCTCCTGATAGGCATGATTATATTCTTGTTTTCGTATTTTGCATGCTTTTCTGAAAAAATTATAGTTGGACTTCTATTACTGAATATTCCTCAAAGTTCACTAAACGATGCTCTGATTGTCCGACAACCTTAAACCCTATTTAATTGTTATTTTTGCTTCACTTACTAAAATATGAAATTTAATTGCTGTTTTCGTTCAGAAAATCAGAGCTGTGATTGAATTTAGATGATCTACTTATGTATTTTGCAGACACAGAAATTGAGAATACTGAGGCTTATGATAAAACTCAGTCACAAACTGGACCTGCCTATAGTGCTGCTGATCAATCAAGTTATGGTGTTACTCATACATCTCAAACTTATTATCCAGTACGTATTTCGTGTTTCTCAGGCTCTAGACTAGATGTTTCTATGATTAATTAATGGTTATCTTTACAATCTTCTTGTCATTTTCTCCCCCTCAGCATGTAGGACCACCTCAGGCGCAACCAACTGTTCCAAACAGTCCCTATTCTGAAAATTATCAGCCAGCCTTTTCCTTCAGTAGGGATTACAGCGGCCCCCCCACATATAATCAAGTTTCACAACAAAATGAGGGTCAATCTGGCAGATTTGTTCCAGCTCCCGCTATTCCAGCTCCAATGGTGATAATCCCTATCTTAAATGATGTTCATCTTAAAATGTTGGTTCAGACAATTATTGATATTTGTAAAAGCTAATTCCAATTTGTGCATATGCATGCTCAATTTTTTTACAGGGGCAATTTCCTCCTCCTGTTAATACTCAGCCTCCCATGAAATTTGTTCCTTCTAACCCTCCTTTGTTGAAGAACGCGGAGCAGTATCAGCAGCCCCCAACTTTGGCTGCTCACTTATATGCAGTATGCTACTCCACCTATATCACTTCATTTAATAAATTTGACCATCAATTCTGACTTTTGCCTTATTTCACTTAGGGGACTGGTAACGCTAGTTATCAACCTGGACCTCCTGGTATGTCATACGGAGCTAATACATCTCAAGTTAGACCTACTCTTTCTCCACCATCTAGATGCTTCATGCCAGTAAGTAATCCAGGGGTGCATGGCATGAATTCATCGCAACCTCCTAGTCCTACGCAGCCTCCTCCTGTACAACCACCTGCTGTCCCTGCTCCTCCCCCGCCAACTGTACAGACTGTTGATACTTCAAAAGTACCTGGTAAATTTTTTTTATTTTTTTAATAATTACTTTGGAAAACACAATAACTTGTCAAGAACTTTCTAGCGCTGTGCTTTGCATGGTGTATTATGTTTTTTATTTTTATTTTCTGAAAGACAGAGATTGCTTTCTAGATCAAGATGAACAGATGAGATGGAAAGATGATTGGGGGGATTGTGGGTAAAGAGCAGTACTAAACAATTTGAGATCATCACATTCTCAATCCTCCTTTCAATTTTTTTTTTGCTGAGAGTTCAACATGCATCCTGAGTATGGTCAATGTTTTTCTTCCTTCATCGAAGAATTTCCTAAGGTTTTATGAAGGACTTCGAGGACATAAGATGAATTTTGTTTCTAAGATTCACTCCACTATGGATTTCAATCCATAATTTCACTCTGACGACCTTACTTGTATTCCATTCATATATGTCTCGGTTTTTATTCTATCTGCAACAGCATTCCAGAAGCCTGTTATCACTACTCTAACAAGACTTTTCAACGAGACGACTGAAGCATTGGGAGGTCCGCGAGCAAATCCTGCTAAGAAACGGGAAATAGAGGACAACTCGAGGAAGTTAGGTGCCTTGTTTGCAAAATTGAATAGTGGAGACATATCTAAAAACGCTGCAGAGAAGCTTGTACAACTATGCCAGGCACTGGACAAAGGTGATTTTGGCACTGCCCTTCAAATCCAGGTAGACGGCGCATCTCCACAGTTTTCCTTCTTTATGTCAATATATGATGCTAGATTTAAATGTTAATAATGTCATCATATAGGTTCTTCTTACGACGAGTGATTGGGATGAATGCAATTTTTGGTTGTCGACTCTCAAAAGAATGATGAAGACGAGGCAAAACTTGAGATAGGTTTAATTTTCATATCCATTACTTAGCAGAAAATCTTCTTTACCCATCGACTTTTATGGTTGTACACAAATAGTGACATATTTAGATAGGATGCTTGCATGTTAATCTTATTTTTGCTTCGATTTCGTTGAAGACAGTGACAGGATTGAGATAAATAGAAATATACACACACCATCCGGCTTCAGAGACTTTACCATAATTGCTGTCAAGTCGAGTAGATTGTACTTTTTTGGCTAAAACTTAAATGTAATAAAGAAATATTTACGCAGAAAATAAATTATTGATATAAACATTTTCTTATTTTGGAGGCTTCTCATCTTAATTTGTGAATTTGTTATGTTGCTCAAGTCTTAAATCTTAATTTCCACGTTATTAGTGACGGAAAGAGTACCCAATTAAGTAAAATGTTTTGTTTGTTTCTCTCTAATACTTCTGATGTTTATTTTATGCAATGCAATTGTTGATGAAGTATATAGTATGTTAAAACGTTTTTGAAAGAGCAATTATGTTCGTACTATTATTCAAATTGCCGCTACATACGGTAATTGTAACAAAACAAATAGTAGTACAACTTAAATTTCAATTTAATTGATCAAATTTCTGCTATACTAATTTTATTTTATTTTATTTTCACTATACCCCTGTACTACTATATTTCATTTCAATTTTCAAGGGATCCTTGTACTATTTTGAAAATATAGTAGTATCATGGCTTTCTTCAATTTCTTCTATATCGATTGTTAGACTGTCCACAGTGGTTGAGACACTAAGGTGTCTCAATTTCCTGTGGGGCCAGATAGAAACAGACACCTGCAATGGACCGTCTCTATCTCTGTTTTCATCTAATTAGTTTTTGAAATTCGATTTTTTTCTCTAATTTTAATTAAAATCCAAAAATTACATTAATTGAAATAAAATTAAAAAACATGTATGGAAAATTTTCATTAATAAAAATTACTTGCGAGTTGAGATCAATTGTCGTGAAGAAAGTAATATTTTTGACAAATGTTTTTTTGTGCAATTTTACATTCATTCTAATTTTTATTAGGATACATATTAAAAATGGAAAATAAACAAAAATGGAAAATTAAAAAAATGAAGAAAATAACTGGAAATGTATAAAAAGCGAAAAATGGGGGAAAAAACATGAGCAGCGAAAAAATGGAAAGAAAAAAAAAATGATGAGCAGCGAAAAAATGGAAAAAAAAAAAAGGAAAAAAAACTGAAAAATGATGAGCAATGTAGGCCAAGGCTTAATTGTAGAAAATTGCTAGGCGTTTTTCAGTTTGGCGTGTTTTTCTGAAAAATGCCTGAACCGCTAGGCCAAGGCTTAATTGTAGAAAATATCAGGCATTTTATTATATATACAAAATTTGGCGTGTTTTTTTTTTACTAGTATAATTTATCGAGAACGTCTCGAAAATTAGGGACGAGCTCGAGCCGGCGAAGCCTGCATGCAGCGGGGTGTCTCGAGGGCGAGGGTGTCTCGAGCCCCCCATGAAGACACCCACTGTGGATAGTCTTAACGAAGTAAAAAAAATAAAAATAAAAGACAATAAAAACTCATATTCGTCAGTGATTTGCAATATAATGACCAGCGTAATATAAATTGACATCCCAATAATAAAAGAATACAAGATCCATCTCAAACATTAACAAGCATATTAACAAAATCAAAATTAAGCAAGTGACGAACAAGTAAACTGCGTACCCAACTTATTCTATCAAACCAATTTTTACGGAATACAATGAGCTTCAAAGTAATTATCCGAGCATAAATAGTTCAAGTACTGCAAACAACCATCAAATATTTTTTTTTTAAAGAAGAAAAAGAAGAAGAAAGATTAATCACGATGGCAAGGAAGATTTAAGAAACGCTCTACAAATTTCGGAGGGCTCATTCCACACATGAGGAGTAAGAAATGTTAGGAATCGAGTACTTGCTCGTGTATATAATAATGAACAATATTTCTTTTATTAATGATTTTGAACACAAACAGAATTGTAAGAATTACAACGAAAACTGAAGAATAGAGTTTAGGAAAACCAGAACGTCCGAAGTAGAACTTTTGCCCGCAAGACGAGAATACGCTCCGGTAGTGCTCACGGTAAGGCGGCTCGTCCCCAAAGGTTAAAACGATCTTGACGTCTCGGCTGTAGTAGCACCACAAACAGAACCGACCTCCAGCGAACTGGACAGGAACGAAGACTCAACTCAAGAATGTTATGCTATGTTATGTTATATTTATATAGCAGCTCTCGGACATGTGGTGGGTCTCGTCTCATAAACACAACCATGAATGGCTGGCGGTTTCTGGACGTGAAAAGGTGGCAGGAAACTGAACAACCTTGGCTGTTACAGAAGCCAAAGGTCTTGGGCCGATGGGCTTCACACGCAGATAAGGCCCAAACACCAGCACAAAGCACTAATTGCCAAGATCCAAAGTCCAAGTCCCGAGCCAGCCGTCCGGACGGACGGCGGAGCGCGCACATGTGTGTGTGTACGAAGACACCCATATATACCAACCCAACAAGTTATTAAGCCTATACAGACATATGCTTAAATGCTAGTCAAATCATCCACATACAACCTATTTGGGACAACTAACATTTATTACTCCCTCCGTATTTTTATAAATGTCCTACTTCACCACTTTTTGATGTATTTTTATAAATGTCCTACTTTGTTTTCTTTACCATCATACCCTCCTTACTTTTTAAATTTACTACCCTTTGCCACTTATGACCTCATCCCACATCAACTTTATTTCTACCTTTTTATAATCCCAACAACTTTATTTTTACTTTTTTGTTAATACCACCTCTTTTTGTCATTACCACTGTTTTTTTGTCATTATCCCACTACCCCTACTTTCTAACTTTTACCTACTTTTCCATATTTTACCAACTTTCTTAATTCTCGTGTCAGGTCAAACTAGGACACTTATATAAATACGGAGGGAGTAACATTTATTATAATTAATAACATGTTAGTTACTACTTCAACATCCAATCTTTAGCATACAATATCTCACTCACCGGAAATCGGTTTAGAGATATTAAATATACTATGTTCATCTACTCACGACGTAGATTAACATCCAATAAATATTTTAATTAAATAATAATTATTTAATTAACAATATTTACCTTTAATAATGGTTAATACTTAAACCATTTCCAACAAGAAAAATCACTAGCCTGTCCAGCAATCCAGTATGAGCCACAAAATTTTATGAGCCACAAAATTTTCTTCACAGCGTCCATATCTAATCTAAGAATTATGAGTCTATAAAATCTTCTTGCAGCTTTCGATAATAATTCCTAGTTCGGAATCATCTTTATTGTTGTTAAAGACCGTCTATGAGACTATTCAAGAATCCGTCTCGAAAATCACCTATTGTAACCCCCCTCTCTACTACCCATGTTAAAGTCGACCGTCATTTAATTATGTATTTTTGTTGTCTTTATTTAATAACTACATTTCAAATTTTGCAGCATGGATATACTGTTATAATCCTTGAATTACGTATGAGCTTTAATATGTACTGCTCATTTAATGCTGCATGCCCGTAAGAGTAGAAGAATAATAGGTTAATTGACAAAAAATAAAAAATAAAACCAAATTTTAATTTAAGGTAGAGTTATAATATAAAATAGCGCAACATAATTTTTTTGATAGTTACACGTGCATATTTTAAGAAATCCAAGGAATCGATGATACCATCCACCAAGCTAGTATTAATTATATTTTCAAAATAATAGTACTATTTTGTAAAAATTACTGACATTAATAATTCTGAAGTTATGGTCAAAATTATGCAAAAATTGACATTTTTGACATGCTTAGGTTTTTTTTTTTTGCTAATTCCCTCAAGAAAAAAAAAAGAAGAAATTTTGAAATAGTAAAACCATCAACGCCATTAACGGTCAGATGTTTTTTGGATCATGGCAACGCCGTTGTCAAGAACGTTCAGATCAGTGAAACCCCATTCAAATTCTCTTCTTCCCCTTTCCAAACCACCAAATTCGTCACAAATCCCATCAAATATTTTGCCCCAAATCCGATCTTCCAAGAAACCCTCTTCATCTGCTTCAACATCTCCATCTTCACCCAATCGGTGGACTGTTTATCTAATCCTGTCCACCAATCCACCCATCAAGACTTATGTTGGTGTCACCAATAACTTCTCTCGCCGGTAACAAATTCTCCTCTCTGTGTAAAGCTTTTTGTATACTGAAGAATTATGATCGAATTCGTCGGAATTTTGAATTTGTTACTTGTTTGAATCAAGTCGATATAATTGGAATTTCTTCCCCAATGGTGTGTGCATTTTCACCATATGATTGTGTAGTCAAACATCAATGTTGTATGTTTTGAATTTGTTTTTGTGGAGCTGGGGCCTGTAATTGTTAAATTCTGCTGTTGAAGTAAATTCATTGTGTTGATTAAGTTTCCTTGCCTGAAAAAGTAAAAGTTCGAGCTGAAATAGCAGAAAGGGCTGTTATATCAGCCTGGCCTTGAAGATACTACGTTGGTTCTTTTTGGATAAATTTATCGTGTGAATATGTTCCGTTCACTGAGATGTTTGCTCTCGTAGCTTGAAACAACACAATGGCGAGCTTTTAGGTGGTGCAAAAGCATCCAGTGCAGGAAGACCGTGGACTTGTGCGTGTCTTATACACGGATTTATTGATAAAAGTAAAGGTAACTAACCTATTTAAGAGTTCTTGAAAGATCTCTCAAAAATATCTGCAATCTTGCTGCTGTGTCTTTGTTATCCTTTTATGGTGGAATTCATACTATTCAACTACAAATCAGCAGTCCTATTACAGCGTGTTTTTTACCATTGCAATGGCTTTTCTATAAAACTTCATCTCCACTCATGCATGTGTTTCAGCAGCTCTTCTTAGTTCAAGTTAGTCAAAATGCTATTTACATTAATACTATGTGATTCAGACCATTTTAAATTATACGACTTCTCTTCTACAGAAAAGGGGAAAAAAAAGATTATATTCAAACTGGTGATTAAACTTCCACAAGGTTTTTCACATTATATGGATTTTCAAGTTTTGCAAAAGGCCATTTTTGCTGTTTATGCTATATCAAGTCTATGTATGTGCAATTAGTAGTGTCCATAGCGTCAACCATGCTGGTTTAAATTTACAGTCAGCCATGTAACGTTTTTTGCGCTGGAGAAGGTATAGTTGATGCTAATAATTAAACATAGTTCTTTGCAAGTACTTATCGACATTAATAGTAGATTGTTTTAGAGTTTTAATAGGACAAAATGGACATTTGGTTTCCTATATAAAACTCATGGTTTCTTCCAGAAATAAACTTCAGATAGTCACTGATGTTTACTAGAAACCAAATAAATGGTCACCTACATTATGGAATAGTCCCATGAGCTATGAAAAGTAGTGATGTTTTAATTCTATCATAATAAAGATTCTATTAGTACTTGAGAATTGTTTTGCTCCTCCGTCATCTCACTGTATTTCTATTTGACTTGCCATTCTATCATGTATTATCTAGTGACACGATCTTTTCCATACTGTAGCATATCAGTTTGAGTCCAAGTGGAAAAGCATCTCAAAAAAATTGCCACGCAAAAGAAGTGGCAAGAATCAGGAGAAATCAGAGAATTCACAGCACCGGCTATTACAACATAGATATGCAGCTCTAAATCAACTTAAGGATTTCATTGATTGCAGTAATTTGGAAATCAACTGGCACTTGGATCCTACATAATTTATTTACTGTTTAGTATTTATTTACTGGGACTTGGATGAAGGGCCGGCCGGTCATTACGGATCAAACTGTTCAATTGGTTACACACTAATTTCTACTTTATTTAGTTTACTTGATCATAAATTCCACACAAGCTTGTGGTTGCCAATTAGAGTTTCTGGTGCCGGAAAAGTAGCATAAATTCCTAGCTTCTTTGGGTTCTCCTGCTGGATGACTCAACTTATAGGTAAAATAACTCTCTCGATGAACTCCAATCTCATACAATTTGTCTATCTTTCTTTAAATAGATATCTCATTTAATTTATTTACTTTCAAATAAAAAAAGAATTGATCTTTTAATTAGAATTTATTTACTTTCTATCTTTATCTTTAATCTTCGTGTTAAGTACAAATAGACGAGACGAGAGTATGATCAAAACCTTACTATCTCTATTATTTAGTAAAGTGGTTTTTTTTTTTTTTTTTGTGTAAAAGTGTGATTA
Organism: Schizonepeta tenuifolia; assembly: GCA_029490685.1. Lineage (NCBI taxonomy): Eukaryota > Viridiplantae > Streptophyta > Magnoliopsida > Lamiales > Lamiaceae > Schizonepeta > Schizonepeta tenuifolia. The sequence continues at coordinate 57,823,292 of CM055957.1, read as the reverse complement.
TGACCGATTCTTTGAGAGAAAAGAGATGGTGCCTTTTAGCATCTAATGAAACAATTTATAATAAAAATTCAAATAAAATGAAAAGTCAGTCTAGTCAATTCATCCTTTAAGAATTAAGTCAGAGAATCCTAGATATTGTAAAATTTACCCTAAACTTTTTGAGAAGAATAATATATTATGTGGCTAATTTGTCGGAAATCTTGGATGTAAGCGCGGTCGGAGCTGCGGGAAAGACGGCCAAATTGCCAAAAATTACTGAAAAAGCATTCTAGATGAAGAAAATAAATTGCCAAACTATTCTTTTTTCAGTTTTTGTTCCAATTTTGGATCCCAACGCAAAGTAAGTATACACTTTTTTCATTAGTACTAATACATTTCCATCTACGTTTACATTTTATATACTGTATCATATTTTTAACATTCCCATTTCTCTTTTTTTAAGCGATGATTTTTTTTGAAAAGTCGTCCTTTCTTTTATTACTAATTTATTATTGAGTTCTCGTTTGGAGTTTGGTTTCATAAAACAAAGTAGTTTATTTAAGTTTCACTTGTACACAATCACAGACTGTAAAGTGTAAACCACCCACAACTTAATTCATTTACGTGTTGAAAATTAATGCTAATCCCTTTGAAACGCAGTTACTTTGATTAAATCAACGAACATAGTTTATGTAAAGCAACTTGTCCATTTTCCAAGTTTTTATCCCTTAATACACAAGTTATTCATTTTTTTCCCTTCTCTTTCCCCCCTTCACTCTATAAATTCTTTTAATCAATTCCGCCGACTAATTTGAATAGCTAAATCTGACAACCGTATCTAACATCATAGCTCTAGAGTATAACAAACCTTTTTACAATTATCACTAAAAATTTAAACAATAATTCTATTCTATTCAAATTAAAATTAAGAGAACCAAACATATAATCTCTTTTGTCCTTTTTTTTTAATATCTAGTGGAAAATCTGCAACCGTTATATTCGGTGTGTACTGGGTAAACCTCAGTTCTTAGTGCAGTAGTTTGCAAACCACACTTTCTAAGAATAGGCGTGAGAGACTCAACCTATATGAAATTCAGACGTTTTATGAAATTCGAACGTGAGACATTTTAATTTCAGACGCTCACTTTTACCACCATGGCATTTCCAAAGAGGTCAAAAAATTTTTTGTCTAAGTTCATGCTTGATCGAGCAAAAAAAAAAACAAATAAAATCGAATCATGAAAAAAATTGAAAGTTTATTTTTAATACTATCAGTATATCTTTAACTACATGTAAAAACCACGTGAATTTCCGATTTTTTTTCTTTTGTTTTGTTTTTTTTGGGACTTGTGGTTTAATATTCTGATTTTATTACTTTAGAGATGGCGCGGTTGAATTTTGGGTTTGCTTCTAGAGAGAGAGAGTGTCCCCGGCCATTGTCAAATAAATATTCAGATAGCATTTATATTGAAGTTTTCTTCACTCTTTTGATCACCAATTTCATAATCCAAATCATTAGTCATTGGAAGGAACTCCATTATCTATAATTCCAGTCAACTCATCTCTCTCTCTCTCTCTCTCTCTCTCTTGATGTTCTTCAGTTATAATCTACAGAGTTCCACAGCACCTAGCAGCTATTATCTATCCCAAACTTGCAAGCACATATGCGTATGCTCGCATTCAACATCACATAACACTAGAATTGAAGCATCGTGATGGGTTATCTCTCATGCAAAGCTGAATCATCAATCTCAGTCACCGATTTCCACGCCTCTACATCCTCCCCTTCCCCTCCCTCCAACAAATTCCGCCACCACGAAGACAAACCCAAAGAGAAACCCATCAAACTCCAAGAATTCAACTACAAAGATCTCGAATTAGCCACCAACAACTTCTCCCAGACGAAGCTTCTGGGCAGGGGCAGCCATGGCCTCGTCTACAAAGGCGTTCTTCGCGGCGGCCGCCTCGTCGCCATCAAGAAGCCCTCCCGCGCTTCTCAAAGACTCTCCATCTCCGAAAACCCAACTGAATTCGACAACGAATTCGACATCTTGTCGAAGCTGCAGAGCCCCAGATTAGTCAATCTCGTCGGCTTCACCAAGAACGACGACTCCCAAGATCGCCTTTTGGTGGTCGAATTCATGAGCAACGGTACTCTTTATGATGTTTTGCATTCCAATTCACGCCCTCCCAATTGGGGGAGGCGGATTAAACTGGCTTTGCAAATTGCAAAAGCTATCGATATATTGCATTCTTTGAATCCACCTGTAATTCATAGAGATATTAAATCTGCTAATGTATTGATTGATAGAAACTTCAACGCGAGATTAGGGGATTTTGGGCTGGCTTTGAGGTGTGTGGATGATTCTAGGTTGAGGTCCACTCCTCCTGCAGGGACAATGGGGTACTTGGATCCTGGTTATGTTACTCCTGATAATCTGAGTACTAAAACTGATGTCTTTAGTTTTGGGATATTGCTTCTTGAGATTATTAGTGGGAGGAAGGCCATTGATGTCGCCTATTCGCCTCCTTCCATTGTGGATTGGGCTATCCCCTTGATTAGGAGAGGGAAACTGCTGTCTGTGTATGATCCTAGGATTGTTCCGCCTAAGGATGCGTCCACTTTGGCGGTAGTGGCCGCGAAATGTGTGAGGACGTGTAGGGAGAGAAGGCCATCGATGAAGGAGGTGGTTGAGTGTTTGAGTGAGTTGAGTAGATCAGTCCCACTTCATTCTTGGAATGGCATTGCTAATCCTTGTTTGATGGTGGATACTGTTGGTAAGCCGGTGCAGATGCAATCAAGAAATGCAGCTCACCTGACTTCCAAGGGTGTTATTGACAACGGTGTTGGAACGCCACTGTCACACCCACGGAGAGTGCACTCGGACTTGGGGGTTCGAAGCAACTTGATGGAATTGATGTCCGGCCCTAAAGGCGAGTCTGAATTTCTTGTTGAGGATGATGGTGAATCTAAGTCCGGGTCCAAGAAAAGGGTGTCGAGTTTTAGGTTTGAAGGTGGTAAGTTTGTAGGCAGGGGTAGCATTCAGTCAATGGTTCTGGGTAATGATAGAGATACCATACCCTCCATAATGGCAAACCTTAGAGGAACTGTTGATGACGTTGCAAACTCGCCTATTTAGTAAGTCAACTGCAAGCATAAGAACACGCTATAGAGCCTTCTTGCTGATTGGAAACTGAGCGAAGCTCGGATATGTAAGCTTCTTTAACTTCTCTGTATTGTTGTAGATTAGAGATGGCATTTGATTGAATTTTCGTTGTGCTTACAACTATCAATTCAAGTGTATATGCATCCTGATGCACCACTTGTGCATTAGCCTTGGGTGTTGTTCGATTTTTGTGCCCAATTATGAATAATTGTCCTTGTTTGTGTTGTAACGAGCATCATCTTGTATACTGGTTTGAAGTATATTCCGATTTTTGGGTGTTAGTTGCATTTGTCGATTAGTTTGGTCATCGTCGTGTATAAGCATGGGATTCTTGTGTAATGATCTCATCTTCATAGCAGAAAGCAATCAGTGTGTGTATTTAGAAAGGAAGTTGTAAGTAAGCAAGATGTCTGTTTCACCCTTTACTGTTGCAAGGTCATTGTTGCCCCAAATGTAGCTAACACAGAATGGAAAGATTCGCAACATTTTTTTTTCTTCTGTTTTCTTATGTGATTTTTCGAGATACGGTATTAAGTAAATTGGATATTTGATATTTCCTGCCATTTTCAGGAGCAGTTGTTTCAGTAAACATGAGTAGTAGTTCCTACATCTTGTAATTGAAGGTTGATTCAATGCATTGTGAAATTTTCTTCTTCTTGATGTTGAAGTTTTCCATTTGAACCGACATGGTTTTGGAACTATGTAAATTGTCTTAACATGGTCTTTTTATTCCATAGGTTTGTTATCCAGTAAGGTAAGAATTTTAATATTCACAAGACTGTCATTTTCATCATATTATAAGAGACAGTTGTGATTATTTATATCATTTATAATGTAAGACTAAGTGAGATTCCATAAATAATGTTGGTAAGAAAATAAAAACATTATTATATGTGGTCCTTGCTGGTTTGGATCTGTGAGGAAGAAGATTGTTTGGCAGGATTCTTAAGCTTCTTCCCTTGTTGGCCATGTGTCTTTGTTTAGTGTTTTTCCTCACTAGTCTTTTCTTTTCTGTTAACGGTTTTGCTGTCATTCCTTAAGCACACTTATATTTCATGTAAAAACCTCTATATTTGAGGTTTTAATTCTCATTGAAGATAACGGTTGTCTATTTCCACGATATGAGAAAGAAAAAGCAAGAAAAGGAAATATAGGTTGAGCCTACTAGATGTAGTGTTGGATTTCTAAGATTTGAAATCTGTCCAAATCTTTATATGTGCACTACTCGATTGTTTGCACATGATTTGTTAACTCAATCTGCTCATCCCTTACTATAATAGATCTTGTATATAACTAGAGACCTCGAGTTCAAGTTCTACCATTCCCTATTTCCCAAATTAAAAATTAAAAATTGAACTAATCACAATTTCAATTGGTGGTGAAAATCCATGGGTAAAGAAGAGAGAAAATAGTACTACTAGATTTTAGTTTATTTTTTCAGTATTTCAAGTTAGATATATCGATATTGGTTCGGTTTTATTTTTTCAATATTACAAGTTAGATAATTGATATTGGTATTCAGTTCTTCGAATTTCAATATATATAATGAATTTAATTAAGATTAATATAATCATGAAACAATCAAGTCTAATACTAAATTATTTAATAAAAATAAATTCAATGTTAAAATAAATAATTACAAACCCTATTGGGGTATATTATGAACTGCAAATTAAATAATTCGAAAAATGAATTGCAAATTAAATAGTACTCAATACTATAATTGAAATGAGTAAGATATTCGCACTCATTAAAAATGATAATATAGGTTTTGAAAATTGAAATATACCTTAGGAGTAAATGTGAATATTTTCATTTTTACGGTCAGCTTTCCTTTTTTCCACGCGTGTGGCTGGCCACAGCATGTCCGAATATCATAACTCAATTGAAATATATCCGTATAAGATAGTATGTATTTTATCAGTTTATTTAAATTTATACATTATTCCATGTTATGCTTGGAAAAACACTTTAAATCATTCCCCCAGAGAAAAAAAAAAAAAGCGTCACTAACAAAATTGCCAGTAACGCGATACTCTAAATTCAAGTTTTTCTCCAGCGACGGTGGTCCCTCGACCCAAGAGGTTCGCATGTTCAAAACCACACTTCGCTCTCAACCTTCTTCATGCCAAAAAAAAAAAAAAAAAGGAGCAGATTAATTTAGAATATTTCATTCTTTCAGGGAAAAAAAATTAACTAATCCAATATTTCATGGTTTAAGGAAAGCCAGACTTTGAGGCAACCTTTACGTGTATGAATTTTTTTCTCTATTTCTGGTTATTATCATCCCTCTCTACTCAACTCATAATCGAAAATAGCAGTTTAAGTTCGCAAATTAATGTCATCTACGCTTTCTATTTAGAGGTAAAGATTACGTCTTGTCGTGATAATTATGTTTCCTCGCTTTAAATGAGTTGCTTTCTTTTCTTTGTTCTGGTTTTAGATGATTAGTGGCACAACTTTAATACTCTTTTTGGTCTCTTGTTTTTGTAGGAAATCTTATTTTAATTTGCTTTCCGCTTAATTCAGTTACAATTGAAAAGTATTTCTGAGGAATATGTGCACATAATTTGCATTTTGATTAGTATTTGGATGCTGAAGGTTTTATCATTACCCCACACCCCTAGAACCAATTGTGTGATCAATAATCATATCTAGTTTAGTTCAATTTCTCTCATATGAGAGGAGGTTGTGCGTTCATGGGCTTAGCTTGCAAGAAATGTATTTTGTAGTTTGAGAGAAGGTGGATGTAAATAAAGAATTGAGTTTATAGATTTCGATAATGTATCCGGAAGGAAGGACAACAGGGGCGGACGCTGAAAAATCTTTGGTGGGGGTTCTAACTTTCGAGTTGGTTAATTCCAATTTCCTTGCAAATTGATTTGTTGAAGAGGGCTTTTGCACAACAATTCACACAAAACAGAAAATACCAACAATTTGACGATTTTAGATTGAACTACTTTTTTTTTTTTTTTTTTCTCTCTTGCTTGATGGGGGCTTGAGCCCCAGCTTCCCCTTAGTGGACCCCCCCCCCCCCCCCCCCTGATTTGGATAAAAAATGTTTCTCAGGAATGGTTGTTTTTGATGAAGTATGCCAGCAGCTCATCAAGCAGATTTTATCCTCAATTTAGTGAAAGTAAGGGAGGGGGCAGATTAAGTTGTATTGGAAGTGCCAGCCTTGTTGATTTTAACTTGGATAAACCAAAGAGAATAAATAATTGTGAGAGATAATTTCCATGCCTAGAAGTAGAGCTTCTTGATCTTTCTCACTCGCTGGTGCAACTTGAGTGTGTTGTTGTAATGTAAATGCAATGACTTGTCCTTTGGTTTTTCCTTTCAGATAGTGGCCGTGGATGATGGAGATCATTTCTTGCCATGCTGCACACCACTGTTATATTGTAGAGTCTAGAGGGGTAAACGTCAACCCCTTGAGTTTCCAGAGATCCGAGCTTCCCATATTAAGAGGGAAGAGGTTTTTTTGTTTTTTATTTGAATCAGGTTTTGCGTCTTCAAGATATTATCAGCATGATAGTCTAAGGTTGAAGAGATTCCATAAACATCGATGCTCTCGTGGCAAGTATGAAAATGTTGGTTCAAGTGTCATAAATGAAACTTCTAACTCTTATGTACTTGATAAGGGTGGGAGTAATGTGACTGGTAGTGTTCAGTCAATTCCCAAGGTCTCGATTCCTAGTTTGCCGGACGAAGAAAATGGTGATAATGCAGCTTCCATTAGCAGCTGTTTCTGGGAGTGGAAGCCAAAATTAAGCGTTCATTATGAAACATCAGGATCTGAAAACACTGATTCCCCACCGCTTCTTTTTCTTCCTGGATTTGGTGTGGGGTCATTTCATTATGAAAAACAACTTAAAGATCTCGGTCGTGAATATAGAGCTTGGGCTTTGGATTTTCTCGGTCAGGGGATGTCGTTACCTGTTGAAGATCCAACTTTGCAATCTCAAGATGGCGATAACTATAAGGGTTCATTAGATGGAGAAAAAATTGTGTGGGGATTTGGAGATGAAAGTAAGACTTGGGCCAAAGAACTCGTTTTTTCAGTCGAGTTGTGGAGGGATCAAGTTCGCTACTTTATAGAAGAGGTATCAGAGACTTTCCCCATGTTAACATATTTTCTTGAACAATTCTATTTCTTAGATCACCATATAAATTTGTAGGAACCAAAGTGGATGCTTTTTCTAAGCTATATGACAAGAATTAGAAGTGCAAAGACTAAGAATTTATCTTTCAATTTAACTCTACACAGGCACAATTTTTACAGAAGTCCTTTGGTTTCTCTCTTTTAGTTCTTAATTCTTGCTTGATGTTCTAAGAAATCGTACAATTTTTTTTCTTTTAATTCTTAATTCTTTCTTGATGTTCTAAGAAATCTTACATTCTTACTCTCGCATTCATCTCTATTTACTACATCATATGCTTGTATGTTTTATTACATTAATATATGTATTACCTGTTGTGATAAAGGAGCCTTTATCCTTACGTTTGAAAATATAACTGCAAAATGAAATTCACTTTAAGAATTTGTTGGAGTTGAGCTTATTTTTATGGCAAAAGTGCACTGGGTTCTTGCATTGTGGAAGTCTAGAGATGAATCACAGTTGAAATGGTTTCTACGACTACTTTGTTTTCCTCCGTATTAACCTTAGGTTTTTCACTTGTTAATGTTCTTCTATGGTTCCCTTTCCATTTTTGGTTCCTTGAATTGAACTATTTGTTGGAAAATAATTGCTGCACGCGCAGTTGAAGCATTTACCTTGTTGGCAGTGAAGCATTTAAATGAGCTTTGATAACATTATTGATTTTGACAACACATTGGATTTTGAAACTAGTGGCTAACGATATTTGTCGCATCACTTTTTTTCTGTGAGCTAAATATCTTGAGTTGCCCTGCTCTGAGCTGTCATTTCTTTGTTTCTCTCTTGCACTGTAGGAGCTTCGAACTTGCCAACATCATTATACATCGTTCTTTTCTTAAGCATGTAATCTGGCATTTCTAGATTGGAATACTGATCTCTTGCATTGCTCTTTGATCTTATAACTAAATAGTTGCACCAATTTGTTACAGAGTTGAAGTAGTGCACCGATATTGCAGGTGATTAAGGAGCCTGTTTATGTAGTTGGCAACTCTCTCGGAGGGTTCGTTGCTCTGTATTTTGCAGCATGCCACCCTGAGTTGGTAAAAGGTGTAACATTGCTGAATGCAACTCCTTTTTGGGGATTTCTCCCTAATCGCGAAAGATCTCCAAGACTTTCGCGGCTCTTTCCCTGGGCAGGAACGTTCCCCCTCCCGTCTCGTCTCAGGAAGTTCATAGAAATTCTGTAAGTCCTATAAATCATCTGTCCTACACACTTGAGTTTTCCCATTACTAAATCTGGGAGCCTATTATCATTATTATTATTATTCTAGATGGCAGAAAATAAGTGATCCAAGAAGTGTAACAGAGATATTGAAGCAAGTTTACTCGGATCATACAACCGAGGTTGATGGCGTGTATTCTCGTATCATTGAGACGACACAACATCCAGCGGCCGCTGCATCTTTTGCCTCGATTATATTTGCCCCTCAGGGACAATTAACCTTCGAGGAAACTTTAGATAGGTTGGTGACAAACCCGAGTTGCTGAAACACGTGATGTTATGTATATTCTCGTTCTCGTTTCCAAAGTTTAGATATGTTGTTGCTTATGAGCATAGGTGCCGGATGAACAAGACGCCCATATGTCTCATGTATGGCAGGGACGACCCATGGGTGAGGCCCGTCTGGGGTTTGCAGGTGAAACGGAGAGTTCCAGATGCTCCATATTACGAGATTAGCCCTGCCGGTCACTGCCCCCACGACGAGGTTCCTGAGGTAAGCCGCTTGGTCTGTGATGAATTAGAACGAATGTAATTCCTTCCCTCAAGTATGAAATTATTGGTGAGTATTCAGGTGGTGAACTTTCTCCTGCGCGGTTGGATCGAGAATATGGAGTCGGGCGGTTCAGTGGCGCTGCCTTTTCTTGATGGCGAAAGCAGCGACTATGGTGTGACGAAGGACGTGGAATTTACGAGGGACGATGGTTCGAGAAGATGGGTGAGGGTGCAATGCCATGGCTCCAACTTCTCAATCTGGAATTGGTTACAGTTTCAGCTCAAAGCTCTCTATATGTAGAAGACAATGATGCTCTTTTGTATATACAATAATAATATTTTTTTGGTTATTAGTTTGCCCACTCAAACATCATTATCTCCAATCACTAGCACTCCCTTCTCCTATCCTATGCCCTTAATTTTGGAACATTTCTTTATATCAACATTATAGTATATTACTACCTTCGGTTTCCAAGTCTTTTCCTATCTTTTCTTTTTGGGATGGTTTCCAATTTTTTTTTTAAACTACTTTTGGACACTACATCACAACAAATTATTATCTCTTACCCTCACTTTATCAACTTATTTACCTAAAAATACCACATATGGTCTACCACTATCTCAAGTAATTAATATATCACTACTCTCAATGTGAGATCCTTTCTCCACTCACAATAAATTCAATCATTTTTTTCTCTACTCATAACTAATTCAACAACTTTTTCCTTAATACTCGTGTCACTTCCTCCTAAGAAAAGACTTTGGGATCGGAGTTAGTAGTTGATATCTATCATCATCCTCTCATTACAAATTAAGGGTTTTCAAGCTAACCTTAGATACAACTACATAAAGTTTATTGTGATTAAAAACAAACCCTTTAAAGATTGAACGTATATGAGAATAATTGACTTTTACTTGATTATAAGAACAGTTTTTTTTTTTTTTAGAAACAAGAGTTAATTATAACTTTCAAAATTTTGATTTTTTACCATGAACTTTTAATCCATAAAGAATTTCAAACTTTTGATTTTTCCAACAAACTTTTAATCTTATTTCTTAATTCATAAACTTTTATTTTTACAGTAATTTCCACCCACCGGATTCCAACCAAATTAAGAATGACATGACAACCGAATAAAGTGATATACACACTTTTTTCTTTACTTTTTCTTTTTTTATGTCCACAAAAAAACTTCCTCCGAGAAATTTTCAATTAGAGTTTATAAATCTTGAGTTATGATTTATTAATTCCAATTATGATATATTAACTTCATGTATGATTTTGGACTCTCCAATTAATAGGAGGATATAGTATCTCGTAAAAATATACTAGTATTAATTGGGTTTCATATGAATGAATCTAAAAAAATAAAAAATTGAAAAAGAAAAAAGAGGGGACCAGATATCCTAACGAAGGCCCAAAAATATACCATAATTCGAGACTTGGTTGGACTGGGCTACATGAACAGCCCAATACATATTACGCAGTAATTCTTAAGATGAATAAAAATGAACTCGAGACATCTGCAACCCTAGCTACCAAGAAGCAGAATAACAAGGAGCAACGGAAAAAGAAAAAAAAAAAAAAAAAAAAAACAGTTACGGAACAAGGGAGGAGAAGGAGAGAGAGATGGGTAAGAGACCGAAGAGCTCAAGGAAGGGAAAGAAAGCATGGAGGGCTAATATAAGCACCGAAGATTTTGAGGATTATTTCGAGAAATCTACAAAAGACGCTCTTTCTGGTGGTTCTTTGGCTGATGCCCCTAGTGATTCTCTTTTCTTCGTTGATAAATCCAGAGGTACGAACAGAATCTTAACTTTTTAACACGCTTGTCTTTAATTTTTGCATAAAACTCGAGCATTGTTATCGAGCATTTCTTTATTCTAGTGTTTTTTTTTTTTTTTTTTAGATTTAGTGAAAAATGATTCTTCTAGAAGATATTACGGTTAAGGTCTTCTGATATGCTTCGGAATTTGAATTTCAATTCAGTTAGTAAAACTTCACAATTTAGTGCTTGTATTTATCTTCTGTTTCTCATGTACAAGTAGTAGCTAGCTTGATGACATCTCAAATTAAAAAACTATAAGCTCTATGAAATTATGTACTGTTTCTGACTAGAAAATTTAATTGGCAATGGGAATGGGACTGGTAGGAAGTTCTTGATTGCTTTTGGATTTGTAATTGATAGTTCGAGCTTTTCCTATCTGAAACAACTTGATATATATTTGTATGCTGTTTCTGACTAATTGGTCGCTGCTCTCTACAATTGACAGCTGTTCATTTCTTGATGGAGTTTTTGATTTCTTGAGATTACTTGTGTTTTGTCTTATATATTTCTGAATGAACTGTTTCTAAGTATAATAGATTCATGATCATTTCAAACTAAAACGGAATTGAGATTTTTATTTGCAGATCTTTCTATCAAGCGAAAGATTGAGAAAAGCAGAGAAAAAGTACTGCGATGTGATAGTGTGTTGCAGAGAAATCCTTTTATTAAACCTATCCCATCGTCTATACAGAATAAGAAAAAGTCCAAGAGAAAGAGTAAAGCTGTACCAACAGCAGGAGATGAAGATGCTGCACTGGACAGCCCCAAGGTTAGTTTTGACTGCAGTTGCTTCAGAGTAATTGCCCAAGTAAATTAGTGAAGCTAATTCTTATATTTATATAACCTAACATTTTAGGATGAAAGTACACATGATTCTGGAGTTGTCGACTTATGGGATGAGAAAGGTAACTTTGTGTGTATGCGTGTGCATTAATATGTGCATACTGATTGCCATCTCTATCAACTGTGGTTTGTGACGGCCATTGTTATTTCTAAGAGAGGTTGCTATTTCACTTTTGCAGGAGAAAATGACGCCAAAATAAAAAAGGTACAACATTATTTGCTGTGCACTTTTGTATTTGCTGCATGTGTAGCCAATTATGTTGCTTAAGGAAGCATGGAAAAGAGTAGCATTTGTCACATTAGAGATTCTGTTAGTTTCTCAGTTGTCCCTTTTTGCACTAGAACTTCTTAATTAACAATTATTAATTACAGAAGCCCAAGTTTTCCATTATCCCTGCTGTTGAGGTTGAACATCCTGGATGTTCATTCAATCCTCATCCGGAGAGCCATCAGGTTGGTGTTAATAAATTTTTATTCATTGTTAACATTTTCTTTCTATATTAATGGGTAGAACCTTATACTCTGGTATTTATAGGACGCTTTAGCTCGTGCTGTTGCAGATGAAATGCAGAAAGTTTACCGAAATGAATTGGGGCCAAAGCCAATCCCTTTAGTTGTCCCCGGTGAAGCTATTGATGAAGAATATGTTCGTACCTCTTCCCGAACTGGTTACTTAAAATAAAATTTTCCCCTTTATATTCATGTGCTTTAACTTATTTGTTTATAATATTTTCATGCACTTCCTCTTATATGCTTCAGAAATATTTCCTCGAGGCAGATGATGGAACTGATGATGATGAGCAAAATGAAAATCAGGCTGCTGATGGAGATGCGGATGCAGAAAAGAGGTCAGTCTTTATTTAATCCGTTTAATAATCTATATATTTTTGTTTTCCTTTTTAAAATTATGTATTGGGTCATCCAGTATTTCTTTGAAAGCACAGAAGACACGATTTAACAACAGTAAAATACTGAATCTCTCTTTTGGTGGTAGTGGAGGCATTTTTCAATGCTAAATTGATCCATATGATAGTATTTATTTTAACAAGATAACTTGTAAAAAAAGGTATCGCTGACCTTTATGCAGTTTGTACAGTCAGTTTAAGGCATGCCTGCATGCATGCATGACACTAAATTTACTTTTGATATTTGGCTGCTATTTTATCTGTTGTGCTTCCAATGCAAGCTAATTCAAGGAAAAGTAAGGTGGCTACTTACGAGCCTATCGCTTGTGATTGTACTATGCAGTTCTCTGAAAACAAAAAGGGTGACTCGGGTTGAGTTTAACCGGAGGGCTAGACGAAAGGAACAGCTGAAAATTGAAGCAGAGGGCAAAAAAGTGAAGGGACTTTTGAAAGACATAGACAGGTAAACATATCACTTCTGCTATTACATATCCAGTCCAAGATAATCACTGATGCTCAAATGCACTAATTTGGTTCTTTCTTGCACTTAGTTTACCAGAAATAATGCAAGAAATTGCAAAAGAGGATGAAGAGAAAAATAATAGACATCTTCGGCGTATTGTTGCTAAACAAGAAAGATTGAAGGCTCGTCCATCTCGCTTGGGAAAGTACAAGTATGTTAGATTTATTTTTACGACCTTTTACTTTATGCATGCAAAGTTCTATTGAAAGAGGAAGCAACCAAACTACATAGTTTAACTATTCTTGATATTTTTTCACCAATACTAATGCTTATATTTGCAGCATAATTTTCTTCAAAATGTCTGTTTTGCTCTATTCTCGTACATTTTGTTATGTCCCTTTTTTTTTGCTATGTGTGTTATGCTATTGAAGTATTAATATCTTGGATGTCATCTATATACCCTGTTTCAGATTCAATCCTTCTCCACTCCAAGTTCTATTAACTGAAGAGAAAACTGGTTCACTTCGGCAGTTGAAGGTTTTTCACTCTGACTTTCATCTGTATTTTTCTTTTCCAGCACCAGCTCGACTTTACTTTTCTAACAACAGTAATCAGTTCTCGACTTTTATGTATTCTTTTGTAATTTTTGCCATGGAAATAGGGGTGTTGTACGCTTGTTAAAGATCGTTTCAAGAGCCTGGAGAAAAGGGGACTAATTGTCCCATCAAAGAAGAGCAGCAGGTTAGTCGAACTTTCTTGTTTTGATATTGGTGTGTAGAATGTGCTTTTAGTTTGATTCTTTTTTTTTCTTTTTTTCTTTTTTTTTACTTTTTAAAATAAAAGCATAAAAATATTTATGTTCCTTTTCTATATTTGTTGCTTCTCGTCCATGGAGCTCTTATGATATTGATTTCCCTAAGCAGGAGGTAGAACGGTTTCTGGTGAAGATGAAGTGGGAAGCTTTCAGATTGCGCTGCAGTTTTGTGTTTGACAAGCAGCAGAGCTGCAGGATTTCATTTGTTATATTTAATTTAATGTATGCGAGACAATAATACAATTTCTTAGATCTTTGCTACCAACTTGGTTTATGTATACTTTTCTTACAAGTGTATGTTAGATTCACAATTAAGAGTGAAATAGCATAAAAATGTCTGGTAAATCATTTATTAAGGAACAGAACTGTAAGTCTGTTATATTAAACACACAAATATGTAATGGAGAAGCACCCATTTGCACCCGTGCGCTGCGCATGGGTTTCACTAGCCCTTTTCTAAAAAAATTTAATTTTAATTTTTTTTATTTTTTTTTCCAGATTTTTTTGTTCCACGGCTCCGTCTTCGCTCGGATTATTAAAATTAGGATAATCGGCGGGCAACAATTTGGATCTTTTTGGTCGCTTCGAGGCTTTCGGCTTCCCTCGCTCGAATTTTGACCAAAGAAGAAGCGGCAAACAAAAAAAAGAGATAAAAAAAATTAAATTAACAAAAAAAATGGTCAAAAAGGGGATTGACCCGGGTCAAACATGTCGGGTCGGGTTAAGCGGGCTGGTGTTATACGGTGCAGCAGTTGCACCAGAGTTTTGTTGCAACAGAGTTTTTGTCTATGTAAGAGATGGACAAATTCAAGAACCTTTGGAAGTGTTACTTGGTGAAGTAATGTGTTTATACATCTTAAATATTGTTTTGAGATCATAATTTGTTTACATGTAGGTTATTAAACTCAGTAAATTTTGTAATTTTGTTTGAACAAAGCCAACTGCACAAAAGTAACAAAACGGTAGATATCAACTTCTTTTAGTTTTCCTTCAAAAAAAGAAACACTTCTTATCTTTTTCCTTTGTTTCTAATTTCCGCCCAGAAATAATCCAGTGAAGTTTTAAGAAAAAAGAAAAAAGCAGAGAAGAAACAGAATGTGAAGGAAGAGACGCCAATCCTACACGTATCAATATGTTATCGCGAATAATAATAATAATAATAATAATAATAATAATAATAATAATAATAATAATAATAATAAGTGTGAAGGTAGCTTTCACACCCAAATCTAAGCAGGGGTTTGACATTACAAACACAAGATAACATTTAAAAAAAGCAAGAACTAAACAAAACCCAGAAAAAAGGGTTTTCTTGAATGATTCTTATTGCTTTCTCAAATCAACAACACATCAAGACAGATTAAGTGTTGACTTCAGGTAAAACACACACACAATATCAAACTATGATAATTTATTTATGGGAGACTGATTCTCCTCTCTCTTTCCTCTAACGTATTTTTGGTAGTTCCACTTCAATTTTGATGCCTTTTATCACTTCCAAGATATCAATGAATATCTCTATAATCTTTGCCTTTATGCTCGTATTCTGTTTTCTTATGTGGGCTTCTTCTTCTTTTTAATTCTAAATGCTAAAGGAATTTCTTTTTTTTAAGTTTTTCTTAGGTGTTGACTGATCATAGCAATTTTTGGATTGAGCTTAATTTATGCTCTATATAGTAATGAAATTTTCGTATGTTATGGGGAGGGGAAAAGCTGAAATTCTGCTTCTTTCTTGATTTGGCTTTAGTTTCTGGTTTACTTTTTCGTGAATGATGTTAGTTGAATTTTAGGTTGTTTGGATGATTGGAGAGTTGTTGATTGATGAACAATTGTGAGAAGTTAGCTTCAAATCTTTAGATTAAGTTTTTAAAATCTCTCTCTTAGGCAAGAAGAGAAAATCTTGCTTTATCATAAGAGAAAGTAAGCAAGCATCAGGTTGCATATTTCTTGAGAGATAAAAGAAAAATATGAATTGGGATGGTTCTAGTAATTTCCAAGGGCCACTCTCATCGGATTTGTTTGTTGAGGATATGTGGAGAAGCTGTACTGACACTCACACTTGCAATCCCCGTGGGGCGGACTCATGTCATCCCACCGGACAGGGATAATGCAGTGCGCAATGGAAAAAGCCCGGTGTCTAACCCTCAGAGGCCTTTGGGGAATAAGGAAGCTGTTATTTGGAGGAGGAAGTTAAGAAACTGAGAGATGTGAACCAGGTTTTGATGGCTAAGTTGCAGAGGCAGACCATTCTCGAAACAGAACTCTCGAGGCTTAGATGCCTTTTGGTTGGCCTATGGGGGAGAATTGATGATGAGTTGAGAGAAAGAGAGTGTGAGTCAAAAAATAGTTTCAAGGAAGAAGAATGTGGGAATAACTGAGGCTGCAATTGGGGTGATTCCTATGTTGTCTTCAACTCAAGAGGGTAAGTAAAGGTTAGTTGCAATGTTGCAGTGCAGTTTATATCGGCACGAACGAATGGTGCAACCATCGTGTGTTGGTTTAGAGAAGAACAGCTTGGTTGCTTGCTTGTATTGACATGAAATTCCATGTGTAACAAAATCTTTTGTTTCAAGTGTTTGTGTTTGTGTACGTTTGCATGCATAAACAAAATCATCATTTCTATAGGAATAGGAGGTGTTGCAGTTGGGCTTAGGCCCAATGACATTCAGTCCACATCAAATTGAATCAGCCTTATAACGAAACCCAAAAATGATTCCTTAAATACGCACACTATAAAATAAGGTTCCAAGGATGATGAGATAAGAAGATAACTTCGCTCCACCAACGAGTTTAAATTTTCTATCTTATCTTCTACTAAAGCCAAAAATTTGACTCCATCAATTCAATGACTTCTTAATCCAGAAATAAATTTCGACAATGACAAAAAAATGCTTAAGCTGTACATAAATTATTTTGGCAATTGGAATTTGATCCGACAACAAAATACTCAAAAGATTTTTGTGGGGTGAAGCCACGTGCGCAGCAAGTCCACGTCGGAAATAAACGGCCAAATATCATTGCAAAAGTGCACCACACACACTCCCCAATGGTAAAACAAACCGAGAAGACTAAAATAGCCTTTACATCCTTTTTTTGTTTTAACTTTTTATTTTGTGAATAATTGAATGAACTTTTCTTTTTAAAGTACATTTGCCTAAATATTTATGTATAATTTCCTACCCACTTGTCACTCACTACTTTTTCTCTCCAATCCAATCATAGCACAAGTGTATACGAGAGAGAAACGAAAGAAAAAGGAAAAAGGAAAAGGTGGTATGTATTGATACATTTCTATTGGGCGATGTGCTGTAAATTCTCATAACTACTCTTGATCGCTTTTGCACCTACGGTAGAAAGTGAATATCAATAATGATTATTCTAAAAAAAACATACATTAAATTCTTTCTTAATAACAACTGTCATATGTTAAAATCAAATTTATTTATTTAATAATATTTATTTTAAGTTTTATAAAAAATGATATCAAAGTACTTATTATAATTTTATTTTCAATATATTTATTCTTAATTGTTTGATTGTGCTACAATAATTAAGGGCTTAACAGTACAGTGAAACCTCTATACATTAATACCCTTGGAACTGTGACATATTATTATTTTAGAGAGGAATTAATTAATTAAAAGAGGTATTTCACATTAAAATGGATGTCAATCACTTATTGAATGATTAAGGTGAAATAAAGCATGTTTAGAGATTCAAAACTTAGAAAAAATTGTCGATATCATAATCGAAAATTCAATTGAAGATGAAACTCAGGATGATACAGTACCATATGAACCGGTTATGCGAAAGGAAGCAATAAAGCGTCAAAATCCTTCATAAATTTTTATTACGGTTCAAGAATGCAATACCAGAGCTTTTGAATGTTGTAAGAGATGCTAGAGATGAAATTCATTTTGATATAACTCTTTCAGTACTAAAGAAAGCAAACGACAATTAATTTATAAATTATCCTAATTATCTTAGCAATTTCAAGAAATTATTAATTTATGATTTTGTTGGGACCATATATTTATATAAGGGTCTTCGAAAGATTATTATCTTATTAATTTATCGAAATTGTTAATTTACGCCCAAAGTCCAATTCAAGACCGAGAAAATTATCATCTTAAAGAGTTTATTAATTTATCAAATATTAATTTGAGGAAGTTTTATTGTATACGAAGTTTTACAATACATGAAACACTTGTTATATGTGTGTGTGGCTTTTTGGTCCATAATTTGGTTAGGGGGCCATAAGCCATTTGGTCTCATCTCATGAAAGGTCTTGAATCCCGAGTTTTGATTTCGTTATGTATAATTAAACAATAAAGTTTTTCTTTTTACGTAATTTGTATACTCTCTCATATAGAATATTGTTTATACCATGTTCATTTTGGATCTCTTCGTTCCCAATTTAATTGTTTTACTTTCATTATTTGATTGTCTCAATTCAAATAATTTCATTTTCTAAAACAGAAGCTACAATCCCCCACCCTCCCCTCCCCTCCCCAATATCATTGAACACACACACCAAAAAAAAGAAAAAGAAAAAAGAACCCTATCTTTTCTCTCTTACTTGATTTGAAAGAATTAACAAAAAATATACTTTCTCGCTCTAATCTGGATATGAACAATGGGAAACGGAAACTTCATTTTTACAAAAATGGAAACATATATCAGAATTTGGTGCGAGCTTGTTGTAAGAGCATAGATTCAATTCATTCTTGTGTTTCTTGCATTTCTAGTAAGAGCAAAATCGATACTTTGATGATATCCCTTAAAATTATACTCGTAATACTTAAATTTCAGCATTTTTCCATATGTAATCCATTTTAATATTATCACTGATGACATAACAATTCAGATCAAGCAAGATTCATATTGTATCGAGGAATATTATTCATAACGCAATACCATACTATTTTGGTAATAAATATTTTACCATATTATTTATCTTGCAATACCGTATTTTTGTATTACTAGCTACATATGTATTTTCTAATTGATACACTCGTTTAATTTCATAAATTATTTTTTTTTATAGTGATTTTTTTTTTTTTTACTTTTCAATAATATTTGGTGTCGGAGGTCCTGTAGGTGTTCGAAAATGATACACAACAATCAACGTAGACAAAGCAGCGTCATTTCGTGTTTGAGTTGGATTAAATTGAATTTTCAGTTTAACCAACCATAAATTATGTAATGGTGATGACATAAGTTCAAGAAACATATGGTAAAAATTGCGATAATTAATTTAATCCAGTACAAATATGAAACGATGTTGTTTAGGTCGCGTTACGTGGCAACCACATATCATCTTCGATTGTCAATTGAACTTAAATTTCGGATGCTAACCATCCCTAGGTCGTCAATTTGTGAAACTAAATGAGTCCAATGTATATTTAATGAGAACAATAAATATAATAATTAATATTACGATTATTTACAAAGTTTCTATCTAACAAGAAACAAGCATTGTTGGCACAAAATGTACTACAGTGTATGACTAAGAATAGAGGTGCAACAGTGCTTTTGCTTCAGTTGCAACGTAGGAAGAAAACAAAATATTCTTGATTGAAATGGGCGTTGACTAATTCCCTCTCTCCAAGCTTACAATTATTGAATCCTCAAAAATCATAATCTCATCAATCCGACCAACAAATAATGTTCCTGTCGCTGTCACATGTGGTGTAAATACATAATAATCCAGAGGAATGATATTATATTAATTTATTTGTAATTATAAAGAAGACATGTTTAAATATTTTCTATTGAGTGACTTGCCCTTCTTATATATAGTCACAACTTAATTGTTTGGTGCCCCTCTCTCAGATATTCAGGTGATGTAGTAGTATTATCTTAGAGCATTTACTACGAAAGACGAGGGGCGGTGTCGAGCCGCTCGACACACCCCTGTGTCGAAGCCATAGTGGGGGGATCGACACCGTCCTGTGTCGATGGTGAGGCGAGGCCGGTGTCGAGAGTTCGAAACACCACTCGACTCCATTCGGCTGCAAAATGGGAATACGTGTCATGTCCCCATTGGTTCGGTCTTTTTTTTTTTTTTCTGATTACAAAATTAATAAAAAACAACGGTTATATTTTTTTGTCTCCAACGTTTATTTTGCTAGCAGCAACGGCTATCCCTATTTTTTTCTTATATATATCCTACCACACCACCACATCAATTCATCCATACCACACCACCACATCAATTCATCCAATTCATTCATCATACAAATTCACTCGTTTTTTCAAAAAAAAAAAATTATGAGTTGGCCGGGTGCGAGCCGCCGCCTACGTATGCAGCGAGCCAGGGAGCTTTACCAAATAGTGGCCGAGTCTGATTCGACAGACAACGACGACCAGGATACGAGGACGTACCTGCACCGGAATCGTGAAGAGGTCGAACAACGCCTCCGACGAGATTATTTTGTCGACCACCCTATATGGGGTGATGCTGTCTTCCTCCGGCGGTTTCGAATGAACAAGCGCCTATTCTTGAGAATTGCTCAAACTCTTGAGGATCGGGAGAATTTTTTTCAGCAACACTCGCGAGTAGTTGTTGTGTTTTTATTTATTTCTTAGTTATTGTATTTTTGTAAGTTATTATTTTTTTGGTTTCAATAAAATTGTCATTTATTAATTTCTGAATTTAATTAAGTTATTTTTTATAATATTTATTACAAATAAAAAAAACAACAAAATAAAATCTATTCAATTATTAAAATCATGTTTCCCAGTGCTTAGACCTAGGTCTTACTCAGCTCCATTGTAGTGGAAAAATCAACCTAGGTCTAACTCAACACCACCAATCATTAAAATCACGCTTCTCAGTGCTTCAACCTATGTCTAACTAGACACCCGTAGTGAATGCTCTTAGAGAACCAGTTGAGTTTTTTTGGGGTAAAAAGGCTACAAAAATATACGTTGCGGACTCTTATATGATTTTAAACTATGATAAAAGTTATACTTCACATTTTCTTTTTATACACCAAACAAAAGGCAATTTAGTTAAATTATTGTATCGATTTTTCAAAATTAATTCAAGAAAGTTGTACAAACTTTAAGGTAATCAACGAGTCTCAAGGTAGACATTGAGTTTCATTTGGACCGTACTAATTTAGGAAGAGGATTTAGGAGATTTTTTTTTTAAATGAAATATACATATTAACTAGAATCCAAGCAAACAATATCTAGGAGCCAAGCCGGAAAAAAGGCCGACGTCCAAATCATTACACTTTGATCATCAAAATCATAACGAGCAAAACTATGAGCTGCTATATTTGCCTCTTGACGGGCATGCGAAAACTCCACCTCTATATTTGCCTCTTGACGGGCATGCGAAAACTCCACCACAATCTTCTCCCTTGCAGTGGGAAAAGTTTCAAACAAATAATCACACAAAGAGCTCATACCATCATTCTCCTCAGAAAGAACATGAACCGCCAAGAGAGAATCAGTGGAAACATGGATAGGTCCAATATCATTTTCTAGACAAAAAAAACAATACCAAGCAACACGGCCTTCAATTCTCCCATAAGCACAATAGTCCTAGCTTCCGCCGAACGAGCGACTGCTGCCACCATAATCCCATTTTGATCACGTATAATAAAACCTACTCCAATTCTATTCATACCACTCTTGAAAGCAGTATTAACATCCATCCTTAGCAAACCAAACTTCGATAGCTTCTATTTGTTTCATCTTTTGGCTAGAGATAATGTGGGCAACTCATATTAGTGTTAGTCACTTGAAAATTATGTATACTTGTATCAATATCGTTGGCATATGGCATTTTTTTGTTAGGGTTATTTGTGAGATAAGGTAATTTGATACATTCTATATACTGCTATAATGTTATTTTCAGAAAATATAATTCTATACTACGTCTGGTTTATAATTGAATTTTTTTGGTAATGTGATATCTCACATGTAATTTGTTGGGTGGTTGGACATATTACTATTCTTGTAAAACCACTATTGTTTAAAATGACATTTTATTTTTATTCATTCTTTTCCATCATGACTTACAAAAATATATGTGTTTAATTCTACCAAGAGGGTCATATAGTTCAATAATTCATGAATTTTAATTTAGTGATGGCTGACTGGTACATAAATATATTATTATACTATGAACTCATAATTTATAAAATGGATCATGTCATTAAACAAAAGACAAAGAGGACTTTTTTTTCTTTCTTTCTTTTTGAGAAATGGACTAAATTGGTATTTTAATGTTACTGAAGAATGCATTTGATTTCATAGATCACTATAACATAACAAGTCATGATTAACTGTTTACAATATCATATAACTTTATGTCAACAACCATGACATTAAGGACATTATATATTTCCAGAGTGGATTTCCAACTCCAGCGATCATTCAGATAATTTTCTTACTATATTTAGGTTGTGTTTTGTATTTTGTCTCACTTTTAAATATATAAAAATGTGATCTCGTTTGAACTTGTTCCTATAACAACATGCATCTATTTTTTTTTTTTTTCGATCCATTCTTAAAACTCTAGCTACGTCCTAGATGTAATGAAATTGCATAAACTAGTTGAAAAATCCTGATGATCTTGGTTTGTTTACATTAAATTGACGAAGTTTTGTATCAATTTGTTTGATTTTAAACTTGCTTTTTAAATTAATTGAATTGGTATACTTTTTCTTAAAAGTGTAATACCGTTTTCCCTCCAAAACAAAAAAAGTGTACTACCGTTTTCTCTAAGACATGAGTCTGATTATATACTTCAATATTTATCAAAAGTTAAGTATGAACTTGGATGTTAAACTAATAATCTATATATATATATTTTGAAAATTTACTTATAACCTAAAGAGTGATCTTGTTCGTGAAATAACTAAGTATTGTCTACTTTTAGTCTGGCCGGATTATTTATAAAATTTTGAAGGTGCGCAAATTAATTTTTAAGTATGTTAGTATAAAATTAAGCTTAAGTAGTTGACAAATAATTCACCTTATTTTTAATAATGTTTGTATGTATATATGAGAGAGGGAGAGGCGCCAGAAGGGGGCACGGCCACGGCATATGCGATTGCAAAATTTGAATATTACTATAAATTACGTGTCATCTATGTTAACAATATTCCATAACATGTGACATATAAATGAGTAATAAATTATGAAAGTATTTTTTGCAATACATGAGTAATAAATTATACTACTAGTCATAAGTATATCTATTTGAGGTGGGTTTGGGGTGGTGGTAGTGGAAAGAGAGAGAGAGAGTCCCGACAAACCGTCCCAACTCCCAAGGACCGTAGGACACACCAACTTGTGTTGTGCCTAACTTAATGTCTTTTCTCTTTATGTCTCTTCTTATGTTTCAGACTATCTCTAAGTTCCAAAGCGTGTACTTACTACAGGTATTTAGTTAGACCTAGATTGAAGCACTGGGAAGTATAATTTTAATGATTGGTGGTATTTAGTTAGACATAAGTTGATTTTTTCACTACAATGGGGTTGAGTAAGATCTAGGTCTAAGCACTGGGAAACGTGATTTTAATGATTGAATACATTTTATTATGTTGTTTTTTTTATTTGTAATAAATATTATAAAAATTAACTTAATTAAATTCAGATTTTAATAAATGACAATTTTATTGAATTAAAAAAAACTACAACATACACTAATTAAAAAAAATACAATAATTAAAAACTACTACATTACAATAATTATTTAGCCGTACCTCTGCGGCTGTGAGAACGGCGAGTACCCAGTCGCCGGAGGGAATTGGGAGAAACCCGACGACGGGGGAAATTGGGAGAAGCCCGGGTGTGCGAAAAAGCTGCAAACCCTACAGGGGCCGAGTATTGCCCGAAACCGGAAGAAGAGGAGAATTGGGAGGTTGGATTCGCCGGATTGGAGGTTGGATTCGCCGGATTGGGAGATTGGTTCGGTGGGATTGAACCAAAAGTTTGCGAGTACCACGAATTGAATCCCTCTTCAGCCATTTTTTTGCACAAAATAAATTGAAAGAATGAAATTTTTTTGGGAGAAGAATGGATGGAGAAATTAGGTTGTGTGGAGAATGAATGAGATGAAGGGGTATATATAGGGAAAAAATGGGATATAGACGTTGGAGATGGAAATGTATACGTTGGAGAGAAAGAAAAATTAACCGTTGCTTTTTTAATTTTTTAACGAAAAAAAAAATTAAGGGATCAATGGGGACACGACAAGTGTCCCCATATTGCATCATCGTGGAGTCGAGCGGTGTGTCGAAATTCCGACACTGCCATCGACATAGCACTCGACATAGGGGGGTGTCGAGTGCCCACTATGGGATCGACATAGGGTGTGTCGAGTGGGGGGTGTGTCGATCCACTCGACACCAACCTTCGACACCCCCCCTTCGAGCTGCGTAGTAAGTGCTCTTAAGGTTCTCTCCAACTCTTGTGTTTTTATTTCTACTTTCTGCATTAGAAATAATTTAGAGCCATCTATTTTTATATTTTTATAATTCAACGGTCTCTAAATTGTTTTTAATTTTAATATTAAATAATTTGAATTTTTTATTAAATTAATTCAGAAAATTGTAGTAATACAAATAACGTAAAATATTACATTAATACAAATAAAAAAAATTACATTAATTGAAATAAAAAAAATTATATTAATTTAAATAAAAAAAATTACATTAATTGAAATAAGGACTACTCTTGTAGAGGTCCAAATCGACGCAAAAGGTGCTCGATGAGATCATTGGTAAGTCGATGGTACTTTCGTTGATCTGTCAAGTCGGCTTCCCATTTTAGATAAGTCTCAAAGGCGAGCGGAGTGGACCTCTAGAATACACCGCTAGTGGACGCCAATTCAGTGTCGTCTCTCCAATTCTCCGCATCCCCTCGCTCGTCTTCGATTATCATGTTGTGCAAAGTAATGTACGGGAACATGATATCTCGGAGATGCATCGTATACCAGTACCGAGCCGGATTCTGAATTATTCCCCATCGGCCTTGGAGAACTCTGCTCTATGTCCTTTCTCGCCGCTTTCTGCATCTTTTTGAACCTCGCCGTCTTTGGGTCAGTTTCAATTTTAGGAGCCTTGATCAGTGTTGGCCAACAAGGATAGATTATGTCGGTCAAATAGTACTCTTTGTCGTACTGTCGACCCATGACGATGAAGTTGCACTCCAAAGCCTTATCCTCAAGCACGTCAGAAGACAAAGGCGAATAGTTGAGGAGGTTGATGTCGTTATTGGAGCCGGTATACCCAAAAAAGGCATGCCAGATCCACAAATTCTGCGACGCCACCGTCTCCAAAATTAAGGTTGGTTTGTCCTGATCGTCGCGCGTGTAGGCAGCCGCCCACCCTTTTGGGCAGTTCCTCCATGCCCAGTGCATGCAATCCATGCTCATGAGCATCTCCGGAGACCCATGATGCGCCTCGTGCATTTGGAGCAGGCGAGCGATGTCGGCAGCGTTTGGCTTCCTCAAGTATTTTCTCACCGAAGTGCACGATGACTACTCGGCAAAATTTTGAGGCAACTACGGCCGGTGCTATCTCCAATCTTCAAGTACTCGTCGAACACATCCGCAGCACCACCGGTGGCCAATAGTCGCACCGTCATCGTGCATTTTTGCACCGACGTCAGCCCCCATCGTCCCAGTGCATCTTGTCGATGCTTGAAGAAGCGGACGTTGTCCTCCAACGTCTTGCAAATGCGCAAAAGAAGATGTTTATGCATCCGAAAACAACATCGAAAAAAGTGCTCGCCGTAAGTGGGGTTGTCGGCGAAGTAGTCGGCGTGTAGGAGCTCACATGCCGCTTCACGGTCGCAGTAGACGAACGACCTCAGCCTCTTCTTCTTCTTTTTATTCTTCTTCTGCGCCTCTATGTGTGCACGTACGGCTTGTTGCACGTTCATCATCATCTAGAAGACCTCATCGTTGGTGCTGTGAGATTCATATTCCACAGAGGAAATTGAAGTCGACGATGAAGAAGACATATTTGAAATATGAATTTGAGAGGAAATGAGAAATGAATTTGTTGTGGGATGAAATGAGGGAAGAAAGGGGTATTTATAGTGTAAAATTTGAATTAAAAAAATTAAAAAAATACAAAAATCGGCTTCACGCGTTAACGTTTGGATGGAGTGTTAGGCACCCGTCTAACGTTAGGCACGTGTAAAACACGCGCCTCATTTTTTTTTTTTTTGGATGAGGCGCGTGCGCTTCACGTGCTGGCTCGAGCCGGTATCGCGAGTTCGAGTTGGTCTCGAGCCCGCTCCATCCGCAACGCTGCCGTCTCCTTCCCCACCCATCTCGAGCCTCCTTCGAGCCCCCCTCTCGAGACGGCGTTGCAGATAGTCTTATGATGATAAACATAATATCATAATGTTTAAATAAGTAAACGGATAATTGACATTAATATTTTGAAACGTAGTATTATTATGTATGGTATCTATATAAATATACTAAGTTAGAGTAGTTTTGGGAAAAAATTTCCGTTAAAATCTATCATTAATTCTATGTATAGATTAATTATATTCATTCATTTAATATTTATGCATTTATGCATTCAATTATTGATATATTAACTAGTTAATATTCTTTCATTAAATATTTATGTAATTCTCACTATTGGTATAATCGAAACTACACATCTATTCATTTATGAAAAAAAAAATATATATATATATATATATATTGATGGTCCCGATACGAGTTACTGGTGTATGGGGGGAAATACACCAGTTAGGATTTTAAAACTAAACTCCTGAAAAATACTTCAACCGAGTAAAAAAGAATCAGTTGGAATCTCTCAGCTAAGTAAGCAACCTCAGCTGGAAGAGTGGTGTTGTGCGGAATGTGGTGGAAATTAAACTCGTAAAACAACTCACGCTTTTATGAACGGTTGGTAAAAAACCAAAACAGTTGAGAATGCACAGTTGAGGTTTGTATGCTGGTTAGTCAATCAGTTGAGGATGCAAGAAATAACTGAATAAAGAAAAACACAAGCACACAGAGAATTAACGTGGTTCGGAGATAACACTCCTACGTCCACGGTACACAACTCTGTCCAAGTTCTTCTGAACAAACCACTCAGCTTACGCGGGCTGAGCAACCGTTAAGGATAAGTTTGCGGGTACTTATCAACCTTACAGTTTAGTTTCCGGGTACTAAACAACCTATCTACTCAGTTGTGGGAAGAGTAGGATCCTAAACCTTTTCAGGTGAAAGAAAATGGGGTTCCAACTAAAAGCTCGAACGTGAAATGAGCTATGATCTAACTCTCTACGAACTCTCACTAAGTGATGTTCTCAAGGTTTGATCTAAAGACACAAAAACTAACTAACTCTAGAACTCTCAACAAGTGATGTTCTAAGAGATTAAATTCAGTTCAGCTCGTGAAGAATATTGCTCTTTCTTTCGCTCTCTGGTTTCTTCTCGCGAGTGTGTCTTATGTTCTCTTCGAATGAATGAAGGCCTCTATTTATAGGCGGAGAGTATCAACTAGCCGTTGGAGGAGCTGTTGATCTCTGTTCTTTGAAAGCGATGGCTTGTCTCTCATCTCTGCAGACTTTTCCGATATGGCATCTGTGCTCATCTGCTTTCCATCTGAGATAGCCTTGTGTTGGGCCAAATGGGGTAATGACTGAACGGTCAAACCCTCACGTGACTTCCTTTTTGAAATTCAAATCTTAACAACAGACTTCCAACAAGGAGTGGTCGGTTAAGACTTTCGATCTTCAACTAACTTGTTCTTCAGCCGATGTTCTTATCTAACAACTAACAGTTGAACTCTCAGCTGACTTCATCTTCAAAGATGTTGATCTTCTCGGTTGAGTTCTACAACTGATGTTCTGAAACTGAACACTCAGTTGTGTTCCTTGTATTTGATCAGTTGGGTTCGAACGCTCAGATGGCTTTCTTTCATCTGATGTTCTCTTCCCCTTTACTGCTTCTCATCTGATGAACGCTCAGTTGTTTTCCTAACAACTGATATTCTGTCCGAGTGATGCCATGATGCCATCTTCAGCTGGAGTCCTGTAAAGATAAAATCTTAACAATGCTCAAACAGCGAGCCTACCTACTAACATTAGGTTCTGGCAACATCTACTCGATTGGGGTCAGTTGATTTTGGAATTCATCAAAACTCTTACTAATAAATTTCCCAACATATATATATATATATATATATATATATATATATATATGTAATTGTACTAAAACAAAGTAGCTTATGAGAAAAGTTTTCCTGCCAAAACTATACTCTAAGAGGGGTGTATTGGTTGCGGATTATGATGGATTTTTTTGGACTTTAAAAAGCTTATGGATTTGAGAAATCCATTGAATCCACACAGAGTGTGTAGGATTTTGGGATGTATTTCACATGGATTTTTGACTATTTCAATGAATTTGAAATCTACCATCCCAGCATCCGCTGCAGTCCAGCGAGCGTGCGAAATATACCAGCGACTGCTGTCATACAACAGTCGTTGGAATCAAGCGACCGCTGGATGCCAGCAAACGTTGGGAATTGGTTCAATGAGAATTCCCACCGCTGCTGGAGCCCAGCCCCCGCCGGATGAAATTAGGTGTATGTAAATTTCATATTTGTTCTAATAGGCATAGGAAGGAGTTGCACCATTAGTGTTGACTTTGTCGAATATATTAGCTCATTTACAAGGAACCCGAGTGTTGGAAATTGAAACCATCAGCATCCATGATATGATTTTAGAGGCATTTATGATTAAAGAACAAAGTATTCAAGAAAACTGCTTCAGAACCTATCAACCTATACAATGATAGTTGACCATGAATAACGATAAAGTTGGAGTTCTCCCGGCGCTGGGTGAGTGCCAGTGACCGCTAGAGCACCGCCGGCGCTGGGATGAAACAATCCATCGAAATCTGGTGGGGTGAGGTTAGATTTCAGCCTTTGTATTTTTTGGCTGAAATCCAACAAAATCAATGGAATTGTAAAATTCATAGACTTTTGAATACAACTGGTTTTTTTTAGATTTTCAAAGTCTGTGTTGAATACCTCTGGATTTTTAAAGATTTTTAAAAGTCTGGATTGAATACCCCCAGACTTTTAAAATCAAAAAAATCTATCAAAATCCACAACCAATACACCCCCTAAATTTTATGTATTAATTAATTAATTAATTTTCATCTATTTCCCAAAGGAAAGTTGTCATGTAAAAATTTTCCGCATAAGTTAATGCATGTTTCATTTCCCAACTTTTTTTCTTAATGATACTTCAATTTTTGCTACAATGTTTGATTAGTTTCTTAACTTTTTTAATTTTGCTCAAAAAAAAAGTTTAGTTAGAGGCACCGAATACACATAATATAGACTTCATAGTTCATATATACAGATAATGTGAGAATTCTACCATTTACTTTTACAACTATGTATTCTTTTTGTGGTCTATTATTAATTTCTTTTGGAATTTGTAAATCATATTGTGTTGTTACATCTTTAGTCTATGTTAAGCTAATTAGAATAATTTAGATGTGATTTTGGCCTTTTGCTCCACTTATAGTAGTTATTAAATTATGTGCTCCTACAGAACAATTCCATTCAGGTATTCATTAATTTCTTTTCCAATTAATTTAAAAGGATTTTTTTATGCATTTAGATAAAACTAATTAACAAGTAGTGTATCATAATGTCATAATATGATTTTTTTTGGACTAATTGCAAAATTTAAGAAAATGTTAACATCATTTTATAATTTCATGTATCTTTTTTATTGTTGCAAGTTAAATATCATATTCAATTTTTTTATTTAACTATATCACACTTAATTTTATCCGACGAAAATTATATATAATGATTTGTACTAAAAAATAATAATTTATTTCCCGTGCAATTGCACGGGTATAATACTAGTGTTGTAGAAAAAAAAAACATTCATTTAATATTGGTGTATTTCTTTTCATTTGTTTTATCTACTAAAAATCCGACTTCAATTTTTTCTTTTCCTAATTCACAAAAAAGTCAAATAATATTTATTATATAAATTATGAATTTTGACCAAATGAAATTACTTATGGCCTAAACTTCGAGATATATTCACGTTATAAACTATAAAGGGGTGTGTTTCGGTGAGTTGGTTTTATACCATACACCCGTGCGCGTGGCGCGTGTAACCCTGATGCACGCGCCCGCTTATTTTTTTTTAATTACAGATTTTATTTTCAAATTTTTTTATATTTTCCAATTTTTTTTGTAGATTTTTTTTATTTCTTATTTTTTTTAGTAAACATTGTCAATAAGAAACATAAAGTTTCACAATCATTACATTTCGTCACGACAATGTTTACATTTCGAACGTTAAAGTGATTATTGTCATTGAAAAAAGTAAAAATTTTCACTTAGAAACGTAATGTTTCACAATCATTACATTTCGTCACAACAATATCTACTTTTCAACTTGACAAGGTTCTACTTTTACTCGAACGTTAAAGTAATTATTGTCGTTAAAAAAAGTAAATTTTTTCATTAAGAAACGTAATGTTTCACAATCATTATTTTTCGTCACGACAATGTCTACTTTTGAACTTGACAAGTTCTACTTTTAGTTGAACCTTAAAGTAATTATTTTCGTTAAAAAAGTAAACTTTGTAATTAAGAAACGTAATGTTTCACAATCATTACATTTTATCGCGACAATGTCTAGTTTTGAACTTGACAAGTTCTACTTTTAGTCAAACGTTAAAGTAATTATTGTCGTTGAAAAAGTAAACATTGGTATTAAGAAACGTAAAGTTTCACAATCATTATATTTCGTCATGACAATATTGAAAAAAACAAAGATGCAAAAAAAAAACGAAGAAGCAAACAAAAGAGAAAAGGCGAAAAAATAAAGAAAATGTGGAATATAACAAAAAAAAAGAAAAAAAAATCTGAAAAAGAAAAAAAAGAAAAAAACATTCTGAAAAAAAAAACCGAAAGAAAAGAAAAAGAAAGAAAACAGAAAAAAAGAACAAGAAATCTGGAAATTTTAAAGAAAAAACAGAAAAAAAATCTGGAAATAAAAAAAATCAGAAAAAAAATGTGGAAATAAAAAAACAAGAAAAAAAGAACAAAAAGCTGGAAATTAGAAAAAAAAAAAAAAAAAGAAAGCTGAAAAAAAAGAAAAAAAACCTGGAAATAAAAAAAAACAGAAATAAAACAAATAAAACAAATCTGGAAATAAAAAACCAGAAAAAAAGAACAAAAAAGTTGGAAATTAAAAAAAAAAGGGAAAAAACACTTAGACATTAAAAGACAAAACATACTAAAGACAAAAAGTGGGTGTATAGTATACAACAATTTCACTAAACAAATGTCAACTATAAATTACTCCATCTGTTCATAAAGATTGAAGAAATTTTTTGTAAAACGAGTTCTAATTAAAGTGTGGTAGATGTTAAGTGAGTGGAGAAAAGAACCCATCATTATAAGTGAAAAAAAATTAATATAGATGGTGGGACATGTCTAAAAGTGGAAAAAATTAAAACTAGATCCAATTTTCGTGAACAAACGGAAAATGAAAATTAGTTACAATTTTCGTGAAGAATATAAAGTATCAAATTTGTCCATAGTTCTCATCAAGTTGTTTGTTAGCTTTTTGGAGTTCACGACACTCAAGCTTCATGGCTTGAAGCCTGTGGTGAAGATCATCGATCTCCTTACGGTACTGCACAATAATTTGTGATGCAACATTTTCTGTTAATTGGAGCTTACGATGCTCTTCCTTAAGCTTCTCTAGCTGTCCTTCATACATATCCCTAGCAATACGAATCTCTTTAATATATTCACGTTGATGTTTCGTAACATTTGGATCGATCCACTTACAAAAGGAACAAACATCTTTTTGTGAAATTTGGAAAATAGGCATAAATCATAAATTTATATCTCAGATTATGGTTGAAAATTCTTCAAAAAATAATACCAGATAACAAAAAAAAAAAACAGACTACATATACCTCAGCGTTGGGACAACTGAAATACCGCTGTGCCGGATCCTCATCAGACCATGAAGTATTAACAACAACTTTCAGACCATGCTTACACCTCTTATCAACCATTCTCTATTTGCTTGAAATAAAAAAAAGTGACAGTACCAAAAAAAAGGTACAAGTAAAAAGTTCATGTACAAAAAAATCATGGTTTCATATAACTATCAAAACTTAGAAGTGTGCCTATACAAGTATCTATTAACTTATACAAAATTTAGATACAACTATCTAAAATCGCGGAATTTTGTTACACCAAAAAAAATTCTGCTATGACAGCATAATACAAACAAACAAATCCACAAAGATATAACAGGTACAACAAAGATAGATAAACAATAATAATGTACAAAAAAACAAGGGACATTTTGTTACAACACAAATAGCTAAATATCCAAAACATATTTTCACCATTACAAGGGACATTTTGTTACAACACAGATAGCTAAATACATATTTTCACCATTACAAGGGAGAAACATTAACACTGGAAACCAAAACATCGAGACATATGAACCACAATAATGCTTCAGACAAATGAATGAAAGACAAATGGAGTAAGCAACTCAACAAAACAACAACATTAACAAAAACATTGGAATAATAAATAAACAAAGATATATACTCATATCCAAAACTCAAAAATTCGAAAACACATAATGTAAGAGATTATCGAATTGCTCGGAATATACTCAGATCGAGAAACTCTTACCGGAGAAATTGCTCGGAAAATGATGATTTCAAGGCGGAATGTAAAACCTTATAAAAGAGAGAGTATATATAATAGAGAGAGAATAAACTGGTAAGAGATAAGAGATAAAAAAGAAAAGATGAAGATAAGATGAAATTGAAGAAAGAGCGAAAAAATTTACTGGAAAAAGTCGTCCAAAATCGAAGAGTGTAGTCGAAAGTGAGTTTGAAAAAGAGAGAAACAAAAGGTAAAAGGCGAGAGCGAGAGGAATAGAGAGAGAAGCAGAAGGTAAAAAAAGAAAAAAAAAAGATGAAAATAAGATGAAATTGAAGAAAGAGCGAAAAACCTTACCGGTAAAAATCGTCCAAAATTAAAGAGTGTATCCGGAAGTAAGTTTGAAAAAGAGAGGGAGGAATAGAGAGAGACGTAGAAGTTAAAAGGCGAGAGCGAGAGGAATAGAGAGAGAAGCACAAGGTAAAGGATTAAAGATAAAATGAAAAGGTGAAGATAAAATGAGAGATACAAAATATTTATGAGGGTAAAAAAGGAAAGAAATGCTAAAATTATTAAGAATTATAAGACGTGCCAACTTTTAAAAACCTATAAAAAAAAGTGTTAATTTGAAAGAATTTCTTTATTAAATATCTCAACGTAACTCATTATTTAATATATATATATATATCATAAATCAATACTTTCTCTTCTCTTCTTACTTGATTTTATAGAAATACTCTAAAAATTACTTTGTTTATTCCAATTTAAATAAACATAAACAAATAATACGGAGGGAGTATACTGTATATAGAATATGGTGAAAATAGAATAGGAAACAAAAACATCTCATCTTCTTC
Source organism: Schizonepeta tenuifolia (assembly GCA_029490685.1). Lineage (NCBI taxonomy): Eukaryota > Viridiplantae > Streptophyta > Magnoliopsida > Lamiales > Lamiaceae > Schizonepeta > Schizonepeta tenuifolia. Next base: position 57,789,884 of record CM055957.1, on the reverse strand, counting down.
ATATTGAAAGAAGAGAGCTCGCTCAATCAATAATTTAAGTTTCAATAGTAAAATTAATAAGTGGGATCAAGATGAGAGTTAGTGGAAGAGTGTCAGAATAATAATCTCACACAGACTTCACTCACTCAGACAGCTTTCACCATGTCCCACTTCATCATACACATACACATACACATACACATACACATATGATATACACACACATGTATATATCTTTTTCATAATCTTTTTGAATTTTACCATATAAAAAACATTAATAATTAGAAAGAAAAGGTGAAATAGTGGAAGAGGGCGAGCTCATGAAAATTTAAGTTGACAGCAATGAAATGAAATGAAATAAATGGTCCTGTGCCATCTTATGTTGCTGTCAAACTGCAGCTAAAAATTCGGCAGGGCTGGCAGCTGCACTGCATAGCATAGAAAGAAGGTGCTGCTTTGGCTTTTCTAGTAACTTCCATTGCTAACAAACATATGCTGAGACCTCACACAAAGAGGAAATTAAATCAGAAACAAATCTAGAGAGAGAGAGAGAGAGAGAGAGAGAGAGAGTTTGATATCATGATATGGGCACCGAGATTGATTTCTATTACTATCTTCTTCACTTAATTTCACTCCCAGTCAGAGAGAGGAGTCAAAGATTGAGAGATCTCTAACTGGTAAGCACTAGTATATTTTTGATTCTTTGAAGCTCTCAGCAAAGTTGTTGTGTTTCAAGTAAAAAATTCTCGCATGAGAGGAAAAAGATTCCATCTTTTTTATGTTTTTCTTGAAAGTTGAATTCTCCTTGTGTTGTGTTGTGTGCGCGCGCGCGCGCGTGTGATTATAAATCTGCACAAATCATCTTTCTTTATACAGAAATTCAACCACCATGTTTTTAACTTGGCGCATAGGGAACTTTCAACAATCTTTTCCTTTTTCTCTCTTTTAGCTTCTCCTCACGGGAAATAGTATACTACTTTTTCCAACACTTTTAATTTTTATTTTATTTTCTTTTTCTGGGGTTTTTGCAGGAACAAGAGTAAAATGAAGTGAACTACTGCTTCTACTCTATTACAGCTGGGTAGGTGTGGCCGTGGAAACAAGAAAAGGGAGAGAGGGAGAGAGAGAGTCTCTTTCTTTTTTTCTCAAAGGAAATTCCTTTTTTGCTGTTTTTCTCCATTCGCTTTTGTACACTCTTTTACTCAAAAGAAAAAAAGGAGCACCAAAATTAGTGATAAAACAAGAGAGAGAGAGAGAGAGAGAGAGAGAGAGAGAGAGAGAGAGAGAGTAGGTTTGAAGAGTTGAGTGGAATCTTAGTACCAACCCAACCCCCCTAAATCAAACATGGATGCATATGAAGCAACAAAGATTGTTTTCCAAAGGATCCAAAATTTGGACCCTCAAAATGCTTCTAAAATCATGGGATTTCTCTTAATTCAAGATCATGGTGAGAAAGAGATGATTCGCCTCGCCTTCGGCCCTGAATCTTTAGTCCAGTCTGTGATTATCCAAGCCAAGAAAGAGCTTAATTTAAACATGCCCTCCACTCCTTCAACTCCGTCTTCCCCCTCACCTTTTAGCAACCCTCTTTCTCTCTCTAGGCAGAATTCTTGCTCCTCGGCTTCCTCAAGAATGATTGGCGGCGTGAATCTCCCTTCTCCGCTTAGTATTGCTAATCACTCCTCAACCGCTGCTTCTTCTTGGACCAACTCCAGCAACTTTTCTGATTTTCAGACTACTGACGACTTCAGTCCTAGTACCTACAATGGTAGCTCTCCATCAACTATGAATTCTGCAGCTGCTCCCTTTTATGGCGGCGGCGGCGGGGGCGGCGAAGTTGACTTGATTGATGAACTACAGCTGCAAGATCAGCTCTCTTTCCTCAACGACGGCTCTCCTCCTCTGGGCCCCAAAAGCTCCGATTTTTTCTACCAACACCACCCAGATTTGGCGTCCAGCCCCACCGGAAGCGACCCCGCGCTCTTCCCTTCCTACTCTTGGGGCGGCGCCGCCCACCGCCGGAGCTGCTCCGTCAGTGATATCTGCTTGGGCAGTGATGATTTGAGCGGAGGGTTTGGATGGAAGCCCTGCTTGTTCTACGCTAGAGGCTTCTGCAAGAACGGGAGTAGCTGCCGCTTCGTCCACGGCGAGGGCGCGGACGGCGGAGCTGTGGTGGGATCTCCCAACAAGTTTGATATGATGGAGCAGTGTCAGGAGCTGATGAGATCAAAGTCAACCCAGCACAATTTCCCTTACTCTTCACTGCCTGCTGCTAATAACAAATGCATGAATTTTCTTCTGCAACAGCAGCAACAGCAGATTTCACCTGACAGCCCAAGGTCTGGTCTTTTTTTAGTAACGAATTCAAGCTTCTTGATTCTTGCTTTCTGTAAACATGTTTACCTGCTTTAGATCTCTGTTGATGGGCGAGGGAATGCACAAATTCGGGCGCGGCCGCGGCGAATTTGGGATGAACGGTGTGAATCCTGGTTCCAGGCAGATTTACTTGACGTTTCCTGCTGATAGTACATTCAAGGAAGAGGATGTGTCCAATTATTTCAGGTGCATTTTCTTTTTTCTGCAAATGGCATATATCGGAATAGTCTGAGCATTAATAGCTAGCTAATTTGGGATTTTGCCTTTGAGGTTCAAGTAATTTTGGGCCAGTGCAAGATGTGAGGATCCCTTATCAGCAGAAGAGGATGTTTGGTTTCGTCACCTTCGACTTTCCGGACACCGTCAAGCTCATCCTCGCAAAGGGCAATCCTCATTTCGTCTGCGACGCCCGGGTGCTCGTCAAGCCCTACAAAGAGAAGGGCAAGGTCCCGGACAAACATAGGTTGTTGTTATCACTATATATTTATATGTATATCACGTGTTCCTTACAAGATTCTTGAGTTGTTTCTCATATGTTGCCGGACATTCTGAGCAGGAAACAGCAGCAACAGATGGAAAGAGGGGAATTCATCGGCTGTGGCAGCCCCACCGGGCTGGAGTCGAGAGATCCTTACGATCTTCACCTTGGTAAGAGATTCGTATGTCAAAACTAATGTTGCTACATGGAATGTTAGCACTTCAATTCCCTGAAGGATTAATGATTACTATATAGTACTATGTTTTGATACATTCATCTCTACAATAGGTTCAAGAATGTTCTACAACACTCAAGACATGTTATGGAGGAGGAAATTGGAGGAGCAAGCTGATCTGCAGCAGGCAATCGAACTACAGAACCGGAGGCTTATGGGCCTTCAACTTCTCGACGTTAAGAGGAATAGCCACCACCGCACCCTCTCTAGTAGTGCTGCTATTTCATCGCCAACGGCGTTCTCCCCCACATTCTTCAGTCAAAATGTTGCACGGAGCAACCGCAGCAGTCCAGAAGCGAATGAAGGTCTCTATTTTAATTAACATTATCTTTTCTATCTCTTGAGATTTGTTATACTAATACTATGTTTTAAGTACATAAAATTCATCGTGTTGTCGCAGAAAATGGCTCGATTGGGACAGCAGCTAATCCAGCCTATGCCGTTGCTTCCAATCACGAGGTGCATCCGACTATAAATGCAAAAGATAAAGATGAGCCAAGTAATGGCAAGAATAGTCCCCACAAAGAAAGTGATTTACAAGAAAGGTATTTTCTTGATCATATATACATCTATTTGCGGATGATAAAATAATACTATGCTCTATTTTTATCATCCGCAACAACAGTGAACATAAATAATTTCTACGCCAATTTAATTGTAGTTTGGAGCACAACCTTCCCGATAGTCCCTTTGCTTCTCCGAAGGCAGCCGGAGAGTTGGTCACAGCCTTCTCCGACGAGGCGGAGAATGGCAGTGTAGTAACTGCACCACCTACTAACAATAATTTGATCACCGGCCCATCATTGTTTCCTGCCTCCTCTTCATTAGACATGGCTCCTTTTAAATCATGCTACTTCCAACTTCCTAGGTATAGCTCCCATTTATGCTTATTATGTCTTTAATTTTTTATTTTTCCTAACAAATAGCATTAATTACAACTCTAAACACACGGATACATGCATGATATCGATATAGGTTTGCCTCCGGTCATGAGACCATCGGAATGTAGGCGTAGATCCCTTGTCGGCCTTCCTAACCACCCCTAATGAAAGGTAAATTGGTCAAGTCACATTCCATCTTAAGCTAATTAGCTCATCGATATTTTTTTCTTGAGTCTATAACTATATTAGTACTTGTTTCTATAATTGAAGTAGTTGCATCCTCATTTATTAAGGTTAGTTGTGTACGTTTGATCCGAAAAGGCCGAAGATCGATACATGTAGTCCACCACCGTGGCCGCCACCACGATGCCGCCATAAATGTCACCAGCAGCAGGATTAGTGTCCAAATACTACCATACTACTTACTACCATACAAGTTGCATACATAAAAAAAAGGCAGTAAAGAAGAGTGGGTCAGCCATCCATTTTCTCTCTCAATTGTTGTTGTACTGTTTATCACCTTTCACATCTGTAGTTGAAATTTGTTGGACCACAGGTTTAAAGAAGAAGTAATTAGTGAATAGTTAAAAAAAAGTATCAAAGAATATCAGTCATCAGGGGCTGTAATTTTCTTTCTTTGCTCACCAAAGATGGCTTGCCCACACTTATAAGAGTAATTTTAGTAGGTAACAAAGTGAAAGAAGAAAAGGCAGTAGTAGTGCCTTGTGATATCATTGTAATGTTGTACTAATACCATGTATATTATGAGGAAAAGAAAAGAAATGAAATGAACAACTCAAATTAATTAGGAAAATGTCTTGTCTTCTTTCCACCTTTCTTTTTCCTATTTGTAAATTAAGTGCTCACACCTTTATTTGCTGGATTTTTTTTTCCACGTCAGATATATATACATACATACTGGATGTTCAGTATATGTAGATCCAATTTCTGAAATTTTTGTACATTTAAAGTGTACTTATGTTACTTTTATTTCTTAATTTTGTTTTGCTGTAACTTGATAACATTTTTTTTTTAGAGCAATGTAACTTGATAACATGGTGGTCAAGTGGAATCGTTTGTGCATAAATTTTTTTATGTCATGGAAATACGTCGTTGCTATCTTTGGTTTTAAGAATTCTCACTTTACCATTATCTTACAGCGACAATTGTTTGTGCAATAACTTTAAAAAAATATTGTTGGTCGGTTATGAGGAATTTGTTTGTGAACATAAACTAAATTGACCTTTGGTTTTATAATGGAGTAGTACACATTGATGTAACGCATTGAATTCAAAACAAAAATAAGTTAAATCTACACATGCATGTACGATGTATAATCTAATGTCTGGCGCAGGATATCATTGCATATTAATGTTCTCCATTTATTAGTAGTTAGCAGTTAGATTAACATCGACTTTACTCGATGGTCAACAGAAAATGTCACATTAAATCACCTAGGGGTATATTAGTCAACAAAGTAAATCAATTATTTTGGTGTGTTTTGTTTTGTATGCTAACAAAGACATAGATTAATGTGTCTGATTGGTGTCTCTTTCTGGGTTTGATTATAGACTGACAATATGATTTAGTACTAATATTTTTAAAAAAGTAATCGTATGAGTTTTGTCAGTTAGCTGCAGCTGTTTATTGTATTTTATAGAGAGAGATAGAGAATAGTTGTAGAGAGAGAGAGAGGAGAGAGAGAGAGAGGGAGGGAGAGTGGGGTCTATATCTTTTTGCTGCTGCCTTTGATGGAGGGAGTGGAAGCGAAAGCATCACATGGGGGCTGACAATGCATGTTGGGCCCACTTAATTATCTACTGTTTGATAGGGTCTGTGGGTCCATACCACCAATGCCCATGTGATTGCTCCCCATTTTGCTTCCTTTATTTACTATGTTTCCAATCTCATACTACTGCATTATTTATGGATCATTGTCAAGTACGTATTTTTCCAACCACATCAACTCGTGGTTTAACAAAAATATAGTACTATATACATATCAAACGTTAAATAAACAGATTCTCCAATTTCTTTATTGCCTTGCACTGTTGGATAGTAATAAGTTGGCAACGATCTCGTTCGTCTTTGCCCTTTATTTCAATACTTCTAAGGTGACACACTTGCGGTCATTACAACATCCACAATGGGGCGTCTCCACGGGGTCCCGAGACCGGTTCGACCTCGACACTCCCCATTACAATATCTATTATTTCGAGACTGTTTCGATTTGATGAGTGTAATGCACGCGCCATGTTTTGAAAAAAATCCAATTTGATGGAATTAGCATACATTTGATCCGGCAGGCCTTCAGTGGCGCGCGATCAGCATACTGCCAGAAGAATAGAGAAGAAGGAAGAAGAAGAAGAACGGAGGAGAAAAAAAAAAGAGGTTGAAGTGCCGCGGTTTATATGTTTAGGTTTAATAGGGTTTAGAATGTTTAGGTTAAGAGCATTTGCTACAAGTGTCGAGTGGTGGTGTCGATCGGCGGTGTCGAAGCCTTCGACACACCCCCCACTCGACACACCCTAAGTCGAGCCCATAGTGGGCGATCGACACACCCCTGTGTCGATGGGGGAGGCGATGCTGGTGTCACGACTTCGACACACCACTCGACTACAGCAGCATGCAATATGGGGACACGTGGCGTGTCCCCATTGGTCCTTCGACAATTTTTTATTTTTTTTATTTTCTCATTACAAAATTAATAAAAAGCAACGATTATATTTTTTTGTCTCCAACGTATATTTTGCTAGCAGCATCGGCTATCCCCATTTTTCTCTATATATATCCCACCACACCACCTCATCAATTCATCCATACCACACCACCACATCAATTCAAATTCATTCATCATACAAATTCACTCGTTTTTTAAAAAAAAAAATTATGAGTTGGTCGGGTGCGAGCTACAATCCTGAAGAGGCGGAGGCGCGCCGCCGCCAACGTATGCAACGAGCCAGGGAGCTTTACCAAATAGTAGCCGAATCTGATTCGTCTGACGACGACAACCAGGATACGAGGACGTACCTGCACCGGAATCATAAGGAGGCCGAACAACGCCTCCGACGAGATTATTTTGTCGACCACCCTATATGGGGTGATGCTGTCTTCCGCCGGCGGTTTCGAATGAGCAAGCGCCTATTCTTGAGAATTGCTCAAACTCTTGAGGATCGGGAGCATTTTTTTCAGCAACACCCGGATGCCACTGGAAGATTGAGGTTCCACCCCTGAGTCAAGTGCACCGTTGCTCTGAGGCAACTAGCCAATGGTGGAGCAGTCGATCAGTACAACGAATATCTGCACTGTGGAGATACAACGGGCAATAACATCCTCAAGAAATTCTGTCGGGCCATCAGATATGCGTTCGGCGACTACTATTTGAGGCGGCCAAACGAGGCTGACATCGCCCGGCTCACTACATTGCACGAGAGGACGCACGGCTTTCCCGGAATGCTTGGAAGCATCGACTGTATGCATTGGCAATGGAAGAATTGTCCAACGGGTTGGAGAGGAATGTACACTGGACGAAATAAATCTCCAACCTTCGTCCTTGAAGCTGTCGCCTCCTAAGATTTTGTGGATTTGGCATGCTTTTTTCGGTGTCGCCGGCTCTCTGAATGACATCAACGTGCTCAATCAGTCCACTGTCTTCAACGACGTCATCAATAGTAGAACGCCGTCAACTGCTTTCACTGCAAACGGTCTCCAGCACCGTATGGGATATTATCTCGCCGACGACATCTATCTGAAGTGGTTCGTGAAGACGCTCCATGCGCCAACAGATCCGAAGAGACAGCGATTCGCTCGGATGCAAGAAGCTGCGCGTAAAGACGTTGAAAGGACTTTCGGCGTCCTGCAAGCTCGTTGGGCAATCATAAAGGGCTCTGCTCGCTTATGATTTCGAGAATATTTATGTGATGTCATGTATGCCTGCATCATTCTGCATAACATGATTATTGAAGATGAAGGACCGAGAGCAACTGAATTCAATGTTGAATCGAGCGCAAGGGGCGATGCAAACGTGAACAGGGCACCAGTCCATCAAGGGGTGCCAGTGCCACTCCGCCAAGTTATTGAGAGACAAGCTCAGATTTAGGATGCACGTGCCCACGACCGCCTTATGGAGGATATGATTGAAGAGATTTGGATACGTTTTGGTCCACTACACGAGTAGTTGTTGTGTTTTTATTTATTTCTTAATTATTGTATTTTTTAAAGTTATTGTTTTTTTTAATTCAATAAAATTGTCATTTATTAATTTTTGAATTTAATTAAGTTATTTTTTATAATATTTATTACAAATAAAAAAACAACAAAATAAAATCTATTTAATCATTAAAATCACGATTCTCAGTGCTTAGACCTAGGTCTTACTCAACCCCATTGTAGTGGAAAAATCAACCTAAGTCTAACTCAACACCACCAATCATTAAAATCACGCTTCTCATTACTTCAACCTAGGTCTAACTAGACACCCGTAGTAGATGCTCTAATATATGCAGTGGCTTAATTCTTTGTGGGTTTAATTAAGTAGTATGTTTTTTTTGTGGACTTTAATTATTTTAATTCGTTTTTTAACTACTTAAACCCTAAATTCTAAACAAATAATGAGAATTACAATTAATAAATTTTTATTTAATGTAAATTTATTAATTAAATGAAATGGGATGCATAATTAAATGACACACGAATGCCCGATCGTCTTAGTAGGGATCTTGGTCAAGTACATTTGAATGCGATTTAGACCTTTAGGATCGGAGTAATAATTTTTATTATAGTTTTTAGTTATGTAATTTTTAGTTTATTTTATTAATATAATTTTATTTTTTAAAATTAATGTTGTTTTCGAATTTAATTAAATTTAATAAAAATATAATTTCAGAAACTACTTCTATTATGACATCATAGAGACAATACCACTGCAGATAACTATTTCTATCCGGAATTCACAGGAAATTGAGACATCAAAGTGTCTCAATCATTGTGGATGCTCTTTTTAATACCAGATGTGGTTAAGTTGTATTCTCATAATCATAATAGTTAGTCAATTAGTCATAAAATATAAAATGTACGACACGTGATTAAGTCGACTTAAAATACACTCCCTCCGTTCCGCTTGACTTGTCCTAATTTTTTTTGGCACGAGAATTAAGGAGAAAATAATTGAGAGAAGAAGTGTATTTAGTGGAATTATTAAAGTGAAATAAAGTGGTCAGAGAGATAATGAATAGTGAGTACAAATAGTAAAATGAAGTGGATAGATATAGTGAATAGTGAATGACACAGAAAATGAAGATAAAAGTAGGTTGAAACTTGTAAAGTGAGATTAATTAGTCAAATTAATTAGATCCTAATTTCTTTAATTATTTTCTAAAAATGAACTAGGACAAGTGTAACGGGACGTCAAAAAAGGAAAGTAAGACAAGTAAAGCCGGACGGAGGGAGTAGTAATAACATTGAGTTGATTTATGCTTGAGTTATGGCCAAAATCAACATCTATATTCAACTTACAATATACACCAATGAGTTTATTTATATTTGAGTTATGGCCAAAATTACCATTCAGTATGTTTCAATTCGCAAGTTAAAATACAACTTTTAAAGCATAGCAAATATATGCAGACTTTATTGAATTTTTGCAATTAGCTAGGATAACGTCCATTTTTTTCGTTGAACGGGATTACGACGCGAGTTAACTTTTTTCTCACCTGAAACTATTAGTGCCACATCGGATGATGTCATTTGAAAGTTTTCCACGTAAAAGAAAAACCCACATCACAATTTCAACGAAAATAAATACTATATAAAGGTAGTTCCAATCACAAAAATTTTAGTAAATTGTGCCCATGTATGTATAGCTTCATTAATAATTATTTTATTTTTGAGGTAAGCATGTATAGCTTTTGTGTGCATTACTTTTGTATAATAGTTTTCTTTTTCTTGAATAACCTTCTTAATTGTCATAGAATATTCTTATGTTACCATTTAAATATGATAATATTGTTTGAATCAATTAAAAAAGAGCTTACTTTGGATGATAGAATAGATTAATATTAGTTGATTGAAATGATATCATAATATTTGAATGGTAAAAAGTATTGGGCAATTGACAAGGTTATTCAAGCAAAAAAATGGACAACTTAATTATATTCGTACAGACTGATCCACCGATGCGGCCGGGTAGCGTCGAATTTTTCATAAAAAAATTTGGAAGATATATTAGTATTTCATTGATAAAGAAAACACTCAGACAACACTTGAAAGAAGGCGAGCAATTCGATTTTCGGTATTATTTAAAGAGTGTGAGTGCATATGTTTAAAAAGCTCATTTTTACAATATTAAATTTACGTATATTTCTATCGTTATATTTGGGCAATATGTAACGCTACATTAAATTATTACAAACTTAATATTAGGTCTATAATAAACTTATAAAATTGATACATACTGTAACAAATAAAGAGGTTATACGTTGTAATCTGCTAGTATTTATATACGTATTTTTAGGGAATAGTTGGACGAGCTTATTAATTCCTTAATACAATTTATAAAATGTCAAGAATTTATAGGATTCAAAAATAATCTCCAACGGCTTATAAGTCTAAATAATAATAAATTAATCTGCCCCATATTTATTACTTTTGTTATTTTGCAACATAACAAATTCTCTCTCGCTCGCTCGCTCGACCATAAAAAAAAGTATTATTGGTAAAAATTAAATAAAAAATGCATTGACAAACGTAATACTACAAAATGTAATATCAACACATGCACAATGCGTCATTTCCTATTCAATGTTAGCGATCTTAATTCTTATATGATTACTTTCTCCGTCATCCAGTTTTAGCTGGATGGATGAATATAGAGAAGAATTGGGTTGTGTGTGTGTGTGTGTGTGTGTGTGTGTGTGTGTGTGAGAGAGAGAGAGAGAGAGAGATTAACTAATTTAAGGTAAAAGTCCTATAAGTTTTGATCCAATCGTGACTTAAATAATAAAAGAAATTACGAACTCCTCGTGTTACTCGATCGATCCCAATGATGTGTAGCTTTCTTTAGAATTTGTACACAATATGTATATATTCATGGCCTTTGAGAATTAATAAATATTTTTAATAGATTTCGATAAAATATAACAAAGTGCAAAAGTGACATAAAGATAGAGTTGGTAAATGAGTTGAACTTGAAGTACTCGATGGAACTAGTCAGATTTTGATTAATATATATATATATATATATATATATATATTTTTTTTGAATTTATTTGGTGAAGTTGAAATTTGACATTATCAATCCACCGTAATCTCGATAAGTAACTCTGGTCTCTCAACCTCACCCCTGTCTTGATGATCCTATCACTATCACTATCACTATCAGTCTCCTGGCTTTACATCAATTTTTTCATTAGTACCATAATTTTTCTCCTCATGCACTGTCAAAATTGGCTCCACATTTACACTCTGGGACTTCAAAGAGCCAAGTTAAAAATCCGATGCTAGAGTTTTGATCAGGTCTCTTTAATTCTTGTAACATTGAAATTTACCAAATTTCAGAGTATATAAATTGATAATAACCCTAATTAACTATATTATTAACTTTTTTTGAACCAAGTAAATTAACCTTTTTATTATCGTAAAACAACTTCTCTGTATGGATTATTTTATGCATGCAAATCATGATAACATCATTATAAGTAAATAAAGTAGTATGCATTCTACAATAAATTATAATATAGCTCATAACAAATTATTTGAGTAGGGAATATTTTGGTTGATTCTTTCCAAAGTGCATAATGCTCTCCAATGGTATGAACAGAGAGAGAGAGAGAGAGAGAGAGAGAGAGAGAGAGAGTAGTGATTAAAGGAAAGGAGAGATAAAGAACAGTCTGGCCAAAATTGATGCGAATGAGCCCACTTGGATCTTCTAATTGTGAGGGTTTGAAATTTGCGATAGTGGGATCTAATTATTTGGTTGGATTTTCGACTTTATTCAAATATTTTATTTGTTTAATTATTTTAGCACAATGCTGGAGTCTCAAATCATTTCTCGTTGGATGTGGTTTGAACAAGGCCAATATTATGCGATTGTATATTTTGTTTTGGATGTGGTTTCAATCATCACTCCTCCCAATTAATAGTTATAATATCTCAAAAGGGAATAAGAAGATTTTATTTTATTTTGGTGGGGAGGGGTCGTTTAATGTTTAGGGCCACCATCCTGTTCAGTCTGCAATTCTGCATGAATGTTATTTATATTTATTGTGGTAGTAATTAACTAATCCAGAGCCTGTGACACCCTCAGACCACAACGTTTGGGCCTAAAGAAAGTCGATCAAGATTCACAGCTCTATTTTATTTTTCTTATATCCCCTCAAAATAATTAAAATCCTACTAGGCCTCGATATCAAAAGCTCTAGTTTGTTAGCAGTCGAACGAAAGCTCCACGAATCTAGTTTCTTTTCTTTCTTTGGAAACAAATTGGTATAATTCATTTTCTGAATAGAGAGATCTCAGAGTTTATCTCTTCGTGTCTTTCTCCGTTATTTTTTGAAATTGAAAAAAAAAAAAAAAACAAAGAACTTAAATAAGGGTTAATCTAATACACTAAAATCATAAATTGTATACATCATTTTCGATTTCCTGCAAAATTAAAAATTTTGTGGAATTATATAGACTTTAGACCAGGGACGGTTTAGAGGGTGGGGTGAGCGAGTTGGCGACTGCACAAGGCTTCGAAAAACGAGAGCCCCTAAGTATATAGGTTCATATCTTCTTTATAATAGGAGAATAGATTTTTAAGCACGCCTTCATTCTATATCCTATGTGGAATTTTTGATAATTTTTCTTTTAAATTTATCTAAAATATAGTATGTTGTATATACATCCATTCATATGAATGAAATTGTAGGAACCGTTATGTTATACACTAGGAAGCTTTAACAATTAATATTGTTGATTGATTGCAATTACTCATTAATAATTTTTAATTAATTAATATTAGACATTACAAAAACATAAATTATGACCATTTACTGCTTTCCTAATTTTTATATGTTTTATGCATATATAATATAGGATTCAAGAACCAAAAACATTCCTACATTTCAATTAATTTGTGTTCTTTTATTTTGTCTTTTCTCAATTCGATAATGCATGATTGAATGAAATAGCTTTCCACCCAAAGAGTATTTTGATTTCAAGCTTTTCGGTGATAAAGAATTGATAGTGGCAGTGAAGTACAATTTTGGAGCAAGGAGCAAGGGAAAGATAATCTAATGCAATGCTTGACATTATTTTGCTAAGAATTTGATTATGCACAAAATATTCGATTAGAGCCTAGCATATTCCGATGAAATTTTTGTTTATGTTGTTGTAATTGTTAGCAAATGATAAGTACATAGTTTAACTTTCATAAATATTCGATATCTTTGCATTCAAGTTGTATTGCACATCTCTAGCTTATGTCAATCAACATTCACCAATCTTAAAAAGCTTTTACACATACTCATCCATTCTCATTATATGAAATTTGTAGGGTTCACGTCACAATACTAATTTCATTGTTTTTGCTCATTCTCTCTCTCTCTCTCTCTCTCTCTCTTCTCTATATATATATATATATATATATATATATATATGTGGGATGGTTATAATAGAAATGATTCCCCATGAGTTAACTAGAAATAAATATACACCATTAATCTTATAAACTTGTGCGGTGGAGATCATTCCATAAATTGTGGTGAGATATTAAGTGAATTTATTATTATTGATTATAAGGACATCATGGTAAATTTCGACCACTAATACAACACGTTTCCAAAATATTAGGCGGTAGTTAGGTTGTGAAGTGTGTGAACTCAATACAAATTTTTTATATCAATCTTATATTAAAAAAAAAATAATTAGGTAGCATTAATTACGTACATAAAAAAATAGACAAACAAAAGTGTGCTTTTATGAATTTTCATTGACTTTATAGATTGTGTCAATTAATATTGTTTAGTTAAATTTTTATTGTGTTTTATTTGCTTTATTAATGCATATCTATAATTTTCTTTTAATAAAATTTGCGTGGCATTTGTTTGTTCACAAAATGTTCATTGTTTATTGATCTTTATGTTATTGTTTTTATTAATGCATATTATGTATTATTGCTCTGACATTAACATCTTATTGTTTTTATTGCTATATGTTATTGTTTTGACATTAGCATCTTATTGTTTTTATTGTTATAAGTATTGTTTTTATATTAATTTAACATCTTATTGTTTTTATTGTTATATATTATTGTTTTAACATTAACATCTTATTGTTTTTATTGGTATAAATCATTAATATCTTATTGTTTTTTTTCAAACAAATTGTTTTTAATGTTTTTTTAAACTAATTGTTTTTATTGTTAGATATTATTGCTTTGACATTAATATCTTATTATTTTTATTATTATATATTATTTTGTTACCATTAACATCTTGTTGCCTTGACACTTCTTGATGATTTTTGTTGTTCACTTCAATAGTTGACAAAAAAAAATCATTTAAAAATAAGCACTTATATATAATAGATATATTAAATTGAAGAAAATATGAAGATTAAAAAAATAAAAATGAAAGTGTAATTGACATAAACAATTTAAACAAAATAAGAAATACTTTCGAAAAAACAAAACAAGAAATCAATAAAACCACATGTGTGTCCTCCTGCTTCCTAATTAAATATGTTGTATATTAATAATAGAGAAATAAACAGCACAAAAGCAAAAAGAAAACGAAACGAATACAAGCATGAAAATTGGAAATCCCACAAATTAAGGGATGCGACAATTATATATCAATAATAAATATAAAGATGCCCTTTTTAATTCTAACCGGTTAAAATATACGTCAACAAATTGTAAACTGATCATAACCGTAGATATATTTAAATGAATGATTGAGATTTATTTTTAGTTAACACATATAATTTTATTTCTATTTGATCTCTTTTCTATATATATATATATATATATATATATATATATATATACTTCCAACCAAACAATCAATTCATGTATCATATATTTTTTTTCCAATTTTATTTTTTTTGTATGTGCAAACTATTATAATAGAGTTGAAAATATGATTTTTATAAATAAAATATAAAATACAGTAGAATATATAATCTAAATGAATTTCGGTGAATATGTGTCTCCACATATTTGTATATTAGGAACATACTATTTTTTATTTATTTAATAGAATAATTTTAAAACCAATTATAACAATTTTTTTTTTCTTTTTGCCTCAACATAATACATGTAACATTTTATCAGTTTAAGGATACGAAACTATATCCTATTTTCAATTAATACAGATCATATGAAATAGGTGTATAATCTATTTTTCAACATATAAATCATATAAGGCTTTAAAATATATGTCGATTCAACATATCACTATAATCAAGACATTGCTTTAAAATTAAATTAATCAATATCAAATTATAATTTTTTGTCAGTTTATCATTTTTTGTATGTGATTTTGCACGTTGTCGGCTAACAAGTATCAACTATGACGAATATTTCAGCTCATAATGAAAATAGGTTCAAAATCAGGATTCATTTTCTTGATCAAGTTTTACGTTCTTGGTTCTTAAGATGTGGGCTAATCTTAGGTTTCTTTACGACCAAGTTTTTATTTTTATACTTTATTTATAAGATTATGTTCTTTGTCAGCTAAAATCTTGATTTATTATAACTACTACAATTATTTTCATCTCGTTCTTCCAAAATATAGAGTTGGACAACTTTTTTTTTTTCTTTTTAATATTATCTCTTGGCTGTAAATAGGTGTCCACGGTTCGGAACTTGAACTGACGGTTCTCGATTTCATCTTGAGGGAACTAAAACTGAACAGCCGACCTCATCAGTTTCCGTTCCAAATTGAAATTGTCAGTTTTGGTTTTTGTTCGGTTCATTGGTTCAGGTGGTTCCAAACTGGACCGGGATTTCAATGTAATTTTATGCGTTCTAATGTAAATTTTGAGGTTAAATAAATAGAAATTATGACATAAATATAGATAAAAATGTAAAAAAAAATTAAAAAGAAAAATAGGAGGAACCGACAGTTTTCGGTTTCACATTTTAGAATCAGAACTAAACCACCATTGAGACGGTTCGGTTCCATACCTAAAGTCGTCGGTTCGATTCCGAAATCAAAACAACCGATTTCAGTTTGGTTCCGATTCAATTCTGGCGATTCTGATTCTTTAGGCCACTACCAGTTATGATGTTTGTGCATGACGGTGCATGTTTGAGCAATTCAATTTTTAAAAAATTTATGTAATCAAGAGAGTATGAACACGTTCAATTTTTTATAAATTTGTATGTAGTCAACAGAAATTCATCAAATTCTGCAAAAATAAGATAAAGTTAAATTATTTTCTTTAGAAACCAATTCATATATTATTAAGCTGTAATAAGTCTTCTTCCAAATTTAGGTGTATGCCACAATTTTTTTTTAAAATGTTATATAATATTGATACCGCTTATGAATTTTAATACTTATTAAAGTCAAACTTTCATGCCAATTTAAATCGTCATGTTTCTTTTTATTTTTCAAAACGTATCTTAATTATGTCTCTGGAAATAAATTATGTATAATAAATAATTTATTATGTAGATTGTCAAAGCAAATTCTAAAGATTTAAAATATAATATTAAGAGCACTCTCAGTAGAATTCTTAATTCTAAAATTCCCCTTATACTATTTCTTGCTCTAACTAACTAACTATTTTAAATAATTTGTGGGCTCAACTCAATTTATGAGATAAAATAATTTAGAAATATGGAAGTGTAAATATTTTTGTGGAGTACCCCCAATTTGAGAGATCTCCCCTATACACTTTTTATCTAATTTTTTGTTATGCGAACCTAAATTTAGAGTTTAAAATTATTTTAAGAGGTATGTTTGAAATGTGCTACATATATATGATTATCTGGATCTAATATGGATGAACTAAATTAATTCAGATTCTTGTGACGATGCAATTGTTACATATGCTTGCTTACGAGGTCCTTTCATAGAATAAAGTTTAAACTTTATTTATTTTGTTTCGGTTGTAATATTTTTGTAGGTTGTGTTAATAGTTTTTTATTGGTTAAAATGTGATTTTTGTAAATATTTTTATATTATATTTGGCTGCAATCTTTCATGGATTTTTGTATGCATGTACCCAGGTTTTGATTTATTGAATTGTGGACAGTGGGACGCATTGGTTTATTAATTTTATGATGTTGTAATTTTTAACTATCTATCATTTGTTGATAAATTATATTGTGATGTTATTGTACATAATAAACGAGTTTCAGGTGGGTGAACTCTAGCTTTATCATCTTAGTTCATCATCGTTCTTTGTCAACAATACGGGATGTAACCTCACTGTTTCAATTTGATAATAGAATAAACTAATGATTTTCTTCAATTTAATTAGATTATAAGAAATTTCACCTAAAAAAATCATATAACTACCAAACATATTGCGTCTAATTTTTTTTAAGAATTATTAAATAATGAATTACCGTCAATATTCGATGGGATACGTGCTAGATAACTTAATCAACTCTACACGAGATAATCGTTCATGAAATACTTAATTACAATCGGATGCATTCATGTAACACATATTGTCCAACGAGATGATCATTTGCAATGATTTATCAAATTATATCACTTCAAACAAAGTACTGAATTATTTTGATAAATTACAACTTAACGTGATTTCTCTCAATAAGTTTACACGAGATTATCCTCCATATATCACTTATTTGCAGCAAGAAGATACTTTATATAACATATGTTTGAAAAAGTGATTTGTCAAATTATATCACTTTAAATAAAATATTGAAATACTTTTTAAAAATTGTATTGAAATTGCAACGTAAAACTGATTATACGTCAATGAACTCTACATGAATGATCCTTCATGCAATACTCATTTGCAACGAGATAATGATTCATACAACACTTATTGTCCAATAAGATGTTCATTTGAAATGATTTATCAAATAATATGCCTTTGAGATAAAGTATTCAATTTTTTTTTTTTTTGAAATTTATTATTATAAATTACTCTGTAAAGTGATTATTCGTTACACGAGATGATTTATCATATCACACTTATTTGCGACGAGTTGATCCTTTCACGTAATGCTTATTGCATTGATTATCAAAATATATGTTTTCAATAAATTATTAAAGTATTTTTATATTTATATTTATAAAATTACCATGTAAGATAATTTCCATCTAATATTCTCGACGCGTTATACACTAGATTATATAAACGAAAATAGATTGTTTTATTCTCTCTCTTATGTGACACGCCTCAAATCTTATTTATCTAAATTCTCCCATTTTTTGAAATATTAAACATAAAATAATATAGATTATAAATATGGTTAATTGCACCTAAATTCATAACGTTTCACCAAATTTTTAAATTGAACATGAATTTAAAATTATGTTTATAAAAAACACAACGTTTAATTTTTGGCAATTTTCTCCGGTGCCCGTTTTCATCCAAAGTAAATCCCGCGTGGCACTCGGATTTGCCACGCTAGACTCATCGGATGGCCGATGCGAAAACATCATTTTAGTGCATGAAGGAAACAACGTCGTTTTAGAGAAAGGAACATCGTGCTCTCCATTGTAAAAGAGCATGAAACGACGTCGTTTCTTAATGTGCTAAAATTACGTCATCTTGTTGGCATCCAGCAAGTCCAGCGTGGCAAGTGCGGGTGCCACGGGGGATTTACTTTGGATGAAAACGGGCACCGGAGAAAATTGCCAAAAATTAAACGTTGTGTTTTTTATAAACATAATTTTAAATTCATGTTCAATTTAAAATTTGGTTGAAACGTTATGAATTTAGGTGCAATTAACCATATTTATAATCTATATTATTTATGTTTAATATTTCAAAAATGGGAGAATTTAGATAAATAAGATTTGAGGCGTGTCACATAAGAGAGAGAATAAAACAATCTATTTTCGTTTATATAATCTAGTGTATAACGCGTCGAGAATATTAGATGGAAATTATCTTACATGGTAATTTTATAATATAAATATAAAATACTTTAATAATTTATTGAAAACATATATTTTGATAATCAATGCAATAAGCATTACGTGAAAGGATCAACTCGTCGCAAATAAGTGTGATATGATAAATCATCTCGTGTAACGAATAATCACTTTACAGAGTAATTTATAATAATAAATTTCAAAAAAAAAAAATTGAATACTTTATCTCAAAGGCATATTATTTGATAAATCATTTCAAATGAACATCTTATTGGACAATAAGTGTTGTATGAATCATTATCTCGTTGCAAATGAGTATTGCATGAAGGATCATTCATGTAGAGTTCATTGACGTATAATCAGTTTACGTTGCAATTTCAATACAATTTTTAAAAAGTATTTCAATATTTTATTTAAAGTGATATAATTTGACAAATCACTTTTTCAAACATATGTTATATAAAGTATCTTCTTGCTGCAAATAAGTGATATATGGAGGATAATCTCGTGTAAACTTTATTGAGAGAAATCACGTTAAGTTGTAATTTATCAAAATAATTCAGTACTTTGTTTGAAGTGATATAATTTGATAAATCATTGCAAATGATCATCTCGTTGGACAATATGTGTTACATGAATGCATCCGATTGTAATTAAGTATTTCATGAACGATTATCTCGTGTAGAGTTGATTAAGTTATCTAGCACGTATCCCATCGAATATTGACGGTAATTCATTATTTAATAATTCTTAAAAAAATTAGACGCAATATGTTTGGTAGTTATATGATTTTTTTTAGGTGAAATTTCTTATAATCTAATTAAATTGAAGAAATCATTAGTTTATTCTATTATCAAATTGAAACAGTGAGGTTACATCCCGTATTGTTGACAAAGAACGATGATGAACTAAGATGATAAAGCTAGAGTTCACCCACCTGAAACTCGTTTATTATGTACAATAACATCACAATATAATTTATCAACAAATGATAGATAGTTAAAAATTACAACATCATAAAATTAATAAACCAATGCGTCCCACTGTCCACAATTCAATAAATCAAAACCTGGGTACATGCATACAAAAATCCATGAAAGATTGCAGCCAAATATAATATAAAAATATTTACAAAAATCACATTTTAACCAATAAAAAACTATTAACACAACCTACAAAAATATTACAACCGAAACAAAATAAATAAAGTTTAAACTTTATTCTATGAAAGGACCTCGTAAGCAAGCATATGTAACAATTGCATCGTCACAAGAATCTGAATTAATTTAGTTCATCCATATTAGATCCAGATAATCATATATATGTAGCACATTTCAAACATACCTCTTAAAATAATTTTAAACTCTAAATTTAGGTTCGCATAACAAAAAATTAGATAAAAAGTGTATAGGGGAGATCTCTCAAATTGGGGGTACTCCACAAAAATATTTACACTTCCATATTTCTAAATTATTTTATCTCATAAATTGAGTTGAGCCCACAAATTATTTAAAATAGTTAGTTAGTTAGAGCAAGAAATAGTATAAGGGGAATTTTAGAATTAAGAATTCTACTGAGAGTGCTCTTAATATTATATTTTAAATCTTTAGAATTTGCTTTGACAATCTACATAATAAATTATTTATTATACATAATTTATTTCCAGAGACATAATTAAGATACGTTTTGAAAAATAAAAAGAAACATGACGATTTAAATTGGCATGAAAGTTTGACTTTAATAAGTATTAAAATTCATAAGCGGTATCAAATATTATATAACATTTTAAAAAAAATTGTGGCATACACCTAAATTTGGAAGAAGACTATTACAGCTTAATAATATATGAATTGGTTTCTAAAGAAATAATTTAACTTTATCTTATTTTTGCAGAATTTGATGAATTTCTGTTGACTACATACAAATTTATAAAAAATTGAACGTGTTCATACTCTCTTGATTACATAAATTTTTTTAAAAAATTGAATTGCTCAAACATGCACCGTCATGCACAAACATCATAACTGGTAGTGGCCTAAAGAATCAGAATCGCCAGAATTGAATCGGAACCAAACTGAAATCGGTTGTTTTGATTCGGAATCGAACCGACGACTTTAGGTATGAACCGAACCGTCTCAATGGTGGTTTAGTTCTGATTCTAAAAATGTGAAACCGAAAACTGTCGGTTCCTCCTATTTTTCTTTTTAATTTTTTTTTTACATTTTTATCTATATTTATGTCATAATTTCTATTTATTTAACCTCAAAATTTACATTTAGAACGCATAAAATTACATTGAAATCCCGGTCCAGTTTGGAACCACCTGAACCAATGAACCGAACAAAAACCAAAACTGACAATTTCAATTTGGAACGGAAACTGATGAGGTCGGCTGTTCAGTTTTAGTTCCCTCAAGATGAAATCGAGAACCGTCAGTTCAAGTTCCGAACCGTGGACACCTATTTACAGCCAAGAGATAATAATTAAAAAGAAAAAAAAAGTTGTCCAACTCTATATTTTGGAAAGAACGAGATGAAAATAATTGTAGTAGTTATAATAAATCAAGATTTTAGCTGACAAAGAACATAATCTTATAAATAAAGTATAAAAATAAAAACTTGGTCGTAAAGAAACCTAAGATTAGCCCACATCTTAAGAACCAAGAACGTAAACTTGATCAAGAAAATGAATCCTGATTTTGAACCTATTTTCATTATGAGCTGAAATATTCGTCATAGTTGATACTTGTTAGCCGACAACGTGCAAAATCACATACAAAAAATGATAAACTGACAAAAAATTATAATTTGATATTGATTAATTTAATTTTTAAAGCAATGTCTTGATTATAGTGATATGTTGAATCGACATATATTTTAAAGCCTTATATGATTTATATGTGAAAAATAGATTATACACCTATTTCATATGATCTGTATAATGAAAATAGGATATAGTTTCGTATCCTTAAACTGATAAAATGTTACATGTATTATGTTGAGGCCAAAAGAAAAAAAAATTGTTATAATTGGTTTTAAATTATTCTATTAAATAAATAAAAAATAGTATGTTCCTAAATATACAAATATGTGGAGACACATATTCACCGAAATTCATTTAGATTATATATTCTACTGTATTTTATATTTTATTTATAAAAATCATATTTTCAACTCTATTATAATAGTTTGCACATACAAAAAATAAAATTGGAAAAAAAATATATGATACATGAATTGATTGTTTGGTTGGAAGTATATATATATATATATATATATATATATATATATAGAAAAGAGATCAAATAGAAATAAAATTATATGTGTTAACTAAAAATAAATCTCAATCATTCATTTAAATATATCTACGGTTATGATCAGTTACAATTTGTTGACGTATATTTTAACCGGTTAGAATTAAAAAGGGCATCTTTATATTTTATTATTGATATATAATTGTCGCATCCCTTAATTTGTGGGATTTCAATTTTCATGCTTGTATTCGTTTCGTTTTCTTTTTGCTTTTTGTGCTGTTTATTTCTCTATTATTAATATACAACATATTTAATTAGGAAGCAGGAGGACACACATGTGGTTTTATTGATTTCTTGTTTTGTTTTTTTTCGAAAGTATTCTTATTTTGTTTAAATTGTTTATGTCAATTACACTTTCATTTTTATTTTTTTTAATCTTCATATTTTCTTCAATTTAATATATCTATTATATATAAGTGCTTATTTTTAAATGATTTTTTTTTTTGTCAACTATTGAACGTGAACAACAAAAATCATCAAGAAGTGTCAAGGCAACAAGATGTTAATGGTAACAAAATAATATATAATAATAAAAATAATAAGATATTAATGTCAAAGCAATAATATCTAACAATAAAACAATTAGTTTAAAAAAACATTAAAAACAATTTGTTTGAAAAAAAACAATAAGATATTAATGATTTATACCAATAAAAACAATAAGATGTTAATGTTAAAACAATAATATATAACAATAAAAACAATAAGATGTTAAATTAATATAAAAACAATACTTATAACAATAAAAACAATAAGATGCTAATGTCAAAACAATAACATATAGCAATAAAAACAATAAGATGTTAATGTCAGAGCAATAATACATAATATGCATTAATAAAAACAATAACATAAAGATCAATAAACAATGAACATTTTGTGAACAAACAAATGCCACGCAAATTTTATTAAAAGAAAATTATAGATATGCATTAATAAAGCAAATAAAACACAATAAAAATTTAACTAAACAATATTAATTGACACAATCTATAAAGTCAATGAAATTCATAAAAGCACACTTTTGTTTGTCTATTTTTTTATGTACGTAATTAATGCTACCTAATTATTTTTTTTTTTTAATATAAGATTGATATAAAAATTTGTATTGAGTTCACACACTTCACAACCTAACTACCGCCTAATATTTTGGAAACGTGTTGTATTAGTGTCGAAATTTACCATGATGTCCTTATAATCAATAATAATAAATTCACTTAATATCTCACCACAATTTATGGAATGATCTCCACCGCACAAGTTTATAAGATTAATGGTGTATATTTATTTCTAGTTAACTCATGGGGAATCATTTCTATTATAACCATCCCACATATATATATATATATATATATATATATATATAGAGAGAGAGAGAGAGAGAGAGAGAGAGAGAATGAGCAAAAACAATGAAATTAGTATTGTGACGTGAACCCTACAAATTTCATATAATGAGAATGGATGAGTATGTGTAAAAGCTTTTTAAGATTGGTGAATGTTGATTGACATAAGCTAGAGATGTGCAATACAACTTGAATGCAAAGATATCGAATATTTATGAAAGTTAAACTATGTACTTATCATTTGCTAACAATTACAACAACATAAACAAAAATTTCATCGGAATATGCTAGGCTCTAATCGAATATTTTGTGCATAATCAAATTCTTAGCAAAATAATGTCAAGCATTGCATTAGATTATCTTTCCCTTGCTCCTTGCTCCAAAATTGTACTTCACTGCCACTATCAATTCTTTATCACGAAAAGCTTGAAATCAAAATACTCTTTGGGTGGAAAGCTATTTCATTCAATCATGCATTATCGAATTGAGAAAAGACAAAATAAAGAACACAAATTAATTGAAATGTAGGAATGTTTTTGGTTCTTGAATCCTATATTATATATGCATAAAACATATAAAAATTAGGAAAGCAGTAAATGGTCATAATTTATGTTTTTGTAATGTCTAATATTAATTAATTAAAAATTATAATGAGTAATTGCAATCAATCAACAATATTAATTGTTAAAGCTTCCTAGTGTATAACATAACGGTTCCTACAATTTCATTCATATGAATGGATGTATATACAACATACTATATTTTAGATAAATTTAAAAGAAAAATTATCAAAATTCCACATAGGATATAGAATGAAGGCGTGCTTAAAAATCTATTCTCCTATTATAAGAAGATATGAACCTATATACTTAGGGGCTCTCGTTTTTCGAAGCCTTGTGCAGTCGCCAACTCGCTCACCCCACCCTCTAACCGTCCCTGGTCTAAAGTCTATATAATTCCACAAATTTTTAATTTTGCAGGAAATCGAAAATGATGTATACAATTTATGATTTTAGTGTATTAGATTAACCCTTATTTAAGTTCTTTGTT